>JAJHIY020001475.1:372500-780000 GCA_022114975.2 Lampris megalopsis | reverse complement strand
ACAGAATTAAAATGCCTATAAAACCTTTACATTTCCCTTACTGCCCAAATACAATGGCATGGTGTGGCTTTATGCACGCCAACATTACCTTGTCATGCCTGCAATGGCGAACAGCGGTCGACGGCTCGCGCCCAAAATCACCGAACATCCACTCCAGTAGCGTCTAAATCAAACCATCGTGTCAAATTACCGACATACAATATTGTTTGGAATAATGTTACAGGTATATTTCACAAGATATTTACCCCTACTACTTACTACGGAGTCAGAGCACCGTCACACCGCAATCTCCCGGTGCTCCACACAAGAAAAAAGAAAGAATACCCAAGATGCACTTGGATAACTTGCAGAAAGAGTACCCAAGATGCACTTGGATAACTTGCAGAAAGAGTACCCAAGATGCACTTGGATAACTTGCAGAAAGAGTACCCAAGATGCACTTGGATAACTTGCAGAAAGAGTACCCAAGATGCACTTGGATAACTTGCAGAAAGAGTACCCAAGATGCACTGGGATAACTTGCACGGAGTTACAATAAAAGTCCGCAACACTGCCACTTACTGGTCAAAACATGCAATGACAACCAAAACTATAAAAATACACTCACAATCTGCTTCACAATTTAAATAAATCAAATGACATTTTACATGGCTTGACAGTGTAAAGATTACATATATTAACAGTTAAACTATACTAAATTTAAGTGGAAAATCATTTAACAGATTTAACAGATTTACCACCCCGGCTACAACAATTTCTCTCGGGTCTCGCACTCCGCAGGCGCGCGAGACAAGCGCAAACGCAGTCCCGGCGGGAAACCCGGCGCAGCAGGAAGTACAAAACAAACCAAACAGAAGGACAGACAGCACTGGCATAGCGCACTGCGTGATCGTATAGTTTTAACATAGAAATCCTTGACTTTTGCAATATTCATAACCAAGTTCTTGCACATTTACATTATACATAAACCACGTACCTGCATTCACAAATAAAACAACAATCCATGAGGTTTCTGCTGCAACGCGACTGCATACAAGTCTAAAATAGCATAAAACCACAATAAGAACAATGCTCTCCATGACGCACAGCGCAGCGGGGTTGCCGCCAAAATTATACTTTAACTCGGTTAAAACACTTACAAATCACTTTCTATCGTTACTTTTCGAGAGCATCAGTTAGTACAACTTATATACATTTATATCCAACCCATAGTTTGTAAAGAAAACATGTTCATTTATTAAAATATCAAATTATTCTCGGAGCGCTCCCAAAGCCTGCTTACCTCCAGCGGAGATGGTCCGGCTCTCAGGTACGGGTCGCGCAAATGCCCAAAATGTGTCAAAGCGAAAGTAAATAGACAAACAGTCGCGCAGCCTCATATTTAACCTTAGTGAATGCGGTACAACATCTGGGGTTTACACAAACCATCAAAAAGCATTGGATTACAATAACATGTTAAAATATAAATGTTGGGAGAATTCACTTTATCTGAGTGAGGTCATTTTCAACTCTGTTACACCGGTCTAGTCAGAAAGGCACGAACTGAGGAAGCCTCTTGGATGAGAGGCGAAACGTCTTCACGGATACATACCAAGCCCAGCTGCACCTGATTCAACCCCTTTGGAGAACCACGACCTGGATGAACGAGAACGTTCACAGACAGTTGGTGAACGCACGCGGTACGGGTGGAACTGCCCCTGGTTCTCGAAAGCAGACGCGGAGAGTCTCGACTGGTGCTCGATAGGGTGTTTATTTTTACACAAAATGGCATCAATATACCGTCCTATCTAGCGTCACATCACAAGAAACATAGAGGGAACATACATTTCACTGTACAAAACAGTTACACTGAAATAAATTGTACCTGAACACGTTTCCATATTACAGCAGCAGACAAGGTGAAGTAGCTAGCTAGCATTGCTAGACAGATCCTGAATATGAAACCAGGCCAAATAGCCATTGACCTTATCCCGCAGACCAAGGGTGTTAAAAGAAAAGGAAATCCGCTGCTTTCTTCGTGAAAGAAGTCAAGTAAAAACATTTACGCTTGCAACAAACTTAGGTAAGTCTCTTTTTTTAAAAACATAAAGGAAAAGTTTGTCTTTTCTTTTTAGGTTCGTTACTTGACATATAGCGTCTCCTAGCCTTCACATGCCGCCAAGCTCTGACTCAATGACCCGCTTCCGCTCTACAGGATCAACAACAAGGAAAAGATCGCCCTCACGTGGACATCACAGGTAAATACATAAAATAAGTCAATGTATATGTAAGGTAGTAATGTAAATCCGCCACAGGGTGGCACTGTTACGCTGTATGTTCCCCTGGGAATGCCGCAAATGGCGATGTTTGTCCCTCTTGCAACACCGTACCCCTAGTTCTTGTCCCGGGCAAAAGGCCACGTTGATCACATGTTTGTTTGTTTCTTCTGCCGGAAGGTGAGCAGTGTTACTGGCGGTCTGCATTATCATAAAAAAATTGATTTATATCACACATATTGTCTAACTGTTTATTCTGTGGTGTTAATAGACAAGTTTGCTTATAACCTAGTTAAAGTTTGATGTCGAACATTGTATTTGGCAAGAGAAATGTGACAGAAAGTGTTGGCTAGCCTGTTGAGCATTAGCATGGCATATAACGCAGGATGCAGTATTATTTGAGCAGATTATCCATGGTTTTTTTGTTTAATTTTATGGGTAATAAGTGCCTTATTTAATTTATAATGGATGACTTTTGCTGTGGTTTTGCCGTAAGGTAGCATTTTGATATGAGATGTGTTTATTTGCACATTTGCACTTTTTATTTTAATTTTATTGAGAAAGAAAAATGTTTTGTTGTTTCTTCTGCCGGAAGCTGTGAGTATGAGGAGGCCAGCGGCCAGCTGATTGATGAGAGGTGAAGTGCAAGCGAGTGCCAATAAAGTGTCCAGGTCTCAGCCACGATCCCAAGCCTCCGCCTCCTTCCTTTTCCACGCAAACATCATACTACAACAAACACAACGCAGAGTCCCAGGGCGTGTAGGGAGACGACGGCCCAACGCAAAGTGCGGGTTACATATATATTGGGCCAACAGCTTGCGAACAGGTAAATCAATAACAGGTAAGTGAAAATGTCAAACCACCGTAAATGCAAATCTGTATACTAAACATAAATATGGCACCAAAAAATGGCAGATCAATAGTTGCCATTTACAACGGGGGTGGGTGTTTGAACTAAATTAGGGATTGACTGGCCACTAATTTGGGAGAAAAAGGGAAAAATCAGAAATACATTTAAGAAAGAACTGATTGGCGGTCCGACCTCAACTCAGACACATTCTCGGATCGACTCATGGTGCAGCTGTCATCTCGCGAGATCAGGGAATATGTCCCAACCAGTGCTGTTGATCTGTGGCACCAAGACTCTGTCAGCAGCAGGAGTCCAGACTTCATGGACGGTGCAAAGAGAGTGGCTGCAGTCGAGTGAGAAGTAGTCTGGGACTAGGGATGGGCATGTGGAGCAATCGAATAGTTATAATAATACTGCAAATAAAACATGAAATCATACTTATAACATTTTATCTTTTAACCATTGACCAATTTTACATAAAAATATGTTTGCTTCAGATCTGCTCTTGTCACATTTTTAAAAACGTTTCTTCAACACAATACCTTATTCTCTCATTGATATGTACTGAAAACGTATGTATGGCACAAAAAGGGCTACTAATTATTTTGGCCGGTAAAAAATATGCTTGGCCGGTAGATTTTTCCATCTACCACTCCCCTTGGCCGGTAAGACAAAAAGTTAATTTCGGACCCTGGGTCGGACCCTTTTGTCGACTGGTTAACGTTGTCACCCGCGGTGCAGGAGATACGGGTTCGCGTTCGCCCCCCTGCTGTGACGGTCCGGCCGGGGACGCCCTTCCCGAAGGAAGAGGGCAATGTAACGATCACGGATGAATAGGCTCGTTAGCCCTTGGCTAACGGGTCAGACCCTTTAGTCGACTGGTTAACGATGTCGCTTGCGGTGCAGGAGCCCCAGGTTCGCGTCCCGGCTGTGGCGGTTCCCGGGCTGCCCCCCCTCTGATTTCGCTGCATTTGGTATTAGAAGGGGGATGCGAGTTCGCGGACGAATAGGCTCGGTAGCCCTTGGCTAACGGGTCAGACCCTTTAGTCGACTGGTTAACGTTGTCGCCCGTGGTGCAGGAGATATGGGTTCGCGTCCCGGCTGAGGCGGTACCCAGGCTGCCCCCCTGAATTCGCTACATTGGTGTCAGAAGTGGACTGGTTGAGACCGTGAGGCCACCGGTGGCACGTGCGCCCAGAGGTGTGAGGGAGCTGATATACTAAAGCGCGGTGATGCGCATTCCGAAAGAGGCGGGTAGTGTAGCGTGCACGGAGACACGTTAGCTCTTGGCTAGCGAATTCGGGGGGCAGCCGTGGGAACCGCCGCAGCCGGAACACGTACCCGGCTCTCCCACACCGCGGGAGACATCGCTAACCGCTCAACTAAAGGGTCCGACCTCTTAGCCAACGTGTCTACTTATCCATGCACGTTACACTACCCCCCTCCTTCGGGAAAGCGCGTCCGCGCATATCCCACTTCTGAAACCAATGTAGCGAATTCGGGGGCAACCACAGGAACTGCCGCAGCCGGGAGGCGAACCCGTATCTCCCGCATCGCGGGAGACAACGTTAACCGCTGGACTAAAGGATCTGACCCCTTAGCCAACGGCCAACGTGTCTACTTATCCATGCACGTTACACTACCCCCCCCCCTCCTTGGGGAAGCGCGTCCCCGCGCTTAAGCATATCAGCTCCGTCACGCCTCTGGGCGCATACGCTTCCGATGGCCTTACGGTCTCACCATACCGTGGCAGAAGTGGGATTCACGCGGACGGATGAATAGGCTCGCTAGCCCTTGGCTAACGGATCGGACCCTTTAGTCGACTGGTTAACATTGTCGCCCGCAGTGCGGGCGATACGGGTTCGCGTCCCGGCTGCGGCAGTTCCTGTGGTTGCTCCCTGAATTCGCTACAATACCAAGATGGTGTCCGCCGCTTACTGGGAGCTGAGACCCACGCGGCGGACGCCTTGTCGGAGGAACCTGCTAACTGCTAGCCTGCTACCTCGGTAAGCTAGCCCACCTCCGCTATTTCTCTCGTCTTGGAAATCAGTCCTGCTTCTTGTTTCTTCCCTCGTTTCCATCTTTTCTACACACTCCAGGTTAGGACTAGTATTGCGTGTTTAACCCTTAACCCCTAGACCCGACTAGTCCGTAACATAATTTGGGGCGCTCGTCCGCGATTTATTTGAAGATTAACTGCATATTAATGTTTGATAAAACCGGTTAGCAATTAGACGTCAGTAACGAGTTACATCCAAGCGGTGTGTTTGTGGGAAGAGACACAACTGGGTTGGATTCAGCTCGGTAAAAGCCGCATGTTGCTAGCTGTAGAAGTAGGCCACGGACACACAGCTACGTGCAGAATAGTTGCACGGTGCTAACTTCTTACTAAAACAGATGGTTACGTATGTATGTAAAACTAAGCTAGTTAGAAGGGAAGTTAGTGAATGCGTTTATCGTGTGTGTTGAGGTTAAAAACGGGGATATAGTAGGTCTACAGGTTGGTAACAGGTAGGTTTGGCTTGTTAGCTGATAGCTACTTGGCTAATAGTGGCAGGGGTTTTGCCGGTGTGTAACTGCAGCAGTGTAACGGTTTTCGGTCTTCGAGTAACGTCGTGAGCGCTCTGTGTGCGGTCTGTTCCTATCAGTTTCTGGAATATATCGACATATGAGCGACCTCATGTTGCAGGTTATATGTTTTGTCAGCAATGCTGTTTGGTAATAGTTACATTTAGAGGTAATTTTGTGAGAGTCTTGTCTCTTTAGGGTAGCCTAGAATTTGATAACAACCATGGCAACGTTCAGTGTAGAGGAGTTTTGTGGGAGTGATTTGGGGCTCAAGGAGTTGCGTAGGCTTAAAAAGGAAGATTTGCTTGCAGTAGATCAATATTGTGAGGTAGACTGTTATGTATGCACACATCGACAGTGCTGCATTTGATTTGGTGCTGTTCTATTGTGCTGGGATCGATTGGTGATGCCTGCGGGCTCTGGGTTGTTTGATCGGGTCTGCCTTTGATGCTGTGTCAGTCTAAATAAAGAATGCCACGGAGAGGTTGTGTCGAGCGACAGCGCTGTGTCCTGACGTGATTTCTAAACTTAATATTGGCGACGAGGATGGCTGATATCTCCCTCCCACCACCTGCCCCCTTCCTGGCATTACCTGGCGAGCCTCCGGTACCATGGACTCGCTGGCTACATAGTTTTGAAAATTACATCATCGCCTCAGGGCTCGACGACGTGAGCCAGGCTAGGAAGACGGCTCTGTTGATACACTGCTTGGGAGCAGAGGGTCATCGTGTGCTCGGGACTCTGGGAAACGTCACAAACTTTGATGAAGCTGTGGGACTTATGAGCACCCATTTCGCTGCTCCACAGAGTGCCCTCCTTCGGCGATTTATATTCCGTCAGCGACACCAACTGCCTGGTGAGTCTGTGCAGCAGTACGTAGCTAATTTGCGAGGGCTAGCTAGCTCATGCAAGTTTGGCGCGCTTCAGGACGAGATGGTTCGCGACCAGCTAATCGAACACACCAACAACGCAAAGGTGCGTGAGACTCTCCTGCTGGAAAAAGACGGTCTGCTGCTGTCCACAGCAATTACCATCGCACTACAGGTTGAGGTAGCAGCTGAGTGTGCTGCTATGCTAAATACACAGCAAGTGGCCACCTCCAGTCAAGCTGCCAACGACTCCTCCCTCTACTCACGGCTGCCCCTCGGGACGCAACCCAGCCAGAGCGAGGCGGGCGCCGACTCCACTGGGGACGTCTTGCAACTGCAACGACGGCGTTCTCGGCCCCGCCCTCAACAGTCCTGTGGTAACTGTGGATCTCGGTCTCATGTTTCAAGGGCTCAGAACTGCCCTGCCCGTGGCCAGACATGCCGTAGCTGCGGTAAGCACAATCACTTTGCCAACGTCTGTCGATCTTCCCCGGCTGGGTCAGAGGGCCACACCCCCCAGTCTTCAACCGCCGTCATTCACAAGGTGAGCTCTGCGCCAGTGTCATTCAAATCATGCACAGTCAACATTAATGATGTGTGCATTCCCCTGCTGTTGGACACCGGTGCAAGTGTGTCTCTCCTGAATGTTGATACCTACAGTCAATTTTTCGGTTCACTGCCACTGTCCGCACCCTCAGCTGTCCTCTGTGGGTATGGTGACTCCAAAATCGATCTGGTTGGCTCTCTCCAACTGACTGTCCGCTATGGAACCAAGCTGGTGCCTAATGCAGTTTTTCATGTGGCACGCCGTGGGGCCAACCTGATGGGCCTGGACCTGTTCTCCGCTCTGGGGTTCTCCCTCTTAGACACAAGGGGGGCAGCAATCCTGACTGTCGCCACACCTTGGCAGCAGAAGTGGCCATCGCTGTTTATGGGGCTGGGCTGCCTCTCCGCCTTCACCCATCAACCTCTCCTCAACCCTGCTGTGAAATCTGTCATCCAACCACTGCGCCGCATCCCGTTGGCTCTCCGTGATGGGGTCTCCGCCGAGCTGCAACAACTGCTGGAAGCTGGCATCATTGAACCGGTGGACGCGTCACCTTGGGTCTCAAACCTCGTGGTGGCTAAGAAGAAGTCGGGGGGCCTGCGTGTCTGCGTCGATCTACGTGCAGTAAATAAGGCAGTGGTCCCGGATAAGTATCCACTGCCCACCTCAGAAGAACTCACTGCTCAGTTCTATGGCTCTGAGGTGTTCTCCAAGCTCGACCTCAGACAGGGGTACTTACAGGTGCCCCTCCACCCCAGCAGCCGAAACCTCACAGCCTTTGTGACACATGCAGGAGTGTTTCGCTACACCAGGATGCCTTTCGGTCTCAGCTCCGCCCCTAGCTGCTTCCAGAAAATCATGGTCTCCGTGCTGGCTGGCATACTGGGCGTGGCCATTTATCTGGACGATATAGTGGTACACGGGCCCACCAGTGAAATCCACGACAAGCGCCTTAACATGGTCTTCGCAGCCCTGTCCAAGCACAAGCTAACTCTCAATGCTGAGAAATGTGTCCTCTCTGTGCCAGCCATCGACTTCGTGGGGTTCCGGCTGTCAGCGAGCGGTGTAACTCCACTACAATCCAACGTGGACGCCATTCAGGCCATCCCTGAGCCCAGCTCGGCCGCCCAGGTCGCCTCCTTCCTGGGTATGACAAGTTACTACCTGAGGTTTCTTCCCCAGTACTCTGCGACCACAGCCCCCCTGCGCCAGCTGCTGCGTAAGGACGAGCCATGGGTGTGGTCAAAGGCATGCAGTGACGCTGTGCGTGATCTCAAGACTCAACTGACTTCACCACCAGTGTTGGCTCACTTCAACATCTCCAGCTCCACCTTTGTGACCTGTGACGCATCAGCCACAGCGATAGGGGCCGTGCTGTCTCAAACCCAGAACGGTGTGGAGAAGCCCATTGCCTTCGCCTCCCGTGCCCTCAACCTGACCGAGCAGCGGTACTCCGTGGGTGAGCGTGAGGCGTTAGCCTGTATCTGGGCTTGTGAAAGGTGGCACCTCTACCTCTATGGCCGCTCCTTCACCCTCAGGACAGATCACCAGGCCCTGACAGCGCTGCTGTCCACATCTGGGACAGGCCACAAACCCCTGAGGCTGCACCGCTGGTCTGACCGCCTCCGCCAGTACAACTTCAGCCTGCAGTTCACCCCAGGCAGAGACAATGTTGTCGCCGACCTGCTCTCTCGCTCTGTCTCCACCCCAGCTCCACAGACGGACACTGACTGTGTGGAAAAGGACATTGTCCAAATGCTACACACACCCCTCCAGGCCACTGTCTCTCTGCAGGAGCTGAGGGCAGCCTCCGAACAGGACCCTGTCCTCTCCCAGCTCCGCACCTACATCCAGAACGGCTGGCCTCACAAGGTCCCAGAGGAGCTGGCTGCGTTCGCCCGAGTCAGACAGGAGCTCTCCTGCTGGAACGACACCTGCGTGGCACGTGGGTTTTGCACAGTGGTCCCAGCTGCTCTCCGTGCACGTGTTTTGAATACGGCGCATGAAGGCCACCTGGGCATTGTGAAACTGAAACAGCGCTGCCGAGACCTGGTGTGGTGGCCGGGGATAGACAGAGATATTGAGGCTCTGGTGAAGGACTGTTCTGCCTGCCTTGTGAGTGGCAAGACCGGCCACCAGGCTCCCCCACCCCTGCAACCTCTCGCCTGGCCCTCTCAGCCCTGGGAACACCTGCAGTTGGACATTTGTGGTGAGATCCATGGAGTTCCCCACCACCAACGCTTCATGGTGGTCGCCTACGATCTACACTCAAAATGGCCTGAACTCACCACTTTCGGCACTGTGACCTCACAGATCATCATCGACTTCCTGGACTCTCTTTTCTCTCGCTGGGGCCTCCCAAAGGCCATCACCACTGACAACGGCCCTCAGCTGGTCTCTGCTGAGTTCACTGCTTATCTCGAAAGCAAGGGCATCCGTCATATACGCACTGCGTACTACCACCCCCAGGCCAATGGCGGCGTTGAACGTTTTCACCAGTCACTGAAGAACGGCCTCAGAGCACACATGGCCCAAGGGTGCTCTTTCACGCAGGCCATCCGTCACACTCTGCTACACTATCGGGCCACACAGCACTCGACCACAGGCGTCTCCCCAGCCTCTCTCATGCTAGGCCGGGAACTGTGCATGCCCCTTGACAGGCTCCGCCCCTCCACACCTCAGGCACCTCCCTCTGGGGTCAGAGCCTCAGTCACTCGTCAGCAGACGCGGATGAAGCAACGGTTTGACCAGTCAAAACGAACCAGGGTGCCAGACATCAATGTGTCAGACTGGGTCAGGGTCCGCAGGCCCCACAGGGACAATAAAATGGCTTCATACTGGTCCTCTCCTCTCCAAGTCACCCGTCAGCTGGGCCCAGCCACTTACCTCCTCAGCGATGGCACTCGGTGGCACTCCAGTCGTCTACGGAAGGTGTCAGCTCCGCCACACACAGCTGGTGACACAACCATAGCCATTCCCTCAGCATGGCGAGACGCCCCGGGGCTTCATGCAGTTCCTACACGGGCCCCAGACATTCCTGGGCCTCAGCTTCCCCTGCCATCTCCCTCCCCACCTCGGCCTGCCCAGCCTCAGGCCGCCCCGCGACCTGTTCGCACACGTTTACGCCCTGGCCACCTAGAGGACTTTGTGTCAACCTTTCATGTTTGAAATCCTGCCGGGGGGGGGGGAAATGTTATGTATGCACACATCGACAGTGCTGCATTTGATTTGGTGCTGTTCTATTGTGCTGGGATCGATTGGTGATGCCTGCGGGCTCTGGGTTGTTTGATCGGGTCTGCCTTTGATGCTGTGTCAGTCTAAATAAAGAATGCCACGGAGAGGTTGTGTCGAGCGACAGCGCTGTGTCCTGACGTGATTTCTAAACTTAATATAGACGTCACTCCAGAGACTAAAAAGCCAGAGACTGTGGAGACCCTGATTTCAGTGTTACACCTAAAAGACCACGTGCATGAAAGAGCAGAGCGGGAGAGACAGGGGGAGTGGCTGTTTCAGCTTGAGTTAGCAAAGCTGACATTAGAGCAAGAGAAGCTTAAAGGGAACAACATTGACTTACAACTAAGCACGAAGCTTGTTTTGATGTCTCTGGCTGTTTGAGACTCATGCCAAAATTTAATTGAGATGATGTGGACTCTTTCATTGATGCTTTTGAGAAAATTGCCAAAAAGCTAGAATGGCCTAGGAATAGGTGGATGTTGCTTATCCTGAGTGTGCTTGAGGGTAGAGCCCAGGAAACTTATGCTGTGTTAGATGCTTCTGACAGCCGAGACTGTGATACTGTGAGGAAGGTGGTTCTGGCAGCCTCTAAGGTGGTGCCAGAAGCCTACCAACAGAAGTTATGTCTCTGCAGCAAAAAACAAGTGAAACTTTCCTCGATTTGGCTAGGCAACAGGAGGTTGTGTTTGACAGGTTGTTAGCAAGCACTAACACACACCTTTCAAGAGTTGCGGCAACTTATGCTGGTGGAGCAGTTCAAAACCAGTTTACCCCGGCATATGGACATACATCTAAATGAGATGGGCATTACTGAGTTAAGAAAAGCTGCTGTGGCAGCAGATTCTTAGGAGTTAACTCACAGAGAAATGCCATGGAAAGGAAAGTTTGGCAGACAGGATAGGAGGCAGGCTGCAACTGACAAGCCTGGTGAAGCTGTCATGACAGAATGTACTCCTACCTCTGTTCAGTCTCCAGGGCCAGGGAAAAGATGAGACGCCTTATTTTTTCCACAAAGATGTCATCTGTCATTATTGCAGAAAACCTGGCCTTATAACGTCCAGTTGTCCCAGTCTCAAGAGGAAAAATGGAGATGGGAAAATTGTGGGATTGATTAGAGCCCAGACTCAGATCGGTTCCTGTGAAGTGGACAGGTTGAACCTGCCTTCCTGCCCAATAGTGAAGGGGTTTGAAGGTTTTGTGTCAAAAGGAGCAATTTCTGGTGCAACTGATGGCGAAATGGTCCCTATATACATTTTGAGGGCCACAGGTGCCACCCAGTCCTTAATGGTTCAGGGTGTCATAGACCTACCACCTGCCACCTATTTAAAAGGTTCTACCCCAGTGAAGGGGGTAGGAGATGGTTTTGTTAGTGCCCCTCTGTACAAAGTGTTTCTGGCATCAAACATTGTAAATGGACTGGTAGTGGTGGGTATTGTTCCTTCCTTGCCGAATGAAGGAGTTGCCTTTGTGTTGGGCAATGATTTGGCTAGTACTCAGGTTTGTGTGACACCTGTTGTGAGTGACACACCTTGTGAGGTCCCTGAGACCATGGCTTTAGAGAGAGAACATCCGGAGGTGTTTACAGCATGTGTGGTGACACGTGCTCAGGCTCTGGCTGCTGAAAAGGGAAATTTCAGTGAGCAGGATGAACTATCTGGTGGTTTGGCTGATGCCTTTTTTGCTAGACTAGCTGAGGTGCCCCCGTGCTCCCAGTTTTCTCAGGCAGCCCTTATATCAGAGCAAGGAAAAGATCCTCTGTAGCTCCATTAAGACAGATGGCTGATAATGCTGAGGACATGAAGGCTGTGGCTGAAGGTATCTTTCTCCAAGATGGGGTCTTGTTGAGGAAATGGCGGCCTCGTGATCATCCTGCGGATGAACCAGAATACAGAATACAGAATACACTTTATTTGTCATTTGGACTGGTATGACTCAAATTGTGTTGCCTGAGAGGTTCAGGAAGGAAGTCCTGCATTTAGCCCATGAAGTATCCTTAGCAGGTCATTTAGGCTTCTGTAAAACGCAAGAGAAAAACAGTAGACATTTCTACTGGTCCAAAATGCATAAAGACATGGTTTCGTACTGTCGTAGCTGTCATGCTTGTCAGGTTGTGGGCAAGCCCAACCAGACAATTCCAGTTGCTCCTCTCTGCTCTCTACCTGTTATGGAGGAATCTTTCTCAAGAGTACTTATTGATTGTGTTGGCCCTTTGCCAAAAACTGAGAAAGGGAATGAGTATCTCCTGACTATTATAGATGTGGCCACCAGATTTCCAGAGGCGGTGCCATTGAAATCAATTAAGACCAAGGTCATAGTGGAGGCTCTGCTCCATTTCTTTTCTCAGGTAGGTTTCCCACTAGAAGTCCAACTTGATCGTGGGTCCAACTTCACTCCTGGTGTATTCCAGGAAGGGATGCATGAGCTGGGAGTTAAACAGATTATGTCATCTGCCTATCATCCTCAGTCCCAAGGTGCAATCAAGAGGTACCAGCAGACTTTAAAGTCTATGATTAAGACATATTGTGTTGGTTGCTCAAAGGACTGGGATGTAGCCATGCCATTTTTATTGTTTGCTGTCAGAGACTCGGTAAATGGGGCTACAGGTTTAAGCCCTTTTGAGCTGGTTTCTGGACATCAAGTGAGAGGGCCACTGAAGATGGTGAAAGAACAGCTGTTGCAGTCAGCTTTGCACAAAGGTGTAACCCCGGTGTAAATACACCAGAGTTAAGTTTCAGTTAATATGTACATAGCAGTAGACATCCCATAATTTCTACACCAAAAGCCTATGTCACTTTAAGTATGTTGCCTCACAACAGTTAGGGGGTGGGGCTAACGGGCCGTGCGGAGAGAGCGGAGCGGGAGACGAGAGCCTGCTGGCACTCGGCCATGAGGGTTTGAGTGTATTATGCCCTAAAGTTGTTTTTTGCCTACAGTTTTGCCTGCTGATATTATGTTTAGCTGCCAGCTAACATGTCACTGAAGTTTTGTTAACCTGTAGCATTTGTTTTTGGAGCTAGTCTCGTCAAGTGTATACTGCCACATGCTACTTAGCAGCTAGTTAGCGCCCCTGCTAATGTACGCTAACCCTGCATGCGCGGACATTGAGGCTGCACACAGCGTCACCAGACAGCGCCCCGTGTGGCCGGGAAAGCACGGCTGCACCTCTGGCAAGGAGGGAGCTCCACTGTTTCCCCTCTTCATCGCCTCTAGGACCGAGGTGGATTTTCCTTCACCATAGTCATCACTGGAGCAGATGACCTGAGGAGCCCATCACCAGACATTAAAGGGCAGAGACCTTTGACTTTTCATCAGGGGTGAGTCACCCACGGTTACCGTGCTCAAACCCAGCTCCCATCAGGCCTGCAACGGGGTTGCTTATTTGCTTATTGCCGGCTTTTGTTTTTATTTTTATTACGTGGGCCCACACCAGTGAATACTTATTAGTTTCTGTCAAGTGTTCATTGTGAATTTAAATTCATGCAAATTGATTATTAATGTTTCCTAATTGTGAATACAGGTTTAAAGGGTTAGTGCCTATATTTTTGCTGTTGAGTGAAACTCCTTAGTGCCTTAAAAGAACACTAAAAAGGGGTCTATTTTCCTTTCATTTATTATTTTCTATTGTGAATAAATAATACATCTTTATGAAAGGTCATTTCACTTTTCTCATTGTATGTAATAAATAGAGGGGGTTAAAAGAGTTAAAAGTATAGGATTTTATAGGGATAAGGTTAAAGTTTAAAATACATTTGCATCATAATATCTTAAGTTGGCAGACAATTAATACTTTACTTACCTACAAGTCTGTAGCAACCATGCGTGAACCACTCGGGTGGAGTGTATAGGGTGGTGCCTCCAATACAGACAGAGAGAGAGAAGAGAGAGAGAGCCAGAGAATGGTCATGAGAAAGGAGAAAGAGGGCCAAAGTGGGCAGGTCAGGCATTGTGTAACTTTAACAATAAGTACTTCGTACTAGTAGTATGTGTAGTAGTAGTACTTCGTACTAGTAGTATGTGTAGTAGTAGTACTTCATACTTGGACATTGTCCAGCAGAGAAGGCTAAAGACACAGGCAAACATGTGAAACACAGCAAAGTGAACTCAGGAAGTTACCGAAGAACCTCGTGTAGAGTCCATTTTTCAGGAGGCAGCCGCAACCGAAGTCGATGAGCCTGAGACGTGGGGTGTCGGTGCCAGTCTCCACCAGGATGTTCTCCAGTTTGAGGTCCCGGTGGAGGACTCCTCTGGCATGAACATCTGCCATCATGCTCACCAGTTGCTTCATGAAGGACTGAGAAACACAGAGAGAGAGAGGGAAAGAGAGGTAGAAACAAGAAAAGAAGGAGAAAGGAAATGACATCACTGTCTGGATTAATCTATTGGGGGTACACCCCACAAACACACACCCCAACCCCCGCACACATAAGCACATGCTGGCCCATCCATCTGTCTGTCTGTCCATCCATCCTCCATCCACCATCCATCTTTTCACCCCCTCACCTTAGCCTCCTCCTCCTGCAGGGAGCCCCCCACAGTCTCCAGGTAGTAGAAGAGGTCAATAGAGGGGACGGGTCTCTCCATCACCAAGACCAGGTCTCGCTCCACCTCAAACCAGTCCACCAGAGTCACGGCCGAGTGCTTACCGATGGCTGCTGGTTGACCTCCTGCGAGCACCATCAGCATCACCTCCAGGGGGCAGCGCTGCAGGTTCCCATCAATAATCTGAGAAACACAAAGAGTTGTAATGAGTGTCTGAGGACCCCCCATGATGCCGAGGAAAATAAGACAGAAATTAACGGTGAAACAAGGCAGTGAAATGTGAGGAGAGCTTGTGGGTTTGAGATAGCTTTGGGTAACTTACTAGGCTCCCACTAAAAGATGAGGGAAGAGTAATAGAGGTGTTTTGTTTTAAATATGCATCACATACACTGAGCACACGGGCCGCTAATGACAGAACACAGGTTTGAAATGACGTTGATGTTTCAAGATATGATGAGGACGTGGGAATTTACCATTGGGATCATCCTGGTTGCCTTTTCCAGGGGGATGTGTTTTATTGCCACCTACAGCACACACACACACACACACAATCTACTGAGGATATGTCCAGCACATCCAACGGGGTATGTAGGTCATGTGTTTGATACATGTGGCCTACTGATACTGTATGATGTGAAGTTGAATTTTATCTTTGTTTTTGGGATTTAATGAAGGACAATATACAGTGCATCCGGAAAGTATTCACAGCCCTTCCCTTTCCCCACATTTTGTTATGTTACAGCCTTATTCCAAAATGGATTAAATCCCTTTTTTCTCATCAATCTACACACAATACCCCATAATGACAAAGCGAAAAAGGTTTTGCAGAAATTTTTGCTAATTTATTAAAAATAAAAAACTGAAATATTGCATGTACATAAGTATTCACACCCTTTACTCAGTACTTGGTTGAGGCACCCTTGGCAGCGATTACAGCCTCAAGTCTTCTTGGGTATGAAGCTACAAGCTTGGCACACCTATGTTTGGGGTATTTCTCCCATTCTTCTCTGCAGATCCTCTCGAGCTCTGTAAGGTTAGATGGGGAGCGTCGCTGCACAGCTATTTTCAGGTCTTTCCAGAGATGTTCAATGGGGTTCAAGTCTGGGCTCTGGCTGGGCCACTCAAGGACATTCACACACTTGTCCCGAAGCCACTCCTTCGTTGTCTTGGCTGTGTGCTTAGGGTCGTTGTCGTGTTGAAAGGTAAACCTTCGACCCAGTCTGAGGTCCTGAGCGCTCTGGAGCAGGTTTTCATCAAGGATCTCTCTGTACTTTGCTCCATTCATCTTTCCCTCGATCCTGGCTAGTCTCCCAGTTCCTGCTGCTGAAAAACATCCCCACAGCATGATGCTGCCACCACCATGCTTCACTGTAGGGATGGTATTAGCAAGGTGATGAGAGGTGCCTGGTTTCCTCCAGACGTGACGTTTGTCATTCAGGCCAAAGAGTTCAATCTTGGTTTCATCAGACCAGAGAATCTTGTTTCTCATGGTCTGAGAGTCCTTTAGGTGCTTTCTGGCAAACTCCAAGTGGGCTGTCATGTGCCTTTTACTGAGCAGAGGCTTCCGTCTGGCCACTCTACCATAAAGGCCTGATTGGTGGAGTGCTGCAGAGATGGTTGTCCTTCTGGAAGGTTCTCCCATCTCCACAGAGGAACGCTGGAGCTCTGTCAGAGTGACCATCGGGTTCTTGGTCACCTCCCTGACCAAGGCCCTTCTCCCCTGATTGCTCAGTTTGGCTGGGCGGCCAGCTCTAGGAAGAGTCCTGGTGGATCCAAACTTCTTCCATTTACGAATGATGGAGACCACTGTGCTCTTCGGGACCTTCAAAGCTGTAGAAATGTTTTTGTACCCTTCCCCAGATCTGTGCCTCGATACAATCCTGTCTCGGAGGTCCACAGACAATTCCTTTGACTTCATGGCTTGGTTTCTGCTCTGACATGCACTGTCAACAGTGGGACCTTATATAGACAGGTGTGGGCCTTTCCAAATCATGTCCAAACAATTGAATTTACTACAGGTGGACTCCAATCAAGATGTAGAAACATCTCAAGGATGATCAGTGGAAACAGGATGAACCTGAGCTCAATTTTGAGTGTCATAGCAAAGGGTGTGAATACTTACGTACATGCAATAGTCCAGTTTTTTATTTTTAATAAATTTGCAAAAATTTCTACAAAACCTTTTTCACTTTGTCATTATGGGGTATTGTGTGTAGATTGAGGAGGAAAAAAAAGAATTTAATCCATTTTGGAATAAGGCTGTAACATAACAAAATGTGGGGAAAGAGAAGGGGTGTGAATACTTTCCGGATGCACTTTATTACACATGTTCAAAGAATGCATAGCTAGAAAGGAGATGACAACAACCATGAAACAAGGTCTGATAACCCTAATTCCTAAAGCAGATAAAGATCATTTAGTATTTGAAAACTGGAGGCCCATTTCACTTTTAAACACAGACTATAACATTTTATTGCAGGTTCATGCTAAACGTTTAAAAAAGAATCTCGAAGAGATAATAAGTGAAAACCAAAATGGTTTTATGGCCAAGCGTCACATTAGCTCTAACATCAGATTAGTATTAGACTTAATTGACTATTCTAACTACATAAATTCAAATGCATTATTTATATTCCTTGATTTTTATAAGGCATTTGATTCAATTGAACATTCTTTCATTATACACTTTTGGTTTTGGAAGTAACTTTATCAATAATATTGCCATGTTCTATAAAGACATAAACAGCTCTGTCATTCTGTATCCCAATGTTTCAAAAAGGTTCCCATTTCAAGAGGTGTACGCCAAGGATGTCCTATTTCTTGTTTTTTGTTTCTGATTGTTGCTGAACTTTTGTCTTTAAATATTTCACATAGTCCAGATATACAAGGCTTAACTATTTTTGACAGAGCGATAAAAATTACACAGCTAGCTGATGACACGGTATTATTTCTTAAGGATAAATGGCAAATACAGAGTGCATTTCATGTAACTGGTGAATTTTCAGAAGATTCAGGTCTTAAGCTCAATATAAACAAATATGAAATTTTATGTTTATATGAGACTGAAGAGAAACTTATGTTTAATGTCCCTGTTAAACAATGTGTAAAATACCTTGGTATTCACATTTCAAAGGATATGGCTGTCAGACAGCAGCTAAATTTTCTTCCTTAAATTAAGAAAACCAGGTCAATTCTTAATATGTGGCTTCAGAGAGATCTTTCCATTTTTGGAAGAGTGTTATTGACAAAGGCTGAAGGAGTATCAAGATTGGTTTATCCTACCTTGTCACTCTATGTTAATGATGTGCTCTGTGCAGAAGTTAATAATTTATTTATCAAATTTGTATGGAAAAGCAGACACCATTACCTTAAAAAAGAAATACTCAGATTGGAGAGAGCTGAAGGAGGGTTGGAAATCTTAGATTTGGTCCATTTAAACTGCACCTTCAAGATCAAACGGCTTAAACAATGTTTGGAGCTCCCAGAATCGTTATGGAATTTTATACCACACAATCTATTTAAACATTTAGGTGACCTAAAGTTTCTAATGGGGTGTAATTACACTGTCTCTAAATTGCCGATAAAACTCTCAAAGTTCTATCAGCAGGCGTTATTGTCTTGGAAGTTGTGTTATGTTCACAACTTTTCACCACATAAGGATATCATCTGGAACAGCTGTAATATCACTGACAACAAGAAATGTAGTTATAAAGAGAACTGGACTGAAAGGGGTATACTCTGAGTTACAGATTGGTTTGATGATAAAGGTAATCTTTATAGTTATGAACATTTCCTACAAGCCACATCTTTTCCAGTCAAATATAAAGAACTGACTTCTGTGATAAGGGCTGTTCCCGAAGGTATAACCGAATTAGTGAAATGTCACTTAGGATATCAAAATGTTAATCTTCCAATACCTTGTTTAACAGTTAACGGAATGAAATTAACAGACATGAAATGTACCAACAAACATATAAGAGAAGTGCTGTATGGCTATAATAAGATGTCCCCCAGAGGGAAACCTCTCTGGAAGTCACAACTGGACGACATAACATAGCGTGAGGCTTGGTTGGGCCCATTTCAATTCTGTATCTCAGATAAAATGAGAGAAATCCATTTTAAAATGCTACACAACATCTATTCATGTAACGCATTAATTTCCAAATTCCCTGACACAGATCTTCATTGTACCTTTTGCAGCGCTGAGCCAGAAACGGTTCTTCATTTGTTTTGTCACGGCCCCTCCTCTTCTGTGTTGTGGAGTGATATAGAGAATTTTATACTTAACAAGACTGGACAGTATATAATAATGATGCCTGAAGACATTATTACTACATTTGAATGTGAAAATAAATCTTTAAATTACATGAGGAATCTTAAAATTGCGCTAGGTAAATGTCACATACATAAAGCGAGGTTCTCTGGGTCCTCCCCAAACCTCTTGGTGCTTTCCTGGGTGAGTTCAGGATGTATTTACACACATCGGCCCTTATGACGAATAAAACAAGGGGACGCACACTGTCGTATTGTAAGGAACTATTTTCTGTAGCCTGATTAAGTTTAATTGACTTTATTTAGGTTATTGTTTATCATGTTTAGATACTTTATACTTGTTAATTGTTTGCTTTGCATATTTAATTGATTATCTGCCTTTTTCCATTTTCACTTGAAGACATTTGAATTCTATAAGAATGTGTTACACTTAGCTAAAAAAAAACAGTTCGTTGTGACCTTCAAACTTTGAAAATATACGGTGTTTTGAACATATATCTAATTTTTTTTCTTCATGTCCCCTGCTGTGTTGTTCTGTATTGTTTGTGATTGGTTTATGTATGTGCATGTATGTGTATGTGTATATGTATGTATGTATATATTGTAACGTGCATGGATAAGTAGACACGCTGGTTAGCAGGTCTGACCCTTTAGTCGAGCGGTTAGCGATGTCTCCTGCGGTGCGGGCGATACGGGTTCGCTTCCCGGCCGTGGCACTTTCTGTGGTTGCGTTGTCCCCCGAACTTGCTACTATATATATATATATATATATATATATATATATATATATATATATATATACATATGTATATATATATATATATATATATATATATATATATATATACACTGCTCAAAAAAATAAAGGGAACACATAAGCAATGCAATGTAGCTCCAAGTCAATCACACTTTTGAGATATCAACCTGTCTAGTTAGGAAGCAACACTGATTTGTGAATCAATTTCACCTGTTGGTAAATTGTCTAATTTCCACCTGGTGGAAATTAGACAATTTGCAAGACAACCCCTATAAAAGGAATTGATTTGCAGGTGGTGGCCACAGACCATTTGCCTGTCCTCATCTTTTCTGGCCGATCTTTGGTTAGTTTTTCATTTTGCTAGTGCCCTCACCACTAGAGGTGGCATGAGGCGGTATCTGCAACCTACAGAAGTTGCTCAGGTAGTGCAGCTCATCCAGGATGGCACATCAATGCGTGCTGTGGCAAGAAGATTTGATGTGTCTCCCAGCACAGTGTCCAGAGCATGGAGGAGGTACCAGGAGACAGGCCAGTACACCAGGAGACGTGGAGGGGGCCGCAGGAGGACAACAACCCCGCATCAGGACCGCTATCTGGTCCTTTGTGCAAGGAGGAACAGGAGGAGCACTGCCGGAGCCCTACAAAACGACCTTCAACAGGCCACTAATGTGCAGGTTTCTGCTCAAACAGTGAGAAACAGAATGCATGAGGATGGTATGAGGGCCTGACGTCCACAGTTGGGGCCTGTGCTCACAGCCCAACACCGTGCAGCCCGATTGACCTTTGCCAGAGAACTTCTTGGTTGGCAGATTCGCCATTGGCGCCCTGTGCTCTTCACAGATGAGAGCAGGTTCACACTGAACACATGTGACAGACGTGAGAGAGTCTGGAGACGCTGTGGAGAACGTTCTGCTGCCTGCAACATCCTCCAGCATGACCGGTTTGGCGGTGGGTCAGTGATGGTCTGGGGAGGCATATCCTTGGAGGGCCGCACAGACCTCTATGTGCTAGCCAGAGGTACCGTGACTGCCATTAGGTACCGGGATGAGATCCTCAGACCCATTGCCAGACCATATGCTGGTGCAGTGGGCCCTGGGTTCCTGCTCATGCATGACAATGCTCGTCCTCATGTGGCCAGAGTGTGTCAGCAGTTCCTGTATGTCGAGGGCATTGATGCTATGGACTGGCCTGCACGTTCCCCAGACCTGAATCCAATCGAGCACCTCTGGGACATCATGTCTCGTACCATCCGCCAACGCGATGTCGCACCACAGACTGTCCAGGAGTTGACCGATGCCCTGATCCAGGTCTGGGAGGAGATCCCTCAGGAGACCATCCGTCGTCTCATGAGGAGCATGCCCAGACGTTGTAGGGAGTGCATACAGGCACGTGGAGGCCACACACACTACTGAGCCTCATCTTGAATCGTCTTGAAGAATTTCCACAGAAGTTGGATCAGCCTATGTTCTAATTTTCCACTTTGATTTTGAGTATGATTCTGAATCCAGACCTTAATGGGCTACTGATTTTGATTTCCATTGATCATTCTTAGGTTATTTTGCTCTAAACACATTCCTCTGTCTAATAAATAAAGATTTTCACCTGAAATATTTCATTCATCGAGGTCTATATTGTGTTTTTAGGTGTTCCCTTTATTTTTTTGAGCAGTGTATATATATATATATATATATATATATATATATATATATGATGATCTCTTTGTAATGTATTGGATTTACATAAAGTTTTGTAAAAACAAAAAAAGGTCCGGTATGTGGGGAGTTGTGGGATATTCGGTAAAAACCGTTGAGCTGAAACATGGTGTCAGCTACCAAATAAACTAATTACTCCACGCCATGGCGGGTAATAGCAGCGCGGCGCCCGAGGGCACGTCCGTGTCCGGGATTAGCGGAGAATTGGGAAGTTTTTCGAGCAGAATTCGAGGATTTTTTGCTAGCAACGGGTCTGCACGAGAAGCCGAAGACGTGCAGGCAGCCTCACTGAGGCGGCCCAAGAGTAACTGGCTGCAGAGAAAAATGGCGGAAAAGGCAGGCATGTCAGATAGATAGAGGCGCCACTTGCAATGTTATGAGCAGCAAGATCAGAGAGAAGCTGCCACCCGGAACAGCGTTACACCCGAGCACAGCCAAGCTGAAACTATTACGGGCAAGTTATGCCACCACAGGGGAGATTCCACACAGATTGTGTCATTTGAGGAGAAAAGCAAAGCCTTGTCTTTGAGTTAGTTGAAACCAAGCAAGAGCCCCTCCTCTCCGGGGCCACATGCAAACGTCTGGGCCTCATGAGCTTCACAGTCCCAGTTTAGCTGAATAAAGCAGAAGCAAGTCAGGGTGGGCCTCTTACAAAAGAACAGCTGTTAAAATACTACAATGATGTCTTTAATGACCCAATCGAGTCAGTCCCGGGCGAAATACACTTTGAGCTGGACCCTAATGTAACTCCAGTACAATGCACACCTCGAAAGTTTCCTGTTGCTTTGTGGGCAAGAGTCAAGGAAGAACTAGACAAACACATCAGAGTTGGCAACATCACACCGGTGACCGAGCCTACTGCATGGATAAGTAATATGGTGACTGTTGCAAAGCTAGAAAAAAGACAAGACTCTGCATTGACCCAAAACCCCTAAATTGAGCCCTGCTGAGGTCTCACTACCATATGCCAACACTGGAAGATGTGTTGTACAAGCTGCCCAAGGCTCGCTTATTCACACTGGTGGATGTTCGCGATGCCTTTCTACAGTGCAAGCTTGATGACGAAAGTAGCCGTCTGATGACCTTGGCCTTGAGAGCCGAACTGCTCAAACACATACACACTAGCGACATTGGTGGCGAGGCCGGTTGCAGACGGGCCAGGGATACGCTCTACTGGCCAAACATGAAAGCTGAAATAAAGGACTTTGTGGCGAACTGCTCTGCATGCAATGAATAAGCACGGACCCAGCAGAAGGAATCTATGATGTCACATGAGATACCAGCACGTTCATGGCAAACGGTGAGCATGGATATCTACTGATATGCTGGCAAAGACTTTCTTATCCTTGTAGACCATTACTCGGATTACTGGGAAATCGACCAGCTGCCAGATCTATCAGCTGACAGGCTCATCATGCGCTGCAAAGCCCAGTTTGTGGCTTATGGACAGCCAGACAGAGTGATCACTGGTAACAGCCCGCAGTTTGCTTGTGAGCAGTTCCGGAGGTTTGCAGCGAGCTGGGGTTTTACCCAATTCACATCCTCACCCCGACATCCAAAATCGAATGGTAAGGCTGAGTCAGCCGTGAAAATAGTAAAGTCTCTCTGCAAGCGAGCAAAAATGGATGGTACAGATGCATGGATGGCCACCCTCCACTGGCGCTACACACCCACAGAGGGGTTAGACAGCAGCCCAGCCCAACGCTTAGTGTCACGTGGGCTCAAAACTTCTCTGCCAGTCGCGGACAGCTTGCTTCTACCACATGTAGTGGTCGGAATGACAGAGAAGTTGCGGTGGAAACGGTGGATGGCAAAATCAACCTACAACACATCTGCCAGAGACCTCCCAGCACTGAATGTGGGAGATCATATAAGAATGAGGCCTCTACCTGGTGATTGCACGGGACGATGGCCTCTGGGACAGTGCCTCCAGAAAGTCGTTCCTCGTTCATTCATGGTGGATGTTGACGGCACACTCTACAGAAGCAACCATGTAGATCTGCGTGGAGCAGAGCGCTCAGCCCAAACACAGCACTTGGGACTGCCTGAGCAGAGCAGTCCTGAACAGGGACATGTCACCGGAAAGACTGCCTCAGCAGAGACAAGGAATGCCTCAGGTCAGGGCGAACCAAGTGAGGTGGTACCTCCTCACATGCCAAGTGCACCAGCGCAAGGAAAGTGCTCAACACCGGGAAAACCCAGTGGCACAACAAGCCAGGCCGTCTACTCACGTAGTGGCCGCCTGTCATGGCCACCACAAAGACTGAACTTGTGACTTTAAAGTGGCATTGAGAGAACATGGGCACTAGGGTGTAGGCGGATCGCTGCCCTTACAAAAGCCCACTCACTCACACACACACACACACACACACATTTACAGTACATACACAAAGAAACTGTTCACAAAAAACTGTTGGACTGCTCCGCGTTCATTGTTTAAAAAAAAAGTGATTGTGGAGACAATGCATTATATAATGCTATCATCATCATCGTCAACCTTTATTTTAATAGGCAAGTTAATTAAGAGCAAACTCTTATTTACAATAACGGCCTATGTTGGGGGTAAGTGCCCCCTAGGGGAAGGGGATGAGGAGTAAAATACAAAAAGAGAGGTAAAAACAAGGAACAGCATTGACATGACAGGCCAAGTACACAGATATATAGATATCACAATCAGTACAGCAAAACATTCATAGTGGTCATACTTATGTGTGCAGAGGAACAAGGCTGACATATAGCAACAGGTAAGACATAGCACACGTTCACGCACAGTAGAGCAGTAGCAGCAAATATGGAATAACCCAGGAGTAGGTTAATACACGTAAGCAGTGATGGCAACATACGACACATCCAATGGCAACACACAACACACACATACAGCATTAATGGTACTGGCAGCATACAGTATCAGCAGGGTTAGACAGTTAATTACAGCAGACAGCACAATTAATGGGAAAGTATAGCAAGCAGTTAGGAGGCAAGCAGACATACTACTCAGGCGGTTAGGATATACAGTACATTTAGCGGCGATAAAGCAGACAGCAGGGGTGTAGCAACAGGTTATGACATACCGCACATTAAGCAGGATTTAAAAACAGACGGGGGGGCAGCAGGTTAGGCTATGACATGCAAGCAGAGTATAAAACAATCATGGGAGCAGGAGGACAGACAAACAGTAATGGTGGCAAGGAGTTGGCTCAGGTAAAACAGCTGCAAGAGTGCACTAGTGTATTTGTTATGGTTTCAGGGTTTTTTGTAGCCTGTTCCAGCTATCGGCTGCTGCATACTGAAACGAGGAGCGGCCTAATGAGGATTTGGTACTGGAAATACTTACCAGGATGTGCGTAGCTGAACGGGTGGAGTACTTCGGGGGTGGGCGTAGGTGGAGGAGGTGTGAGAGGTATGAGGGAGTGTGGCCTAGAAGTTTTTTGTAGATAAACGTCAGCCAGTGGATGTTGCGTCTGGTTTCGAGGGAGGGTCAGTTTATGAGGGAGTACAGCTCGCAGTGATGGGTCCTACAGGGAGCATTGGTGGCAAAACGTATGGCGGAGTGATATAAAACATCTAAACGCTTGAGAGATCCCTTGCAGGCTGAATGGTAGATTACATCGCCGAAGTCGAGTAGCGGCAGGACAGTCATCTGGACCAGGGTGCGTTTCACCGAGGTAGTGAAAGAGAAGCGGTTTCTGTAGAGAGAGCCAAGCCTTGCTTTGACCTTGGCCTGCAGTTTGGACAGATGTTCCGAGAATGACAGGGTGCTGTTGATCCACACTCCTAGGTATTTATAGGAGATGACCACTTCCAGCTTTTTGCCATCTGCGGCTACGATGGTGTCAGATTGGGAGGCACCTACACGGCCGAACCACATCATTTTGGTCTTGCTGGTGTTTAAGACCAGGCCAAGGGCAGAGAAGCCAGCTTGGATTTTTAGAAAACTCTCCTGGAGAGTTTTCAGGACAGCATCAGGGGAGGGACCAGAGGTATACAGGACTGTATCATCGGCATAGAGGTGTATCATGGAGTTTCAGGTGAACTGACCTATATTGTTGATATAGACTGAGAAGAGGACTGGTGCTAGAATGGAACCTTGGGGCACCCCCTTCGCGATGGATAGGGGCTGGGACAGCAGGTTGTCAGATTTTACTGACTGTGTGCGACCGGAAAGGTTGTTATCGAACCAAGCGACTGTTTGATTTGTGACACCTATGCATTTCAGATGTTCCAGGAGCAATTTATGATCTACGGTGTCAAAGGCTTTCGCCAGATCAATAAAGGTAGCAGCACAGCAGTGCTTGGCGTCGAGGGCGTTGAGGACATCGTTGAGTACTTTAGTAGTAGCGGTCTCACAACTGTACCTTGAGCGGAAACCTGACTGATTGACTGATATTATGTTATGGGTGTCTAAAAAGCGTGTGAGTTGTTTGCAGACTAGCCTTTCTAGTACTTTCGCGATGCATGGTAGTATTGAGACTGGGTGGTAATAGTTGGGGTCAGCGTTGTTTCCACCTTTGAACAGAGGACGTGCCAAGGCTGCTTTCCATGCAGAGGGCAGTTCAGCTGTGTGCAGGGACAGGTTGCAGAGGTGGGAAATAGGTTCTGCCACAATGGGGGCTGCAGATCGGTAAAAAAAGGGGTCCAACCTGTCGAGGCCAGGGGACTTCCTGGGATCCAGTTTACTGAGGACTTCAGAAACCTCTTTCTCAGTAAAATCCTGCAGTCCAAAGCTGTGGTATGTAGCTGGACTGGGCAGAGAGGTGGGGGGTGAGACAGGAGGCACTGTAGCATTGGAGGGCAAGCGGTTAGAAGGAGAGGTAGGAGGCATAGGGGCACTGGGAGGCCGAGGGATAGATGGTGGAGCAGAAGGTGCTGTAGACTCAAACAGGTATCCGGCTTTAAGAAAGTGGTTATTAAAAGCCTCTGCCACACGCTCCTTTCCAGCTATGACCAGATTGTCGACCACCAGGGATGGGGGAAGTTGGGATGAAGAGGGTTTGTTCTCCATCTCTTTAACGGTCTTCCAGAACTTGTGAGGATTTGAGGCACTGAGACTGAGCTGTTCTTGAAAGTAGTTGGTTTTGGTTTTGCGGATGGCCTGGGTGCACTTGTTTCTGATTTTTCAGAAGGATAGCCAGTCTTCAGGAGATTTTGACCAGCGGGCTCTACACCAGATGGCGTTTTTAAGGCGGAGCTGTTCTGCTAGGTCACGGTCGAACCACGGGATGCATCTGTTTTTGATCCTCATTTTTTTTAGAGGGGCGTGTTTATCGACTATCTTGCGGAAGGAGTCATAGAAAAAAGACCAGGCGTTATTGATGTCAGGAAGTAGGCTTATTCTGTCCCACTTGACAGAAGCTAAGTCGTGGAGGAAGGCTTGTTCATTGAACTGTTTGAGCAGTTGCCTGTGGGTAATTAGGACAGGTTGTTTGGCTATGCCGCCATTGCGGATGCAGGCAGTGAAACAATGGTCACTCAGGTCTCTACTGAAAACACCGGAAATGTACCTATCGAGGTTATTTGTAAGAATGACGTCAATAAGTGTGCCCTTTTCAGACAGATCTGGGTTTTTGGGGTCGTACCGGGTGGGACTGGAGATAATTTGTGTGAGGTTAAGGGAATCCCATTGTCGTAGGACTTGGGCTGGAGGATTGAGCATGTCCCAGTTAAGGTCGCCCATTAGCACAAGCTCAGACTTGGTATAAGGGGCCAGGAGGGCGCTAAGGGCAGGTAGAGCACCGGCGGGGGCAGAGGGGGGTGGTAGCAGCCAGCAACAGACAGTGCTGAGTGTTGGGCTACCTGGATGGTGAGAATAAGTAGGTCGAACTGTTTGGGCATGGATTTCCTGGTGGCGATGGAGCATTGGAGATGTTCCTTAGTAAAGATAGCTACCCCACCACTTCTGGAGGACCTATCCTGTCTAAAGACATTGTAGCCTGCAATAGCAATAGCAGAATCTGGCAAGCTCTTTTTTAGCCAGGATTTGGAAATCACTAATACATCAGGTTCAGAGCAGTGAACCCATACCTTTATCTGAATGTGCCATTATGTGCCATTATGCTAAAGGAAAGGAGATGTTACAGGCATGTTGAGTGTGTTAAACAGGTTGCCACTACGCTATATATATATATATATATATATGTCTGGTACTTGGGGGTTCTGGGATATTCAATAAAAAAACGTTGAACTGAAACAGCAGCCTTCTCTCACAAAATTCATCCATTTAATTAGTCCGTTTGAAAGAACATGTAAAAACTGCAGACAATCCTACCAGATTTGCAAAATAACACAAAGTAGTTCGGCAACAAGTTGATCAGTAGTTGTGAGTGTGGTGGCCATTGCGTTTAGTTCGCTCACAACCCACCAACGGCTCAAGCTCAAAGTTGATGACCACACCGGGACTAGCACCGATACAGCAACATTTGACTGGCTGATGATACGGTCACTCAAAGTTGTAATCCGTTTGCACCTTCGGGCATCAAGGAAAGGCTAGCAATACCACTAGTACTGGTCCAAGCAGCTGTGATGCGTTTACATGACGCAGGAAATCCCTGCTCAGCCCCAGGAGAAAACAAGTAACCAAATTCAAACACACTTCAGACACACTTCAATTTAACTACGAAAAACAAATTGTGATTTGAATTTTGACAGAGCCAGCAGAGAAGACCCCAATGGCCCTGACATCAGGGCCTTCGCTATATTACCATGATAGTTATCAGCGTACACTGTATTGCCCAATACAGTGTACTATATATATATTTACACATACATACATACATACATACATACATACATACATACATACATACATACATACATACATATATACATATATACATCCATACATACATATATACATCCATATATACATCCATATATACATACATACATACATACATACATATATATACAAACACACACACACACACACACACATACATATATACACACACATATATATACATATATATATATACATATACACACACATATACACACACATATATATATATACATATATATATACTGTAATATAGTGTGATATTCTTTTTTTTAGCTTGGATATATGTGTTAGTTTGAATATGTGTCTTCTTGTAGTTCTTGAATGTGTTTTTGTCTGTATGTTGTACTGCTGTGGGCTGGGGGAAACAGCATTTCATTTCATGCGCAAGTACATGAGATGAAATGACAAATTGTTCCTGATTCCTATCCAACTATTTCCTCAAATTGCTCCTCAGACCTCATTGTTTGCTCGAGCAGTGACTTGGGTGGTGATTTCCAGGCAGAGAATTAATACGAAGTTGATCACATTTCTATACGTCTTCACATCCCCTTGGGCTAGGTCAGGTGGATCACTTTCACTGATGTCATCAAGGAGCTTTATAACAGCTTTCAGAATTCTCTGAAGGGCTTTCAGTACTCTCTCTCTGCAAGCCCATTGAGTATCCGACAGCTTCTAGAGCTCCACAACACACTGTCCAGAGTAAGGAAAATGCTGCCATTTCACCAAGGCAGCATGGCACTTTGGGGAGCCAGTGCAAGAAGCATACAGCTTCTCCACAAGGTTGAAGAACATCACAAAATGTTTGTTAGACTTTGAAGATCCCACCAGGACCAGATTCAGTCAGTGCGCTTTGCAGTGCACCTAGAGGGCCTTCTCATTGTGTACACATATTCTGGCTTGAAGACCTTTATCCATGCCACTCATGTTGGCTGCTCCGTCGTAGCCTTGACCACACATATTCTTCAGCTCTAGGTCATTCTTCTGCAGAAGGGAGAGCACCGTATTTTCCAGCCCCTGCCCTGTAGTTGTATCAGCATTGCACATCTCAATGAAGCTCTCCTTTATTTGCATATCATGAAGATATCGCACTACAAACCAAACTTGTTCTTGGTGCGAAACATCAGAGGTTTCATCCAGTAGGATGGAGTACATTTCAGCCTCTTTCATTTCACTTTGAATCTCCCTCCTGATGTAAGTACCCAGTGCTGCAATTGTGTCATTTTGGCTTCTACTACACAGCAATGACACCTGGGGCCTTGTCTGGGTGACTTTCACACTGGCAACTCTTTCTATATGCATCTTCAGTACACTGCCATAGTGGGACAATACATCCACCAGTTCAACCACGGTTGTTACTGGAGTTGCTCTCGTCTCTACCTTGGAATACCTTGGCATGTCCCTGCCGTGCAAGATATACTGTCACATCTCTAACTTCCACCCCCTTTACATGTGATACATTAAATGAAGAGTGTAGTGCCTTTTTTTTGTAATTGGTCCATCTCATCATGCTTGTCATGTACGTCTCTGTGACTGAGTGTTGCTTGATTTTTATTTTTTATTTTTTCAAGAGCAGTGTTCAACTTTCTTATGCCAATCCTCCACACTTTTCTGCTTTTACACGTCTCTTCAGAGAGGAACAGCCAACAACTAAAACAATGAATTGAATCAGCAGTAGATGAGTACTCCAGCCACACATTTCCAGAGAATCACTGTTTTTGGAATGTCCGCCCCTCAACATTTTTGGGATACACCATATCTGGTTGACAGGGGCCTACACTGCAGCACATGGAAATGTAGCTGTCATTGCACCTGATGTGCAAGGTCTCAACATGTGAAGGCTCTGTAGGGTATTGCATAGTAGCTATGTTTGCAATTACTTCATGTCTTTCATTAACAGCTGGTTTTGCTCATACCTTCCTGTGCTATAGAGCATCCTCCCTCCATCCCCCCTTCATCTTGACTGTCAGAGAGCATTGTTTCTGTAGTATGGTAGTACGTAAGGGCACATGTGGATATCTGTCATTTCATGTGACTAGAATGGCAAGCAATTGTGGCAAGTAGCACAAGGCCATATAACCAGGACAGAACGATAGTAGAAGATAAACTTGTTTATACCCAAAAGTAGGACAAGTGACATTCCATCATGTAAGTGTGACCATTATTACACAGGAAACAGTAGTAGCAGTAGTAGCGGCATATCAAGACAACCATTAGACTGTCAAAGGGGGGATGACTGAAGACATCCTAACGTCATCCTTGCATCGATAGAGAGGCTCCTGCTCCACCAACATGTCCTGATTAACAAGGACCCTGATTAAAAGCAGGACATTGACTGACGCAAGTAGATTGTTCACTAGATTTGTAAATGGTATAAAGACAGGGAGGCTTCTGTCTGATTTTCAGTCACGCTGCAGGCCTGACTCAGACTCTGTTGATACGTCAATAAAAGTCTTATTTTGAAGCATCCTCGTCTCACTGACTTTTTTTGCAATTTCTCTGTATCACTGGCCCCCACAGTAGCTGTCCCTGAACATGACTCTGCTCTGGACTCTGACATTTCCACTTCATCTGCACTATGTTCTGGCAGCACATCTCCCCCATCTTCCTTGCTGGTAGATGGGCGGTTGCAGGATGGCAGAGAGCTGCTTCCCTGGGCTACCTGCTACAGTGCCCTAGACTAACAATATGATATTATATGGTGTTTATTCGGGTAAGACTGTTTGGTGACAGAGTCGATGTATTACAACAGTAAACCTCACCAGACCGTAACTGTCATAGCCCAAATTTACTACCCTACCACATAGCTACTTCTTCTGCACACACATTTTAATGGGCTATTTGTCATTGGGCAATGTTTTAATAATATTTAAGATAAATACAAGATTACTGCAAGCGTTTTAATGTAGACCTAACTTATATAAGCTTAGTACAAAATAGCCTAATAATATTCAGCTAAAGTAGCTTCATGTCTGATTTAGAATCGCCAAACCACTTTGTGAGTTAAAATAAACTGTGGACCCACAATAAGAGATTTCAATAAAACTAGATGAACGGTTAAACTTTCATATCTGAGCTTGTAAAGGGACAGTTGTCCCTGAACATGACTCTGCTCTGGACTCGGACCTTCTTCTTCATCTGTGATGATGGGTTCTGTATCAGGCACTACGACTCCCTCGTCCTCCTTGCTGGTGGTAGATGGCATGTGTCATGTCCAAGTATCCTACCTTAGTGTTTCTGTTTGTGTCCCTCTCCTCTGGTGTCCCCTGTTGGTCTTTGTTTGTTTGTGTGTTTTTCTGTCTAGCCCTCACCTGGATTCAGCACACCTGCCTTCCATCAGCTCATCACCCATCCTGTATTTCAAGCCCAGCTGTCATTTCAGCTCTGGTGGTAGTAACGCACTTAGACACTCCTAGTTAAGCTTCCAGTGATCCTAGCTCTCTAGCAGTTACTGCTACGAGTGACGTTTGGCTCCTCGTGTTGGCTCTCATTACGTGTGACTAACAGACCTTTCTTGTGTCCAGGACCACACCTCACCTCGCCTGCCTACTTGCTCATAGCTGCCCCTTGCTGCTCAGCCATCTACTTCTCCCAGTATCCCCCCTTGTCCTTCGTTAGAAACTGTTCAGGCTTTGATCGCTCTCCTGTGGTGTGTTCTGCGTGTGAGTTCACCCCGAACCTCATGACAGCCTGATCCAGGAGAGCAGAGAGCTGCTTCCCGGGCGGCCTGCTGTAGCTCCCTTACTTTTTGTTTTCTTACCCTGTCTTTTCTTGGCATTATGCCTGCTGCAATTGGTAAATGAGCAGAAACCAGTGTTGTGCAAGATAATTAAAGGTTAATCTCCCAACATTAGACAAAGAGTATGATAAGATGTTTACTGGGGAAAAGGTTAGCCTATCAGTGCCCACCTTCATCAAATAAAACAACGTTAATTTGTGAAATACTAAGTGTGTTGCAGTCAAGTTTGAGCCTAGTGATCAAAACTGACTGTTAGCTAGCTAGCTAGCTGGCCAATGTCACTCCACGAGCTCTGGCTAGCTAGCTCTCTAATGTGTTAAATATTTGCCGTGTTGCAGTCAGTAAGACTGCTTGGTGAGACAGTCGATGCATTTCAGCAGTAAGCATCACCAGACTGGACCTGCCAGTGGCCCACAGTTTCCCTCGCCAACATTTAGCTTAACTTTGAAGCGTTATTACCCCCTTCACAACAAGCAAGCATGACAGGGTTGATACCAAGGGATGCCTAAGGTCTTCTAGTTTCATATGAGTGTCATATCTTCATTCTAGCTTTAAAAGTGAGGCCTCTACATCCCCTGACAGTAATGTTACCAGGCGGGAGGCAGGGAGAAGTGGATGCTGCTTGTGTGGGTGGCAGCTGCGTCAACAAGAAAGTCGAAGAGGGAAGGGCGGGGGGGCAGTCTCGCAGAATTACTCAAATTCAGTTTTCAGGCTTTATTACACGCTTTTAATTGATGATTGGTGCCATGGGCCACATTTAAAAAAAATTTTTTTTTAAGAAAATTGTTTTCAAAATGGGCATTTATCTGGTCAGAGGGCAAAAGGGCAGCTGCTTGAGCACTACATGGGGTCTATCTGTACTTGTCCCTGCCTCTGCACATGTCCAAACCATCTCAAGCTTACCTGTCTTGCTTTCTCTCCAAACCTGATCTGTCCCTCTATTATACTCGTTCCTCATCCTGTCCTTCTTCATCACTCCCTGTGAAAATCTTGTCATCTTCAACTCTGCCACCTCCAGCTCCTCCTCCTGTCTTTTCATCAGTGCCACTGTCTCCAAACCATACAACATAGCTGGTCTCACTACCATCTTGTAAACCTTCCCTTTAACTCTTGCTGGTACCCTTCTGTCACAAATCACTCCTGACACTCTTCTCCACCCACTCCACCCTGCCTGCACTCTCTTCTTCACCTCTCTACTGCACTCCCCGTTACTTTGGACAGTATTTAAATTCAAGTATTTAAACTCATACGCCTTCGTCACCTCCACTCCTTGCATCCTGACCATTCCACTGTCCTCCCTCTCATTCACGCATAGGTATTCCTTCTTGCTCCTACTGACTTTCATTCCTCTTCTCCCCAGTGCATACCTCCACCTCTCCAGGCTCTCCTCCACCTGCAACATACTCTCACTACAGATCACAATGTGATCCGTGAACATCATAGTCCATGGAGACTCCTGCCTGGTCTTGTCCGTCAACCTGTCCATCACCATTGCAAACAAGAAAGGGCTCAGAGCCGATCCTTGATGTAATCCCACCTCCACCTTGAACCCATCTGTCATTCCAACCACACACCTCACCACTGTCACACTTCCCTCACACATATCCTGCACCACTCCTACATACTTCTCTGCCACTCCTGACTTCCTCATACAATACCACACCTCCTCTCTCGGCACCCTGTCATATGCTTTCTCTACATCCACAACTACACAATGCACCTCAATGTAATTCAATGTTAATCGAATAATACATTTAAATTAGGTTACATGTGAGTGAAACGTAAACAATTTACAGTTCAACCTGTGAATTGCACAGTTTTTGCTGGTTTAATTGCAGGCTAGACACAGGTACATTGATTTGGCTGCTTGTGAGCTCGAAGCCTGTTGAGGCCATTTTGGCCATTGAAAGAAGAAACAGTCATTTCATATCCATGGCAAATGGTGTATGTGTGTGTGCCATCAGTGTTTCCTGATGTGTGTTTCCTGTTTGGCGTGTCTGATTTTGACAGTTTTCACTTCTGCTTCCTGTCGATTCCGGTGAGCTGGGCAGTGCTACTCTGGTTCTAACTTGCATTTCAGACCTCTTTTAGGATCCCCAGCACGAGCTCTTCTCCACGATGAGTTTTTCCAGTGACATGTCGACTATGGAAGACACGACTGATGAGTTGGAGACTTTGGGGTAAGAATCCAGTCAAGTGTGTGTTGTTGTGTTGTGTTGTGTTGTGTTGTGTTGTGTTGTGTTGTGTAGTGTTGTGTAGTGTTGTGTGGTCAGACATGGCAGTACGCAACTTGTGTTTACACGTCCCTCTAGCAGGACCACAGACTACATGTGTGACACTATGAACATGGAGAACTGAAGGGAAGTAAAATACTGGGTTGATATTTGAAAAGTCAAGTGTTTGATGCCTCTGCCCAAGTGTTGTCTGGTCAACTTTTGTAAACGTGAATCGCAGTTCAGCTTATTGTGCAGATGTTAAGAGCTGTTTCACACAGCATTGCCACAATCGTACATTTGGATAAATCATCAGTAAGTGAAAACACTTTTTTTCTACTCAAAAGATTCAGTGCGAGTCAGACCTGACTAAGTTACAATAAATTCAAGTTCTGTTTCTGCACACCTCCTGAGCCTGTGAGGAGGTGTCCATGTTGTGATGCCTTCTTAGTAGTAGTAGTATATTTTAGTAGTATATTTGTGTATTTCAAAAGTTAAAAAATAAAATGAACATGTATGATAAAAGAAAACAAAAGAGGAACAAAAATCAGAACAAGCAAGCGACATCATCATCAAGCATTTGTTTCAAATCTCGGCAGTTGGAAAAGGAGGAGGCAGAAGTTAAAAAAACTTTTCTAGCCCTACCCCCTTTCCCTAGTTTAGTATTTCAACAGTGAACTGTGTGATTTCAATGAAAACTCAATCATCTCCCAGCAGTGACCATGACGTCTATCTAGTAAACCATACAAAGATCCTTCATTCAACACAACAAGAACACAGCAAGTGCAGAGCAACACCAAAACAACTCAAGAACAACTCACACAACACGTCCCAGCTACATCCCATATCTGCTCACCATATTATTTTTAAAAAGTCTTTTAAATTTGATTATTGATTCACATGTTTTCATTTCATCCCTGCAGTTGGTCCACATCTTGACACCTTTGGTTGTGACACAATGATATTTTGCATTTGTCCTCACTGGGTTGTGTTTAAAGGTACATGTTCCTCTCAGGTCATAATTACTTTCCCTCAACTGGAACAACCCCTGGACACTGCTGGGTACTTTAGGATTTAACACTTTGTACATGATTTGAGCAGTTTTAAAGTCCACCAGATCTTTGAGTTTTAGTGTTTTTAGTTTGATAAAGAGTTGGTTTGTTGGCTCTCTGCAGTTGGCTCTGGTTACTATCCTTATGGCTCTTTTGTGAATAATAAAGATTGAATGGGTGTCGGTTTTATATGTGTTCCCCCACACTTCCACACAGTAGGTGATGTAAGGACGTATGAGGGAACAGTACAAGGTGTAAAGTGAAGCTTGATTTAGAAGATCTTTGACTTTGAATAGTATTACAATTGATTTGGATACTTTGGCCTTGGTATAATTTATATGTGGTTTCCAACATAATTTATTGTCCACTATTACCCCAAGAAATTTAATTTCAGTCACTCTTTCTATTTCTACATTGTTAATCATGAGTTTCTTGATTGAGCTAATTTTGCCGTTACCAAAGATTATAAATTTTGTTTTACTTAAATTCAGTGTTAGTTTGCTAGCATCAAACCCCGTCTTTAACTTCATCAGGTCCTTTTCCACTATATACAGGAGTTGATCCAGATGATCCCCACAGCAAAATGAATTTGTGTCATCAGCAAATAAAATGGCTTTCAGAGCTTCAGACGCTTCACAAATATTGTTTATATACAGAATAAACAGTAATGGTCCCAACACTGGGCCCTGGGGGACCCCACATGTGACTTTCAGTAGGTGAGACTTGAAGTTTTGTAATTCAACATATTGATATCTGTCTTTTAGATAGCTGGTTAACCAGGAGAGTGCGGTTCCTCTAATTCCATATGACTGTAGTTTTTTCAGTAATAATTCATGGTCTATGGTGTCAAATGCTTTTTTTAATACCCAGAAATACCCCTATTGCATATTTTTTGTTTTCTATTGCCATTGTTATTTCATCTATAAATTATATAAGTGCAAATGAAGTTGTTTCGTTTGCTCTAAAACCATATTGCTGATCACACAGAACATTATGTTTTGTGATGAAGTCATGTGTTCTTGAAAAGTATATTTTTTCTAGTAGTTTTGAGAACTGTGGAAGCAAGGAAACAGGTCTGTAATTTGAAAGGACGTGTTTATCACCAGACTTATAGATTGGTATAACTTTGGCTGTTTTCATTTTGTTTGGAAAAACACCGGTTTGTAGGGATTGGCTACAGATGTGAGACAAAGGTTTTGCAATGCATTCGATGATATTTTTAACCATAAAAATGTCTGTTCCATCCCAGTCAGTGCACTTCTTGTTCTTGAAATTTTTAACTGTGTCAATAATTTCTTTTTCATTTGTTCCCCTTATAAATATGGATTCTTTAACAGATGTTTTCTTCCAAGGTGATCACACACACAAGACTGATCGACCCAGTTTATGGCACGTTTATTTTTATTCAAAGCAAAATAAATAAACCATTGTGAGAATAGGTTTAGAAAATAACAGTTTAGTCCATCACGTCTGGAAACAGCCGACAGAACCGCAGACAGAACCGCAGACAGATCCGTGGTAAACTGGAGACGTTGTGCTGCAGAGAACACCTTTCTTCACGCATCATTGCACTATTAGTTCCCTCTGCTGTAGGGGGTGACAACACTGACGTAGTTTATCTCTTTGTAAGGGCATCATGAAGTCCTTAATGCAACAAAACCTCCACTTCCCTTCCACGGTGTTTCCTGTACACCTGTCTGGCAGCTGTAAAGACGTGTTTAGGGGTGAAGTGGATCCCCTTTCGCAGATAAAACATTTTATTTCAAAACCACCCTTTTCACAAAAGCAAGAATCCACCCTAAAATACAATTAAGTTCAATAAGAGGCCAAGCACGCTACCGTGAGATTTGTTAGAGGAGCTGGACCATCCCTGCTGAACAGAGACTGGACCATCCCTGCTGAACAGAGACTGGACCATCTCTACTGAACAGAGACTGGACCATCCCTGCTGAACAGAGACTGGACCATCTCTACTGAACAGATACTGGACCATCTCTGCTGAACAGAGACTGGACCATCCCTGCTGAACAGAGACTGGACCATCTCTACTGAACAGAGACTGGACCATCTCTGCTGAACAGAGACGCAGCCTGGACGGCCATGCAGGCATGTGCAAGCTTCTGCACCCAGGTGGCTGCAGATAGTGTCACCTGTCTCTGTAAACCCCACCCAGCCTTGCTGCTGTTGCTGGCCCTGCACCGGCTTCACCACCTGCCACTGCGCCATGCATTGCGCCATGCATGGTAGTTTAATGTGGGTAGTTGGTAAACTCGTGCAGTGACAATAAAGAAAGACTGGTGAAGACAAGTCTGTGACGTCATGCACGCCGCACACACAAACAAAACAGCATGCATTTAAACTGGAAGACAATCAAACGCAACACAAATGAATAGTACATCGCATTTATAGATGAAATAAACACTATTCCCCCCAACACGGGGATCGCCGGTTCGAATCCCCGTGTTAACTCCGGCTTGGGCTGGATGTGGGTATGTGTCCGGGTCGCTGCACTAGCGCCTCCTCTGGTCGGTCAGGCCGCCTGTTCAGGGGGGAAGGGGGAACTTGGGGGAATAGCGTGATCCTCCCACACGCTACGTCCCCCTGGTGAAACTCCTCACTGTCAGGTGAAAAGAAGCGGCTGGTGACTCCACATGTATGGGAGGAGGCATGTGGTAGTCTGCAGCCCTCCCCGGATCAGCAGAGGGGGTGGAGCAGCGGAAGAGTGGGGTAATTGGCCAAGTGCAACTGGGTGGGGTGGTAATAAATGAAATAAAAAAGACCTATACTTAAATAGTCGAATACGAACAGTAGATTGAGTATTAAACTTACCAAAGACCAAATCTGTGTAACATTGCTGAGCTGACAAGTCGTATCTCCGAGCTAAATCTGAACTTTAATGTGTCCGCCATGTGGTATTTTGCCCGACTTATGTCAGAATACTACTGATGAACCTCACCGGGTCATAGCTACTGTACTTACTGTAAGAATACTACTGATAAACCTCACCGGGTCATAGATACTGTACTTACCGTAAGAATACTACTGATAAACCTCACCGGGTCATAGGTACTGTACTTACCGTAAGAATACTACTGATGAACCTCACCGGGTCATGTAGTGATATAACGCCATGTATATCCACTGGAACTACACTAGGTGTTCTGTACTACCCGGACTGTTATTATGGTTACACCACTACCATGTATGGTTATTACGTCTGCCTACTGAGCCACGATTAAACCTGAGTTCTATAACCCGGTGTGGTCATTGATCCTCGACCAATACTACCCCAACTATTACTTCATGGTGGCAGCGGTAAAGTACTCTCTATGAAGAATGAAGATAGACTGATAAAATTGTCTGTGGATAATTTCTGTCATCATTCAAGCAAGAGTGCGCCGGAGCTGAGCTAGCCGCAAAGCTAACTAGCTAGCTAGTAACAGGAGACGTCATGGCATCGCATCTACCAACGATGAATTGGTCAGACCCGGACCTGGGTGAGGCAATTTCACTGTATAAACAGAAAATGCCGACACCCCAGAACAAAGATGAACTGAGCAGATTCTTGGGGATGCTGACCTACCTGTCACCCTACATCCCAAAGTTCGCAGACAAAGCACACACACTGAGGGTGCTGCTGAAAAGTGACGTGCCTTGGACATGGGACACTGACCACCAAAAGAGCTTTGAGGACCTGAAATCAGTTATCAACGAACATGACTGCCTGAAGTACTATGATCCAAGCACACCTCTGACACTTGAGGTCGATGCGTCACAGAAAGGACTGGGCGTGGCATTAGTGCAGAACAAAAGACCCACAGCTTTTGGCTCAAAGACACTGGACGACTGCCAATCCAGGTACAGCAACATAGAGCGAGAAATGCTGGCCATAGTCTATGGAATGCAGCGATACCATACCTACCTGTATGGGAAGTCATTCATTGTAGTTACAGACCACAAACCCCTCGTTACCATATGCACAAAGCCACTGCATGCCGCCCCGCCACGGCTTCAGCGAATGCTGATAAAAACACAAGGATACAACTACGAGGTCACGTATCGACCAGGAAACCAGATGGTCCTGGCAGACACACTTAGCCGACTACCCAACCCTGAGAACAACAGCAACATCGAGCTGGACGAGCGCATTGACGGAATAGAGGCAGAAGTCGAGGATCCAGAGATGCTCACTGTTGCAATGATAAACTTCTCTCCCGAGAAACAGGACGCACTCCGCACGGAAACCACCAGCGACCCCAGACTCAATGCACTGAAAGAGCTGATCCACCAGGGATGGCCAGACAACATCAAAGCTCTACCAAGACAACTACGTGAGTACTGGTCATTCAGAGATGAGCTCGCAGTTGAAGCAGGAGTCATATTCAAAGGCAGACAGGTGCTCATCCCAGACTCCATGACTGATTCTATACTCGAACAGCTGCATGTAGGACACCAGGGCATCGAAAAGGCACGGCGACTGGCGAGAGAAAGTGTCTACTGGATCAGAATGAACGATGACATCGAAAGAGTCTGCAGGTCATGTAGCGTATGCGTGGAACATCAGGATGCAAATCCAAAGCAACCTCTCAACCCACACAACACACCGTCAAAACCATGGCAATCCCTAGCTTCTGATCTATTCGAGATCGATGGACATCAGTATTTACTGATTGTGGACAGATATTCTAAGTTCCCTCTAGTGGATGAAATGCCCATGCCTGTGTCCAGCCGGGCAGTTGCACAAAAAATGGAAATGTACATGTCTCTTTTTGGAAGGCCTGACGAGATACTTACAGATAATGGACCCCAGTTCACAGGGCACGCGTTCCAGAAATTCACGGCTGACTGGGGAATCAGGCACGTGACAAGCTCACCCCACTATCCAAAAAGCAATGGATTCATTGAGAGGCATGTGCGACACATCAAATCCATTGTGAAGAAAACCATGAGACAAGGAGGTAACATACAAGTGGCCTTACTACAGGTCAGAGCAACACCCATCGACAGTAAACTACCATCACCAGCAGAACTGATCTTCGGAAGGCCAGTCACCACCCTGCTGCCGAGTCGAAGGGACCCAGGCAAGGAGTAAAACCGACTCCACCTGGAGCAGAGAACAGCAAACATGAAGGAACATCATGACCGCAGCAGCGGCAGAGAACTACCTCCACTCGGTCCCGGACAGCACGTATCTGTCCTAAACAAGGAAAAAGGGACTTGGTATCCAGCCACCGTCGTACAAAAGTGCGATGAGCCAAGGAGCTACATTGTGCAAACATTAAATGGGAACAAACTCAAGACGTGGCAGGTGCCACCTGCGGGACATTCACCACCCCCATGCACTGAGGAGCGCAAGAACCCGCTTCACAGAACCTCAACGGGCCACTCATGCAGCTGGAACTTCTTCCAGCCAAACCTGTGAAACACACAAGACAGTACGCACAAGATATGGAAGAGCTGTTTCCAAACCAGCTCACTACAAGGACTATGAGTAGAGACAATCACACACAAAAGGAGGGCTCTGAATATGTTTGTATTTTGATACTGTAAAAATTGAAAACTAAACAGGGGGGATGTAGTGATATAACGCCATGTATATACACTGGAACTACACTAGGTGTTATGTACTACCCGGACTGTTATTATGGTTACACCACTACCATGTATGGTTATTACGTCTGCCTACTGAGCCACGATTAAACCTGAGTTCTATAACCCGGTGTGGTCATTGATCCTCGACCAATACTACCCCAAGTATTACTTCAGGTCATAGCTACTGTACTTACTGTAAGAATACTATTGATAAACCTCACCGGGTCATAGGTACTGTACTTACCGTAAGAATACTACTGATGAACCTCACCGGGTCATAGGTACTGTACTTACCGTAAGAATACTACTGATGAACCTCACCGGGTCATAGGTACTGAACTTACCGTAAGAATACTACTGATAAACCTCACCGGGTCATAGGAATTGTACTTACCTTAAGAATACTACTGATAAACCTCACCGGGTCATAGGTACTGTACTTACCTTAAGAATACTACTGATGAACCTCACCGGGTCATAGGTACTGTACTTACCGTAAGCATACTACTGATAAACCTCACAGGGTCGTAGGTACTGAACTTACCGTAAGAATACTACTGATGAACCTCACCGGGTCATAGGTACTGTACTTACCTTAAGAATACTACTGATGAACCTCACCGGGTCATAGGTACTGTACTTACCGTAAGCATACTACTGATAAACCTCACCGGGTCATAGGTACTGTACTTACCGTAAGAATGCTACTGATGAACCTCACCGGGTCATAGGTACTGTATTTACTGTAAGAATACTAGTGATAAACCTCACCGGGTCATAGGTACTGTACTTACTGTAAGAATACTAGTGATAAACCTCACCGGGTCATAGGTACTGTACTTACTGTAAGAATACTACAGATAAACCTCATGGTTGGAGCAGAAGAAGAGTGTGAATCAACTTCGGCCACGCCGCCCCAACTCTCACAGCCGGCCGTGCTCGCCGCGGCTGTGAAGCTCACGGAGTTCTGGCAGAGCGACCCGGCTTCGTGTTTACAGCATGTCGAGGCGCTGTTCCACCTGCGTGGAATCTCCGCGGACGACTCCAGATACTATTTGGTCGTATTTGGTCGGCATGGTCAATTTCTATAGCCGTTTCCTCCCTCGCACTGCCCACCTCCTTCAAGCCACTTTACGAAGCCCTGCGGCTTAAGAAGGCTAACGACCCTGTCGACTGGACTCCCGAACGGGTCAAGGCCTTTGACGGAGCTAAGTGCGCCCTGGCTAACGCTGACCTCCTCGCCCATCCCACACCCACGGCGTCCATAGCTTTAGCAACCGACGCATCTGACATAGCCGTGGGTGCTGTGGTTGAACAGCGTGTGGCGAATGCGTGGCAGCCACTCGCATTTTTTAGCCGCAAACTGCGAGATAGCGAGTACAAGTACAGCGTTTTTGACCGGGAGTTGCTGGTACTGCACCTTGCAACCCGTCATTTCCGCTTCCTGCCGGAGGGTCGCTCCCTCACGGCTTAGGTGGATCATAAACCGCTGACTTTCGCCATGTCCAAGGTGACTGAGCCGTGGTCTGCTCGTCAGCAGCGCCACCTGGCGGCCATCTCCGAGTTCACAACGAACATTCAGCATGTGGCCGGGAAGTCCAACCCTGTTGCTGATTGTCTGTCGCGTGTGCTTGTGTGTCCTGTGCACCTCGGTGTGGATTTCTCCGCTATGGCTGCCGACCAGCCTAGCGACCCGGACGTCCTTGCCCTTAAGTCAACGCGTACCGGTCTCAAGCTAGAGGATGCTGTGATGCAGGAAGGTAGTCCTGCCCTCCTCTGCGATGTCTCCACCGGCCGTCCCCACCCCGTTGTTCCAGTGGCCTGGCGCCGTCGAGTTTTTGATTCGATTCACTCCCTCTCGCACCATGGAGTTCGGGCGTCGGTGAAGTTGGTCGGTTCCAAGTTCGTCTGGCCTGGCCTCCGCAAGGACGTCAAGGGGTGGGCGGCTGCATGTGTGGCGTGCCAGCGCGCTAAGGTCCACCAGCACACTAAGTCGCCCCTCGAACCGTTTCCGATCCCGGCCAGACGTTTCGACCACGTGCATGTGGACCTGGTGGGCCCTCTTCACAGGGTTTTACGCACCTGCTCACAATGGTAGATCGGAACACCAGGTGGCCAGAGGCTGTCCCTCTGTCATCCACAACATCCTCGGATGTTGCACGCGCTTTTCTTTCCTCCTGGGTGGCCCGTTTCAGCACTCCGTCAGATATCGCCTCAGACAGGGGCCCCCAGTTCGTGTCAGAGCTCTGGTCGGCACTTGCGCGATCCTTGGGTGTGCAGGTACACCGCACTACCGCGTACCACCCTCAGGCTAACGGCTTGTGTGAACGTTTTCACCGGTCGCTCAAGGCAGCGCTGCGTGCTGCGCTCTCGGATGGTAACTGGGTGGATCGTTTACCTTGGGTTATGCTCGGGTTGCGTTCGGCTCCTAAGGAGGACCACGACGCGTCACCCGCTGAGCTGGTGCTAGGTCAGCCGCTCCGCGTCCCTGGGGAATTTTTGCCTGGGAGTTCCGCTCCTCGACCCCGTCCGGCCGTTTATCCTTTTTTGTCCAACAGCACTCGGGTTCCAGGCCCCGTTCACCACTGTTTTCCGCGGTCGTTCGTGCCTGCGGAGCTCATGTCGGCTCGTTTTGTTTTTGTACGGCATGATGCTCACCGCTCGCCCCTCCGACCCCCATACGACGGCCCATTTCGGGTTCTTGAGACGGGTCCTAAGGGTTTTGTGCTAGATATGGGTGGGCGTAGGGAGCGTGTCACGCTTGATAGGCTTAAACCGGCGCACAGGGTGGCAGGCGAAGTTGTGTTTCCGGCCCAGGTTCCCCGTCGGGGTCGTCCTCCTTCCAGGACCCCGGCAGTGTCTTCACGGGTTCAGCGTTCTGCTTCCCAGCCGACCTTGGACTGTGTTTCACCTACTGTTTCGGCTGAGGGACGGCGCAGCCGTTATGGCAGGCTGCTTAAGCCTCCAGTGAGAAACTGTTTTCTTTCCAGGAGTCCCTTCTGGGTGTTTGGGGGGGGGGGGCTGTGTGGCGGACACTAGGGGCTGTGCCTCTCACCCAGCAGGACTGTGAGCTGGGGGCGTGGTTTACGTTCCCGGGCTCTCTGGTGCAGGGTTGTTCCTGCTGTAGTTTGGTTTTTGGAGCTGAGGAATAAAGTTCAAACTCGCCCTCGTCTGCTGTGTTTTTCCTCATCCTGCCACAGTATACGTTTTCCTAGTCTTGTTTAAAACCTAGTATAGGTTTTCCTAGTCTTGTTTAAAACCTAATATAGGTTTTCCTAGTCTTGTTTAAAACCTAATATAGGTTTTCCTAGTCTTGTTTAAAACCTAGTATAGGTTTTCCTAGTCTTGTTTAAAACCCAGTTTTCATAGTCTTGTTTAAAATCTAGTATAGGTTTTCCTAGTCTTGTTTAAAACCTAATATAGGTTTTCATAGTCTTGTTTAAAACCTAGTATAGGTTTTCCTAGTCTCGTTTAAAACCTAGTATAGGTTTTCCTAGTCTCGTTTAAAACCTAGTATAGGTTTTCCTAGTCTCATTTAAAACCTAGTATAGGTTTTCCTAGTCTTGTTTAAAACCTAGTATAGGTTTTCCTAGTCTCGTTTAAAACCTAGTATAGGTCATTGTCTGGCCATTGTATGGCCATTGTCTCGTCATTGTCTGGTCATTGTCTGGTCATTGTCTGGTCATTGTCTGGTCATTGTATGGTCATTGTCTGGTCATTGTATGGTCATGGTCTGGCCATTGTATGGTCATTGTCTGGCCATTGTCTGGTCATTGTCTGGTCATTGTCTGGTCATTGTCTGGTCATTGTATGGTCATTGTCTGGTCATTGTCTGGTCATTGTATGGTCATTGTATGGTCATGGTCTGGCCATTGTATGGTCATGGTCTGGCCATTGTATGGTCATTGTCTGGCCATTGTCTGGTCATTGTCTGGCCATTGTATGGTCATTGTCTGGTCATTGTCTGGTCATTGTATGGTCATTGTATGGTCATGGTCTGGCCATTGTATGGTCATGGTCTGGCCATTGTATGGTCATTGTCTGGTCATTGTCTGGTCATTGTATGGTCATGGTCTGGCCATTGTCTGGTCATGGTCTGGCCATTGTATGGTCATTGTCTGGTCATTGTCTGGTCATTGTATGGTCATTGTATGGTCATGGTCTGGCCATTGTATGGTCATGGTCTGGCCATTGTATGGTCATTGTCTGGTCATTGTCTGGTCATTGTATGGTCATGGTCTGGCCATTGTCTGGTCATGGTCTGGCCATTGTATGGTCATTGTATGGTCATTGTCTGGTCATTGTCTGGTCATGGTCTGGCCATTGTATGGCCATTTTATGGTCATTGTCTGGTCATTGTCTGGTCATGGTCTGGCCATTGTCTGGTCATTGTATGGTCATGGTCTGGCCATTGTATGGTCATTGTCTGGTCATTGTCTGGTCATGGTCTGGCCATTGTATGGTCATTGTCTGGTCATTGTCTGGTCATGGTCTGGCCATTGTATGGCCATTGGCTGGTCATTGTCTGGTCATGGTCTGGTCATGGTCTGGTCATTGTATGGTCATGGTCTGGCCATTGTATGGTCATTGTCTGGTCATTGTCTGGTCATGGTCTGGCCATTGTCTGGTCATTGTCTGGTCATGGTCTGGCCATTGTATGGCCATTGGCTGGTCATTGTCTGGTCATGGTCTGGTCATGGTCTGGCCATTGTATGGTCATTGTCTGGTCATTGTCTGGTCATGGTCTGGCCATTGTATGGCCATTGGCTAGTCATTGTCTGGTCATTGTCTGATCATTGTCTGGTCATGGTCTGGCCATTGTATGGTCATTGTCTGGTCATTGTCTGGTCATTGTCTGGTCATGGTCTGGTCATGGTCTGGCCATTGTATGGTCATTGTCTGGTCATTGTCTGGTCATGGTCTGGCCATTGTATGGCCATTGGCTGGTCATTGTATGGTCATTGTCTGGTCGTTGTCTGGTCATGGTCTGGTCATGGTCTGGCCATTGTATGGCCATTGGCTGGTCATTGTCTGGTCATTGTCTGATCATTGTGTGGTCATTGTCTGGCCATGTGTGACCGTGTCTTAAACAGGTGTGTGTGCGACAGAAACAAAGACCTTTTGATTTTGGAACATTTATTGAAGTACCGGTTGAACAATATGCATGGAAGATGCCATTCACACACACTTTCGGGTTATTTCAGAATCAGAATAAACGGCATAGCCAAAGTGCATCACATTACCTTATTTGGAATAGTACTCTTATTCAGAATGTTAGATGACGTCTGCGCATGTTTTCAGGGAAGAATTGTGGACTTTTGAGTCACCTGCGACATAGGAAAACCTCTCTCCTGGCTGCTGTCAGAACTCTCGGCACCATGCTTTTCCAGCCTGTTTCTTTCACAGTTAGACAATTGCGCTGAATCAAATTAAGAACCATGGAAAATAATCCACTGCCACTGTAGAGAACAGCTGAATCGGAACGTTTATCAAAATGTAATAGCATTAAGTCAAAGAATGTGCATGGTAACACTATCATTTCATTTTATGCCTGTCTATATTGTCTGTGAATGTTCTCATTCGTCCAGGTCATGGTTATCCAAAGGAGCTGAATCAAGAGCAACTGACCAGTCAGTTGCTCTTGATTCAGCTCCTGTCTATATGGGGGGGGGAGGGGAGCGGCAACATGACGTTTTTTAAAGCATAGTCGGAATGTTCTAGTAAGCATGTATGAGTTGCAGGAATCCCCTTTCATGGAGCATGTAAACAGCTTATTCAGAATATGGCCTTAACCAGAATAATAGACATTAATCGGAATATGGTGTGCATGTAACCGTGGTCAATAATACTGTCTAGCTAGTAGCTACTTATTGATAGATACCTCTAGTTTCTGGTCACACAAATGTGCATTAGTTTCTCGATAATTTCTTGTAGTAAATATAATGTCTACTAGAAGAACCGCGCTACAATGTAGCAGTTTGGTTATCCACCCGTCTAAATCTCCCTCCTCTTCATCCTGCCAGCTAACCGCCTTCCCCCTGCCCCTAACACCCCCCCCACTCCAACTCCCTCCCCCCAAATGCTCAGAATCATCTGAAATGCCCAGAAAAGTGGTTTTTAGCCATTTTTAGAAAATGCATCTTTTGCATAATTATGAATAATTATTTTAATTTTCTGCTATTTTTCTGGTCCTCTCTGGAACAATACCTACCACCTCCGAAAAAAATTAGGATCATAAGTGCATTTTTTCAAAAATGCATATATTTTGCATAATGCCAAAACATTTCTGTCCCTGAAATTTTTTTTTATATAGGTGAAAAAATCAAAGATGCTCAGAATCATCTGAAATGCAGAGAAAAGTGGTTTATAGCCATTTTTAGAAAAATGCATATTTTGCATATTTATGCATAATTATGCATAATTTTAATTGTCTGGGATTTTTCCCTTACTCACTGAGACAATACCTACCACCTCCAAAAAGAATTAGGATCATAAATGCTTTAGTTTTCGGTCCCGCTATCTACACTAACTCACACACACACACACACACACACACACACACACACACACACACACACACACACACACACACACACACACACACACACATTACGAAAATATATGAGTGATGATAATGTTAGGCACACATGGCACTAGCAGCATTAGCTAGCTAGCTAACACGGTTCTGGAAGTTTCTGAACATTTTCTGACAAATAACGTTAGCATAACGTTATAGCCAACTTCAAAACAGCATTAGCTAGCTAGATAACGTTAACTAGCTAGTTTAGAGCAACAACAAAAACACTGACTAAGATCCCAACTCTGTTCATTCGTAGTTAACATTGCAGCAACATCGGGGAGAAATAATTATTTTTACAATATGTGACATCAATACTTACTGAAACTATGTACTGGAGCTTCTTTCACAATTCACATGTTTTGTTAGCTAACTTCAGCCGTTACCTGTAATTGTGGAGCGGGAGACAGAGCAGAGGGCTGTAGCTGTACCCATTCGTGACGTGACTGTGCCGCCTAGAAGGATTCTGATTGGTCAGCATTTGCAGTCCAGAGAGCCCGATCTGACTGCGACCACGCAGCAAGAACAGGGGTACCGGTGCAGCATAAAGACAGGCATGGTTCACAGATTTACTGCTACATGCCAAATAAGAACCGCTACAATATGCCCCAAAAATAATTGATAAATTATTATCATTATTCTTACTAGAACCATAATATTATGGGGGGGGGGCAAGCTTAAATTTTCCTTTCTTATGGGAGGTCCCTTGTTCGTTATGAGAGGTTCACCCCCCCACCCCTAAGTCGAGCCCTGCTTTCACCTGAAGGATAAAACTTTCTTTGCCTTCTAAGAATCTAGAGAATCTAGACCTTCACTATCAAAAGGTCCCTATGGTGTCTCAGTTTCATCCTTTATTCATAAACTGTGCACATTGTCCTTGCATTATACACCAATCAGTCAAAACATTAAAACCACTGACGGGTAAGTGAATAACATTGATTATCTGGTTACAATGGCTCCTGTCAGGGGGTGGGATATATTAGGCAGCAAGTGAACAGTAAGTTCTTGAAATTGATGTGTTGGAAGGAGGAAAAATGAGCAAGTGTAAGGATCTGAGCGACTTTGACAAGGGCAAAATTGTAATGGCTAGACTTGGTCAGAGCATTTCCAAAACGGCAGGTCTTGTGGGGTGTTCCAGGTATGCAGTGGTCAGTACCTATCAAACGTGGTCCAAGGAAGGACAACCAGTGAACTGGTGACAGGGTCATAGGTGCCCAAGGGTCATGCATGTGGAGAGTGAAGGCTAGCTTGTCTGGTCTGATCCCACAGAAGAGCTGCTGTAGCTCAAATTGCTGAAGAAGTTAATGCAGGCTATGATAGACAGGTGTCAGAACACACAAGGCATCACAGCTTGCTGCACATGGGGCTGCATAGCCACAGACTACTCAGAGTGCCCATGATGAACCCTGTCCCCCACCTAAAGCTAGTAGAATGGACACGTGAGTGTCAACTGGACCATGGAAAAGTGGCAGAAGGTGGCCTGGTCTGACGAATCACTTTTTCTTTTACATCATGTGGACGGCAGGGTTCGTGTGTGTCATTTAACTGGGGAAGAGATGACACCAGGATGCATTATGGGAAGAAGGCAAGCTGGTGGAGGCAGTGTGATGCTCTGGGCAATGTTCTGCTGGAAAACCCTGGGTCCTGGCATTCATGTGGGTGTTACTTTGACATGTACCACCTACCTAACATCGTTGCAGACCAAGTACACCTCTGATGGCAGTGGTCCCCGTTGGCTTTAATGTTTTGGCTGATCAGTGTATGTTATAGCTGATGATACCCAGCTGTACCTGTCTTTACATGCAATTATTATGAGGAAGTTGGCCATCTTATTTGACTCTTGTATGACTCTTGTGGTCGTTCAAATCTGGATGTCTTTCAGCTGCTCAGCTACTGAATTAGTTTTAAATTGTTGTTACTAGACCACCTACTCAGCTCTTATGATAGGTACAATACCATATGATACAACTGTATTGTCAGTTTGCACTGAAATTCTTTCTTGGCTTTACTCCCCAAGACTCCATTCTAAACGTTTTTTCTGTAACCCCAAAAATAAAGCTTTATTTTATAAGTTCACCACACCTCCCTATGCTTGTGTCCTGTCCAACAGAGTAGTACACAGCATCTAGACTACAATCTGACTGAACTGCAACAGCCAGTCCACTGAGAAGAGCTTATATGAAACAGGACATTCCTCCTTTTCTGGCTTTGTTTCGTTAAAACTTGTGCAATTCGGGAATTATTCTAAGTTTTAGTTCCCCACCTGAAACCCCGTCACTCTGAATATGTTTGGTATGTTTTCTATGAATAAAAGTATGATCATGGTGGAAGGGTGACAATCAGGGTTACATTTTATCTGCAAACCATTCAGCTGTAAGCTACAGTTAAGGTCAAAATTACTAGCCCCCTTTATGAAATCAAACAAACCCTTAACCTTTCCATGGAAATGACCATAACCAAAAGTGTTTACAGTTTAACTGCTCCCAAAAGAACAAAGACAACATCTCCACTAAGCTTGATTAAGATATTTTATTGATGCGCTGAATTGAAACAAGAAAAATAAAAATGACAAGGCCAAAATTATTAGCCCTCTGACAATTAATATTCAATAGTGTAACCTTTCTGCCTCACAACTGGCAACAACCTCTTATGGTGGTTCCTAACTAGCTTGGCACATATCTCTTGAGGGATCTCAGCCCATTCTTCCATGGCATATTGTTCCAGCTCATCCAAATTGCGTGGTTTTCCAGCATGGACATTAACCTTTAGCTCCCACCACAGATACTCAATAGGATTGAGATCTGGGCTCTGAGAGGGCCATTCCAGGACCTTGATTTTGGTGTCCTTCAAAAAGTTTTGGACCAACTTGGATTTATGCTTCGGGTCATTGTCTTGCCGGAAGACCCAGCAGCGACCTAAAGCTAGACTGGCAGCAGATTTCGTTACATTATCCTTCAAAATGTCAACATAATCTTCTTTCTTCATGATCCCTTGCACCCGAACAAGGTTCCCTGTGTCTGAAGCAGCAAAACAGCCCCACAGCATTATGCCCCCACCAGCATGTTTAACTGTGGCAACTGTGTTTTTAGGGTTGAAGGCCTCTCCCTTCCTTCACCGAACAAAAGCAACATCCATGTGCCCAAACAGCTCAAGTTTAGTCTCATCAGACCAAAGGACAGACTTCCAAAACTCATGCCCATGCTTCAAATGTTCACGGGCAAACTTCAGTCTGGCTTTGATGTGCCGCTGTGTGAGCAATGGAGTTTTTCTTGGACGATGACCTCGAAGCCCACCACTATGAAGAACCCTCACAACAGTCTTACTTGAAACATCAAGTCCAGAAGAGGCCAGTTCAGCGACAATCATCTTGGCAGAGATCTGGGGATTGTTGTTGACATCTCGGGTGACTATTTTCCTCTCCAAAGTTTTTGAAATCTTGTACTTTCGACCACGCCTAGGTTTGTTTCTAACACAATTTGTCTCCTTGTGCTTTGCAATGATGCAACAACGTACAGCTGTTCTAGACACCGTGGAATGCTTGGAAATGGCAGTATAGCCTTCCCCCTTAAGATGAGCATCCACTATCTTCTTTCTGAGTTCCAGACTGATTTCTTTACTTTTTGGCATGAGGAAATTACTTCTTACCAAGAATTTAAGAGTAGTCCCACTCAGTCAAGTGTTCAAGTGCCACTAGCCCTGTTCACTGGAGTCCCTTAAGTAAAGCGCAATGCTGATTGATTGCTCAGGTGTGGTTTGAAAGCAAAAAAACAAAAAAAACACATGGGGGCTAATAATTTTGACCACCTCAATGTTCACTACGTTTGGTATAAAGCAAACCTGAAGATTTATTTTGCATTCCAAAAGGTACCAAATAGGGGCCTTAACAATGATGAGTGTTTTACTATGTAAAGTTTCATGAATGATGCAAAACAAACATTGGGCAGAATTTTAGGGAAATGTTCCATAGTTCCTTGGGGGCTAATAATTTTGACCTTAACTGTAAGCTTGAGCATTGAAATTAACTTGGAATGCATTGTCTTTGAGACCATTGTCCTGGTGGATGACCAGTGTTTTACTGAACAGTGCCACTGTAGCACTCCACTGTAGCACTATACTACAGGACTCCACTGTAGCACTCCACTGTAGCACTATACTACAGGACTCCACTGTAGCACTCCACTGTAGCACTATACTACAGGACTCCACTGTAGCACTCCACTGTAGCACTCCACTATAGTACTCTGCTATAGCACTCTGCTATAGCACTCCACTGTAGCACTCCACTGTTTCACCTCACTGTTGCAGTGCAGGCTCTATGTTGCCTGTAGTTGTTGAGGATGAAGATGGTTTTACTGTCTTTCGCATAGGGATCTGGTCCCGTGACAAACTTTACCAATGTAATTTAAAGTTGATGTTACATGGAAAGCTATATTAAGTTTTGGCATTTAGCCAATAATTCACTTTTTATTAGCTTTTTATAAGTATTAGCTTCATTTTTTTACTATTTGATAATAAGGATTATCTGTTTGAAGCAGAATTGTTATTTGAATTCACAGCATGCCAAATTATAATTCTAATAATGACACGATAACATAATATTAACTTTAACTGATATGCATATAGGAGCTCATTTCTGTCTGCAACAGACTAGATTTACATAAAATAAAATTAGTTAAGTAATCGAGCGAAACTCAAAATCCGTTCCACATGTGTTCATCTGACAAATCGAGTTATTGGGTTGAATTTAGCATCAAACTCGATCTGTCGAAGAGTGTGAGATATTACAAGATATTCCAAAATATCCACCATCTGGGGCACTGCCTTGCTGACAAATCATGTCCATGCTCCAGAACATTTCTTGGGTGCACACAGATTACATTTAGCAATAATGTGCAATACCTGAAAGTACAGAATAATGAAAAAGGGAACATGGTGGGGTGGTATGATGGGTTACTGGTACAGGATGTCCATTAAGGGATGACTGGGGAAGTCCTCAGTCCATATGCCCTGTAGTAACCAGAGCTGTATGCTGCATACAGAGTGGGAACGCTGTTGTTTGTTTATATTGCTTTCTTTTTTAACATCGACCATCGTGTTTCCCCACCTTCAACGTGTAGAATTAAACCCCAGGTCGAAGCATTAGATGAAGAGTCGCATGGCACTTGAAAGCAGACGGAGACTGTTGGAATAGCTGTTGCTTTTCAGAACTGCTGGTTGTATGCGTGACATGAGCGGTTGTGTTGTGTTATTAACTCTGTTTCAGATGGTTCCACTTTGACTTGTCCCGGCATGCCACGGAGGCTCTTCTCCTGTCAAATGGAAGTGATGGAAGTTATCTCCTCCGGAATAGCAAGGAGGGACCAGGATGCTTCTCCCTGTCTGTGAGGTAAGCCTGCCTGTTACAGCTTCATCCTACACCGCGTGTGCAGCCCTGGGCCGAAGACGAAGAGTCCGCAGCCTGCAGCGACCGCTTCCATGCTGGCTTGTTGTCTCGTGACAATGCAAAGACTGAACCTTGACCCTTCACTCTTCCCCGCTACCAGCATGAACCACCAAGCAAAATGATACATGACACCTGCACTGGGTATGAAAGTCTACACGCCTTGTTAAATGGCAGGTTTTTGTCATGTAAAAAACATGAAACCAAGACAAGTCATGTCAGATCTTTTCCCTCTTTTTTACTTTTATTTATTTATTTTAATTTGCAACCCATAAAATAAAGAGTAAAACAATCAGAAACATTCTAGGGGAGAAAAAATGCAAAACTTAAAAGAACCTGGTTGCATAAGCGTGCACTCCCCTAAACCAATACTTTGTTGAAGCACCCCCTGGTTGTACTACAGTGGTCTGGGGCGAGAGTCTATCAGCTTGGCACATCTTCAATTGGGAATATTTTCCCACTCTTCCTTGCAAAAATGTTCTAGATCCGTTACATTGTGAGGGCATCTCCTGTGCACAGCCCTCTTCAGCTGGACTCGGGTTTGGGCTCTGCTGGGCCGTTCCAAAAGTTGGTCTTCTTTTGGTGAAGCCACTCCTTTGTTGGGTTGGATGTATGTTTTGGGTCATTGTCGCGCTGAAAGGTGAAATTCCTCCTCATCTTCAGCTTTCTAGCAGACGCCTGAAGGTTTGGTGCCAAAGTAGATTTGAGCTACCCATGATTCCCTTCACCTTAACCAAACCCCAGTTCCGGCTGAAGAAAAGTAGCCCCAAACAACCTGATGTCACCGAGATACGCGAAATAACCACGACTTCTTAACACTCGCGTTACGTGGTGGCGGCACGTCATGTCTTAAAATGATGTGCCGCCAAATTCCCGTAGCCTGAGCCGGATCTACGCACAGGCATTCTAGGCACGGCACATGCTTTGCCCTCACACAGGGCAAAACGTTTTGGTAGCACGGTGGCCCGGTGGTCAGCACTGTTGCCTCACAGCAAGAAGGCCCTGGGTTCGAACCCCAGGCCGTCCCAGTTCCTTTCTGTGTGGAGTTTGCATGTTCTCCCCATGTCTGCAGGGGTTTCCTCCGAGTGCTCCAGTTTCCTCCCACTATCAAAAAGACATGAATGTTAGGGTTAATACTCCTGCCTGTGCCCTTGAGCAAGGCAACGGAAAGAAGAACTGAAGGTGGTAACATTGTTTTAAAAAAGTGCTATATAAATAGTCATTATTATTATTATTATTGACAACGTTGCCACAAGCATCCAAGTCCTTCCACGAGCTGAGCTCTTGTGGCTTCAGAGTGGCTGCAGAAAGTGCTGCAAGTGTAAGGAGAGTGTGCCCGTTGACTCTAAGATCTCTCATCTACCCAAACACCGGAGTGCCATGCCATGGTCCATGGCACGTTAGCTTGCCATGATGAACCATTGACATGATCCAGATGTGTCCACAGAACAGTCCAAATACACTGGTCTTTTCACACAGCTTCAGTAGCACACTTCAAGGCCTCAGTGTGTCCACTGAACATTGTGACCTGGCCTTGGTTAATACGTAACTGCAGTCGTTACTGCTACGCCTTGATCCAGCGACCACTACAACATGTAGACACAATCTCAACATGTTGTTGCATTTTCTTTCATCGATTATTGCCTCACATGGTGATACAATATTGTTTCATGTTTCATTTTACCTTGTATATAAATGATATTTGTGGTGCTGAAAACATGGAAACAGCAGCTTGGGGATGGCCAAAGTGTTCTGTGCCAGTGTGTATATATATATATATATATATATATATATATATATATATATATATATATATATATATATATATATATATATATATATATATATATATATATATATACACCCAATGTGATGCTTTTATCACAAAATGAACAATAGGTTAGATAAGCCGCCCCACTCTCTGCTGATGTTGCTGCTCTTGGCAGCCTCCCTGACCAGGTTTCTCCTCGTCTTCTCGTCAGTTTTTGAGGGACGTCCTGTTCTCGGTTGTTCCATATTGTCTGCATGGGTTGATGGTGGTCTTCATTGTGTTCCATAGACCATCTATTGTCTTGGAAACTCTTCTGTACCCCTCTCCTGATCCCTACCTTTCAACGGGATCCGGTTCATGCTTTGTTAGATCTTTGTGGATCAGGGCATTTGCAGTTGGATGCAACCAAGAAGATGCCAGGACAGTCCTGCAGGAACAGCTGACCTGTATTTGGGGTTAATCACACTCACTCTAATTGATGGCAGGTGTGTACTAACTATTACTACCATTTAACATGAGTTGAATGTGACGGGGCAACTCTGAACACAGCCACACCCCCAATTATAGAAGCGCATGCATACTTCTGCAGCCAGGTTATTACACAGGTATTATTGTACCCCCCCCCCCAAAAAAAGAGAGAAAATGTTTCTGACTGGTTTTCACTTCATTGTTATTGGTTATGTAACCGGTTAATTTCTTGCCCGGTGCGGGATTCGATACGAGGTGTGTTGCACCACAAGGCGACACCACTAACCGCTCGGCTAAAGGGTCAGACCCGTTAGCTAGGGGCTAACGGGTCTTGCATGTAGTTTACACATACATACATACATTTTCCAAGCCGCTTATCCTAAAAAAATTTTTTTTTAAAAGTGGAAAAAGTTTTGACGTGACTTATCTCGGTATCATGTTTTTACATTAGAAAAACCTGCCATTTTAGCTGGGGTGTGTGTACTTTTTATCCTCTGTTTACACACACACACACACACACACACACACACACACACACACACACACACACACACACACACACACACACACAGAGTTTTGTGTTTTGTGTGTGTAGTGACAGTGGGCTACTTGCCAGGAGTTTTAACTTGGATTAAGTTTTACATCATTTCAAAGTCAATACGATTCTTTTCTTCCTTTGCCTGTCGTTCTGCTTCCGGGGTGGCAAGATGGCGGCGCGAATTCACGTTTGCGGCGGCCTCGGCCAGCACCGTCCATGCAGGGTCTTTGTCCACGTCTGCGTCTTAGTGTGTCTTGGTTTGATGCTGGGAGAGCTGGCGCTGGATCGGCTGGGAGAGCCTGGTCTGCTGCGTCCTCTGGGCCCAGGGACCACGGCCCTGCCCGGAGCTGCGGCCGAAGAGGAAACGCTGAGGGCGGCCTGACAGGACGTGGATGCGGGGCAGGCTAAGCTAACTGCTAGCCCATGCAGACCGGCAGCTCCGACAGTCATCCTGGCTGGTGTTCGCTCCCTTGGCCAGTGATTTTTTTTTATTTTGATTTGAGTTTGGATATGTGTGTTAGTTTGTATATGTGTCTTTGTGCTGCACTGCTGTGGGCAAGAGGAAACCATGATTCGTTTAATTTCATGTGCACAAGTGCATGAGGTGAAATGACAAGAGAACGTGTTTCTGATTCTGGTTCTTTCTGATTTCTTATCTTTCCTATGCAGGGCGAAAGACTCTGTCAAGCATTTCCACGTGAGGCGAAGTAATGGTCGCTATATCTTTGGTTTCAATGAGTTTGCATCCCTCCAAGATTTTGTCAGCCACTTTGCCAACCAACCTCTGCTAGGCAGTGACACAGGTACATCTTTACTTGCAGCTCAAATCAAAGTTCCTCATAATCATAATACAGCGTCACACCTTATTTCCCAGAATATTTCCATGATGCCACGTCTTTACTTTACTGGTGACTTTATCTACAACACGATTCAGTTTCTCTGTTCCCTGCGGATGATGTAGACTACACCATCTCCTCTCTACTTTTCTACCAGGAACTCTTATTGTCCTCAAATGTCCATATCCATGGCGCGTTGAAGAGCCTTCAATCTATGAGTCGGTGCGAGTTCACACTGCTATACAGACGGGAAGAACAGAAAATGACCTCATGGCCAAGGCGCCGTCGGTATTTACAGTTTTGTTGCAAACACATGCTAGGATTTGATGCACATTACCTAGCTAGGCTTTAAGACATCTCAAAACATCACCACACAAGTAACTAGACACATACAGGTCATATTAATGGATCAGACTGTGATTTTACCAGATCAGTTCAAAGTATGTTTATGTTTTGGTAATTTAAAGCATTTCTTTACAGTTGGGTACAAAGGAGGGCTTTCTGGTGAAGCAAGGGGCGATGGTCAAGGTAAGACCATAGAATAAAGGTTGCTGGGTATAAGGTTAACGTTACTAAGAAAAACAATAATAAAATATCATCACTATGTCCAGTTATGTGGTTCTAGCCAAAATACACAGCCACAGTGTATTTCCTACAGAACTTTTGAAGTCTTACCTTCACAAGGAGCCTTTAGTAACACATTGCTGCTGGAGTTGTTTGTAGCTCTGCAAAGTTCATACCATTGAGTATTTACAAGATTATATATTGTGTACCTCGTTGCAGAGCTGGAAACAGAGGTGGTTCACACTCAATAGATACGAACTCAAATACTTCAAAGACAAAATGGTGAGTTTCTCTTTAGCTGCTCGTGACTTGATATTGTAAAGAACATTTCAATGAAGCAGCACCTGCAATTTGAGTAATAACCTTTAAACCTGAGCTTTTGGTGCAGAGGATGCACTACAACTGTTTAAATGTTCCAGGACTAGGGCAGAGAAGTCTTCCAATAGACTAAAACAGGTGCACCAAAACTGTCTAAATCTGCTTCTTGCATCAGAAGAAGCCCTCATCATGTCCACTCTGAGCTTTAGGTAACATCGGGAGATTCAGTTAGATATAGTTTGCAGAATATATGCTAATAGGTATAACAATAATATGCTAATATATGCTAATGTATATATGATCTATTAACCCTTACTTTGTCACCCTTATTTAAAAGCAGGCCTCAGATTTATTTCTGAAGTTACATTTGGGAAGTATGAGAACTGCAGAAACGATGAAACACATAGATAAAGATCTCTTTTGTTTATGCCATTACTCATGTTTGGTCAAATGTTCAATGGCCTCCATCTATCATAGGCATCTTCCTCACTTTAATGGACCATGGAACTAGACTTAATATTCCAGCACTAACTTCAGATCCTAATGCATGGCAGCACGGTAGCCCAGTGGTTAACGCTGTTGCCTCACAGCAAGAAGGTCCTGGGTTCGAACCCCAGTCCACCCCAAGTCCTTTCTGTGTGGACTTTGCATGTTCTCCCTGTGTCTGCGTGGATTTCCTCCGGGTGCTCCGGTTTCCTCCTACCATCATAAAGACATGCATGTTAGGGTTAATACTCCTGTCTGTGCCCCCGAGCAAGGCAGTGGAAAGAAGAACTGGAGTTGGTCCCCAGATGCTGCAGCTGCCCACTGCTCCTGTACAATAGGATGGCTACATGCAGAGGATGAATCCATTGTAACTGAACAACTGTACAATGACAAAATAAAGTGTCTTTCTTTGTTTTTCTAATGTCAAGTCGTGCTCAAAGTGGTCATAACGAAGGTTTCCTGAGTAGACGAAACAGATGTAAGCTGTTTTGATTCATCTGTTCTGGCTATGAAATATCTGATCCCTACCTGTACTGGTTATTCAAACACATACAAGTGAAAGTCCTATGAGGCATTTTGTAGCACTGGTGTACCTCACTCAAAAGCCTCAATAACTTCAATAGTCACAGAAGATAAATCATTCCATACCTTCTGTATTTTAACCTGCCAACACTTCAGCTGACTTTCAGTAGTTACCAAAACTGATCCAGCCATGGAGTAAGTTATAGCAATATTACATTACATTATAGTCATTTAGCCAACGCTTTTATCCAAAGCGACTTACAATAAGTGCATTTAACGTAGGAAATCAGGAGAACTACTAGTCATCAGAGGTCATAAGTGCATCTAAACAAGCATCTAAGAGCAAAACCAGTGCTAAAGTAAAAGAGCAAGAAAGATATATTTTTTTTTAAATGAGTGAATACAATAAGTGCTAAGAACAAGTAACAGGGTAGTAGTTCTTAAAGAGGTGAGGTTTCAACCTGCGCCGAAAGATGGGTAGTGACTCCGCTGTCCTGACATCAGTGGGGAGTTCATTCCACCACTGTGGGGCCAGGACAGAAAAGAGCCATGACCGGGTCGATTGGCAGCAAGGGGCCTCTGAGCGACGGGGCAACCAGGCGTCTCGAGGGCAGCAGAGCAAAGTGGTCGGGCGGGGCTGTAGGGCTTGACCATGGCCTGGAGATAGGAAGGAGCTGTTCCTTTCACTGCCCTATAGGCTAGAACTAGAGTCTTAAACTGGATGCGAGCAGCTACTGGGAGCCAGTGTAGGGACATGAGAAGGGGAGTTGTGTGGGAGAACTTAGGGCGGCTGAACACCAGACGAGATGCAGCTTTCTGAACAAGCTCCAGAGGTCTGATGGCTGACGCCAGGGCACCAGCAAGGAGGGAGTTGCCGTAGTCCAGCTGGGAGATGACCAGAGCCTGGATGAGCACCTGTGCCATCTCGTCGGTGAGGAATGGGCGAATCCTCCTGATGTTATAGAGGAGCTATCTGCAGGAGCGAGCAACCGATGCAATGTTTTCAGCAAATGACAGTTGGTCGTCCAGGATCACACCCAGATTCCTCGCAGTCCGAGTTGGTGTCACCACGGTGTTGTCAAGGTTGATGGCCAGGTCTCGGTGTGGGCAACCTTTCCCCGGGAGGAACATCAGCTGTGTCTTATCCAGATTGAGCTTCAGGTGGTGTGTCGCCATCCACTCCGACATGTCAGTCAAGCACGCTGCAATGCGTGTCTCTACTTGTGTGTCAGAGGGAGGAAAGGACAAGATCAGCTGGGTGTCATCGGCATAACAATGGTAAGAGAAGTCATGCGAGCAAATAACAGAATCCAGGGATGTCGTGTACAGAGAGAAAAGGAGAGGACCCGGAACCGAACTCTGTGGAATGCCTGTAGTCAGTCTGCGAGGCTCCGACACAGATCCCCTCCATGTCACCTGGTAGGAGCGACCCGTCAGGTAGGTTGCAAACATTGAGAGTGCAGAGCCTGTGACACCCAGCCCCTCGAGGGTAGAGAGGAGGATCTGGTGGTTCACTGTGTCGAATCCAGCTGACAGGTCCAGGAGTATCAGGACAGAGGAGAGAGAGTTTGCTCTCGCAGAGTGCAGCGATTCTGTCATTGCAAGGAGGGCCGACTCTGTCGAGTGACCCACCCTGAACCCAGACTAGTTGGGGTCCAGGAGGTTGTTCTGGTGGAGGTACAAAGAAAGTTGGTTAAAGACAGCACGTTCGAAAGTTTTGGATAGAAAGGGCAGAAGGGAAACTGGTCTGTAGTTTTTGACATCAGAGGGGTTAAGTGATGGTTTCTTGAGAAGGGGGGTGACTCTAGCAGTCTTCAAAGCAGATGGAAAGCATTTTGCCTGGAGGGAGGTGTTTATGAGGTGGTTTAGATAAGGAAGGAGTTCAGGTGCTATAGACTGAAGAAGAGGGGAGGGGACCGGGCCAAGGGAGCATGTGGTAGGGCGACTGCATGTGATGAGGTTTAGAACCTTGTCGGGGGAGAGGGGAACGAGGTGTGATAAGGTGGGACGTGGAGAGATGAGGGACGGTGCAGAGGGTGGGATAGTGCAAACAGCACTAACCGGGTGGTGAGAAAAGGAGGATCTGATGTCGTTTACCTTCTTGTCAAAGAAGTTAGCGAAGTCATCAGGCAGAAGGGAGGAAGTAGGAGGAGGAGGTGGGGGTTGAAGAAGTGTTGAGAAGGTTTCAAAGAGTTTCTTAGGATTAGAGGCAGAGGATAGGATTTTAGAGCGATAGAAGGCAGCTTTAGCAGCAGAAAGGGAGGAGGAGAAATTGGAAAGAAGAGACTGGAAGTTGAGAAGGTCCTCTGGGAGTTTGCCTTTTCTCCATTTGTGCTCTGCCACTCTCAGTCTCCGTCTGTCAGTACGTACTGAGTCAGTCAGCCAAGGGGCAGGTGGAGTTGGGCGTGCAGGCCTGGAGGTAAGGGGACAGAGATTGTCCAGAGAAGAGGAGAGGGTAGAGAGAAGAAGATCAGTAGCAGTGTCAGGGGGTAGGAGAGAGAAAGATTCAGGTGTACGGAGGATAGAGGTAACAGAGGAAGAAAGATCACTGGCAGAGAGAGAGTGGAGGTGTCTACGGGTGGAAACCATGTGGGTAGGGGAAGGGGCTGAGGGGGGTGAAGAGAGGGAGAGAGAGTAGGACATGAAATAGTGGCCAGAGAGCTGGAGGGGAGTAACAGAGAGATTGCAAATAGGACAGTGATAAGGTCCAGCTGGTTGCTGGCCTTGTGGGTAGGAGGAGAGGGTGAGAGGTGAAGGTCAAAGGAGGGGAGGAAAGAGAGAAGAGGATCTAGCTTGTTAGTGTGGATGGTGAAGCCACCGAGAAGGATAAGTGCAGTCATCAACAGGGAAGTGCGAGACAAGTGTGTCAATCTCCTCCAGAACTCACCAAGGGGGCCTGGTGGGCGGTACACAACCACGATGGTGAGTTTGACTGGATAAGAGACAGTAACAGCATGAAATTCAAAAGAGGGCGGAGGAAATTGTGGAATGGAAACAAGAGAGTATTTCCATTTCAGGGAGATTAGCAGGCCAGTACCACCACTCCGCCTCCCAGCTCTGGGAGTGTGAGAAAAAGAGTACACATCAGACAGAGCTGCAGGTGTGGTAGTGTTTTCTGGCACGATCCAGGTCTCAGTTAGAGCAAGAAAGTTGAGGGAGAGCAAGGATGTGTAGCCTGAGATAAACTCAACTTTCGGCACTGCAGACTGGCAATTCCAGAGCCCTCCTGTCACCTCTTGCTCAATGTGAGTAGAGGGAGTGGAATAGATGAGATTGGTAGGGTCACAGCGCCTAGGAGTGACCCAATGTCTATGTCGGCCCCGGGAAGAGTAAAGGACATGAATACGAAGGAAACATATGGTCTATACTAGGTACACAAAATACAGATGACTGACCGGATCTAAAAAGAGCAGTCTGTGCTTGACGAAGTCTTGGCTTGAAAAAGTCGCACTTGCCTTTGTTCACTCTAGCCTTCATTCAACCTAGGCTTGTTTGCCTGACGGTTGGAAGCTGATGCTTCCAAGTAGCAGCAGTGATTTAAAAAACACTGATTGCTAATTGTCTGCCATGAGTGCAGGCCACACCCTGGCCACTTAACACCCAACTGGCCAAAGAGATACATGGAAAATAATCTTCTGGGCTTACTGCCCAGAAACTGGACACTTATGTAAAACTCTATCAAACCTCACACAATAGTATTAAAACTGCAAACAGCAAGTTACCTAGGAATATATTTATAAGCTAAAAGGATAACTAACTCAAAACAGCTGGGCAACAAGACATATTTAAGGACGCCTTAGGTGAAAAACAGCTGCAGCTAGAATAAGTAAATAAGACAAGTAAGTAAATAGAATAAGACAGCTACAGCTAGAATGAGATCCCACTAGGAACCAGCAGCAGATGTATAGACAAAAGGACTAATACTTAAGCAGCTGGAATAAGACTAGTAACAACTTGTTAAGCAGGAAAAATTATTCTTACTCTATTCTAGATAAACCAGCAATTCAGAATCACTCCAGAAGTTAAGATGCACACTGGATTAAAACTGAATCAGGCCAGACTTATAAATCCCTGTGATGTTCTGGCCACACCCTGGCCACCTAACACCCAATTGGCCAAAGAGGTACACTGAAAATAGGCCTATTGCCCAAAAACTGGTCACTTATGTAAAACTCTATCAAACCTCACACAATAATATTTAAACTGCTAACAGCAAGTTACCAAGGAATATATTTATAAGCTAAAAGGATAACTAAGACAAAACAGCTAGGCAACAAGAAATGTTTAAGGGCACACTAGGCGAAAAAACAGCTACAGCTAGAATTAGTAAATAAGACAAGTAAGTAAATAGAATAAGACAGCTACAGCTAGAATAAGATTCCACTAGGAACCAGCAGCAGATGTATAGAGAAAAGGACTACTACTCAAGCAGCTGGAATAAGACTAATAGCAACTTGTTAAGCAAGAAAGATGATACTCTATACTAGATGAACCAGCAATTCAGAATCACTCCAGAAGTTAAAATGCACACTGCACAATATCAGGCAGCATCTGATTTTTTCTTCTGCTCTTTCCTAGCATGAGGAACCCCTTCGTACCCTGGATCTGAGAGCCTGCTCAGCTGTCCAGTTTGACTATTCTCAGGAGAGAGTCAACTGTTTTTGGTATGTAGTTTGTCACTCGAAGCCCGCTTTGAATGAGCAGTTGGACTAGTTGAGGGTTTGAATGATGGTCAATGAAAGATGAATAAATGGTCAATGAAATTCAGTAGAAGCTCATGTGAGGTTTTTGCATCAAGGGACATGAACTTCCCCATTGATAACAGGAATTCTCCAACTCGGTACACAAGCATAGAATCAGAACCAGAATAGAGGCACGTAAAACAGTCCATGGGCAACCAAGATGACCCCAGCATCTCTAATTTGTGTCATACAAGTGTCTTATTCTTTTCATATAGTTTTATATATTTATGTCTATACAGTGGCCACAGTGGGCATTTTTCAGCAAGCACATAGCAGTTTTACTTCCTCTTGGCCAGAAACTGTTCCAAGTGGGGTTGAATAAGGGGAAGTCCTAGCAAACAGATAACAGAGGGAAGGAAGGGACAGGGAAGTCTTCATCAGACTCAGCTGGAGGTGGCAATTTGTCTGTGGCAGATCAGCCTCAGTACATTCACCAGACACTGCATAGTGTGCAACATAAGTGTGTTGACTGCTGCATATTTCTGCCATCTGTACACAGGGAGGGATGATGTCTGGACTTGGAATTAGTCATTCAAATCTCCCGTTGGTTCTTGGTATGGGCAGTGGAGAACTGTTTTCAGTACTCTTGATTAAAAAAAAAAGGATTGCGCTTTCACATTGTCAATCAAGGGCATCCTCAACACCTTTTTCTGCAGGCCAGTGTCATCACAAGCTTTCTTCTATCAAATTAGTTAAAATAGAACCAATAGAATATAAGAATGTAGATGAGCGTTGGTGAGTTCTGTGAATGGGCTGGTCTCAGACAATCCCACTAATGTTCAAATGTTCAATGCAATTTTCAAGTCCTGAACTACTACTACTACTAATTCTACTACTACTACTACTACTACTACTACTATCAGCTATTCCCGTTAGGGGTCACCACAGTGGATCATCCGTTTCCATCTCTTCCTGTCCTCTGTATCTTCCTCTGTCACACCAGCCACCTGCATGTCCTCCCTCACCACATCCATAAACCTCCTCTTTGGCCTTCCTCTTCTCCTCTTCCCTGGCAGCTTTGTATTCAGCATCCCTCTCCCAATATACCCAGCATCTCTCCTCCACACATGTCCAAACCATCTCAATCTTCGCTCTTGCTTTGTCTCCAAACCGTCCAACCTGAGCTGTCCCTCTAATATACTCGTTCCTAATCCTGTCCTTCTTCATCACTCCCAGTGAATATCTGAGCATCTTCAACTCTGCCACCTCCACCTCCACCTCCTGTCTTTTCATCAGTACCACCGTCTCCAAACCATACAACATAGCTGGTCTCACAACCATCTTGTAAACCTTCCCTTTAACTCTTGCTGGTACCCTTCTGTCACACATCACTCCTGACACTCTTCTCCACCCACTCCAAAGCAAGACATGCAAGATTGAGATGGCTTGGACATGTGTGGGGGAGAGATGCTGGGTATATTGGGAGGAGGTTGCTGAATATGGAGCTGCCAGGGGAGAGGAAAAGAGGAAGGCCAAAGAGGAGGTTTATGGATGTGGTGAGGGGAGACATGCAGGTAGCTGGTGTGACAGAGGAAGATGTAGAGGACAGGAAGAGATGGAAACGGATGATCCGCTGTGGAGACCCCTAACGGGAGCAGCCTGCCTGGACTCTCTTCTGCACTCCCCGTTACTTTGGATAGTCCTGAGCTGATGTGGCTAAAAGTGGGCTGTAATTGAAGGGCCAGTTGAACATTCCAGCATACCCTCCCAAACCCAGCTGGAAGCAGCTTACGGTCGGACAATCAACATGCACTTGTCTGACAACAGCTCGGCTGGACTTCCCTGCTGTCAACACTTGAGGTGCATGTCCCATCAACACCTGAGATGTCACCACTTGACAAATGAGAACTGCTGACTAATGGACAGCTTAGACAAAGTTTGTTTGAAGTGTGAACATTTTGGGATTTTTCAACTCATCAGAACATGAAACAACATCTCACATGGTCTCAAACTACTTGTGTACTTTAGTGGCCTGCCATCAAGACTCTGTCGCTTGCGCTCCCATCTTTAGCTCAGACTTCACTAACTTAATAGACAACTGTACCCTTTTTGGATGAAGAAAGGCTTAAAAGTACATCTTATTTTTTCCAGTCTGGTGTTTCCTGAAAGGACATTCTACCTGTGTGCCAAGACGGGTGTGGAGGCAGACGAGTGGCTCAAGATCTTGAGGTGGAAACTGGTAGGCCTGTTTGCTTTCACTTGACTGCATCCCAAGCACACCATTTATTTCTATCCAGGAAGAAATATGTAGTACTGCCCTGTAGTTCTAGCAATGCTAACAGCACAATCTGATAAGAACAACGTTGCTTTCTTCCTCACCATTACTGAACATGACTTTAAAGCCAAAAGCGTTTAGTTATTATAGAGCCACACACACTAGTGTACGTTAGTTCATATTTGTTAGGCTTCTAGCAACAGAAACTGTAGTATGATCCCAGGGAAATACTTCAAACATGTTCTGTACAGCAGCTGAGTATGTACGTGAGTATGCACGCAAGTATGTACGTGAGGCAAAATGAAAACGGCATCTTGATATTGTTTTCAGTCCCAAATACGAAAAGGCCGATGACCACACGGGTGGAGGAGTCATGAACGGACACAGGATCTTCCCTGCAGGCGGACCCTGTGCTGCTTGGATCATATGCTGCTTGGATCATATGCTGCTTGGATGGGGAATAACCAGCACCGTTCAACACACATCACAAATTCCCAACCATGAGGGCTTGTAGGCCTGACCAGCAACATCCCAACTCAGATTCTCCTTGATAGGCACAGCATTGTGCTTCTATGTCCAGTATGCGTAATAAGGATTCAGTAACTGGAGGTTTGTTGTAGTAGTGTTTCATGCTACCTGTAAGTTACTGCAGTAGTGTTTCATGCTACCTGTAAGTTACTGTAGTAGTGTTTCATGGTGAAGTGAATGCTGCCTGTAAGTTACTGTAGTAGTGTTTCATGGTGAAGTGAATGCTGCCTGTAAGTTACTGTAGTAGTGTTTCACGGTGAAGTGAATACTACCTGTAAGTTACTGTAGTAGTGTTTCATGGTGAAGTGAATACTACCTGTAAGTTACTGTAGTAGTGTTTCACGGTGAAGTGAATACTACCTGTAAGTTACTGTAGTAGTGTTTCATGGTGAAGTGAATGCTGCCTGTAAGTTACTGTAGTAGTGTTTCACGGTGAAGTAAATGCTACCTGTAAGTTACTGTAGTAGTGTTTCACGGTGAAGTAAATGCTACCTGTAAGTTACTGTAGTAGTGTTTCATGGTGAAGTGAATACTACCTGTAAGTTACTGTAGTAGTGTTTCACGGTGAAGTAAATGCTACCTGTAAGTTACTGTAGTAGTGTTTCATGGTGAAGTAAATGCTGCCTGTAAGTTACTGTAGTAGTGTTTCATGGTGAAGTGAATACTACCTGTAAGTTACTGTAGTAGTGTTTCACGGTGAAGTAAATACTACCTGTAAGTTACTGTAGTAGTGTTTCACGGTGAAGTAAATGCTACCTGTAAGTTACTGTAGTAGTGTTTCACGGTGAAGTAAATGCTACCTGTAAGTTACTGTAGTAGTGTTTCATGGTGAAGTAAATGCTACCTGTAAGTTACTGTAGTAGTGTTTCACGGTGAAGTGAATACTACCTGTAAGTTACTGTAGTAGTGTTTCATGGTGAATACTACCTGTAACCTACTGTAGTAGTGTTTCATGGTGAAGTGAATACTACCTGTAAGCTACTGGTACAATATCCACCATTCATGCCCTTCGTCAGTGGTTCGGGCCTTGAAGGTTTCTGACCAAAAGCTCGCAAATAAAACAAAAAGATTCTTGCACAGATTTGTGTGTGTGGATGCTCTTTTCATACAATATCACAACATTTCAACTTCATAACATTTGCCTTGATGTTGTTAAAGGAATTAGCAAACATTATTAAAAATGTAACTTCACAGTATTAAGTGCACCCAAAGTTTATTAATAGAAAAGAAGCCGAGTTAGGACATAAATTAAGCAGACAGACAGCCGGTACATTGTACAGACAGGAATCAAACATGGTATCGTCAGTGTCACAGATCACATGTAGGTTAAGCAGCCAGAGGTGTGTGCTGGTGTGAAGGAACCCAGACTGGTGCTTCTGCAGCGGAGCAGCTCCTCAGGCCACCTCCACCACCTGCCTCAGCTCCTCCACCAGGGGAACCAGCTCCTTCTCCAGAGTGATGATCAAACCTGTCAGAACAAACAGGTTCAGACAACCTTCATGCACCGTCACACAACTTCTTACAGACGATTTGGTCGTCCGGTCAACATGGTGGACCCATGATGTCCAAACATGGGTGGGCCTACACTGCTTTACGCCAACCTTCAACCACCAGGGTTTGTACCAGCACAGGCCGAACACAGTACAAATGCAGTACATAACACGGTACATATGCAGTACATAACAAAGTACCTATGCAGTACATAACATAGTACATATGCAGTACATAATGTAGTAGATATACAGTACATAACAGTACATATGCAGTACATAACACAGTGCATATGCAGTACAGAACATAGTGCATATGAACTGATACAAGCTACACAGTCCCTTAAAAAAACTGATGAATCTGCATGATTAATATGGTCTAAGAATAAAAATGAGTGCAAAATGTTACTATTTCCATCCATCCATCAATCCATCCATCCATCCATCCATCCATCCACACAGAGGACGATCTGGGACGACCCCCAAGGCTGGACTACCCCAGGGCTCAAACCCAGGGCCTTCTTGGTGTGAGGTGACCGTGCTAACCACTGTGCCACCGTGCTGCCCCATATTAATTAACGTAACTATTTCAATTCCTCTCTAACAGGCAATATAAACAATGCAACTTTCTTGTAATGTGGTACTCTCAAAATGCAGTATAATGCCTGTGTGTTTACACAGTAACATGAGTGAGTTAAACTGGCTCAGCTGTACAAGATTTACAATTTGTGTCGTTGTTTAAGCAAAAAGAAAAAAGGGAAAAAAACAGAACAAACTTCGACACAGCACAGCCAATCCGAAAGATGCAGTCACTCAGGTGAGTTTACTAGCTGCTCTAGTAACACACCTGAAGGTCTGCCCTGAACCCTGCTGGACTGTATTAATAACACAGCTGAAGATCTGCCCTGACCCCTGCTGGACTGTATCAGCAACACACCTGAAGATCTGCCCTGACCCCTGCTGGACTGTATCAGCAACACACTTGAAGATCTGCCCTGACCCCTGCTGGACTGTATCAGCAACACAGCTGAAGATCTGCCCTGACCCCTGCTGGACTGTATTAATAAACACCTGAAGATCTGCCCTGACCCCTGCTGGACTGTATTAACAACACAGCTGAAGACCTGCCCAGACCACTGCTGGACTGTATTAATAACACAGCTGAAGACCTGCCCAGACCACTGCTGGACTGTATTAATAACACACCTGAAGATCTGCCCTGACCCCTGCTGGACTGTATCAGCAACACACCTGAAGATCTGCCCTGACCCCTGCTGGACTGTATCAGCAACACACCTGAAGATCTGCCCTGACCCCTGCTGGACTGTATCAGCAACACACTTGAAGATCTGCCCTGACCCCTGCTGGACTGTATTAATAACACAGCTGAAGATCTGCCCTGACCCCTGCTGGACTGTATCAGCAACACACCTGAAGATCTGCCCTGACCCCTGCTGGACTGTATCAGCAACACACCTGAAGATCTGCCCTGACCCCTGCTGGACTGTATCAGCAACACACTTGAAGATCTGCCCTGACCCCTGCTGGACTGTATCAGCAACACACTTGAAGATCTGCCCTGACCCCTGCTGGACTGTATTAATAACACACCTGAAGACCTGCCCAGACCACTGCTGGACTGTATTAATAACACACCTGAAGGTCTGCCCTGACCCCTGCTGGACTGTATCAGTAACACAGCTGAAGATCTGCCCTGACCCCTGCTGGACTGTATTAATAACACAGCTGAAGACCTGCCCAGACCACTGCTGGACTGTATTAATAACACACCTGAAGGTCTGCCCTGACCCCTGCTGGACTGTAATTAATAACACACCTGAAGACCTACCCAGACCCCTGCTGGACTGTATTAATAACACACCTGAAGATCTGCCCTGACCCCTGCTGGACTGTATTAATAACACACCTGAAGATCTGCCCTGACCACTGCTGGACTGTATTCCATGTGAGAAACATCAGCACAGCATCTGTACTTTTCTTTTTATAAAGCAGGGCTTCTAAACTTCACAGTGTTTGTACCTGTGTTGGCAGTCCTGCTGGCGATGAAACTGATGACCAGGGGTAACCGGTTGAACTGCACGAGCTGTTTGACAAAGAAATAACACATGGTTCGCCAACACTGAACACTTCATGAGAATAATTACTACGTATGCTTTTTCATTTCTACGCTATTGATTAAATATCGCTAACCCTTTTTTTTGGGGGGGGGGATTTTCCCTTTTTCTCCCAATTACACTTGGCCAATTACCCCACTCTTCCGAGCTGTCCCGGTCGCTGCTCCACCCCCTCTGCTGATCCGGGGAGGGCTGCAGTCTACCACATGTCTCCTCCGATACATGTGGAGTCGCCAGCCGCTTTTTTTACACCTGGCAGTGAGGAGTTTCACCAGGTGGACATAGTGCGTGGGAGGATCACGCTATTCCCCCAGTTCTCCCTCCCCCCGAACAGGTGCCCCGACTGACCAGAGGAGGCACTAGTGCAGTGACCAGGACACCTACCCACATCCGGCTTCCCACCTGCAGACACGGCCAATTGTGCTTGTAGGGACGCCTGACCAAGCTGGAGGTAACACGGGGATTCGAACCGGCGATCCCCGTGTTCGTAGGCAACAGAATAGACTGCCACACTACCCAGAGGCCCCAGTTTAATACTTTGGATGGAAATGTCTCAACGTCATGTGATTTGAAAATGTCAGTGAGACTGCAGAAACTCTCGTGTAAAAACATCACATCTTTAAAAGATGGTATTACCACCAACATATGGAACAGGTCTTCAAAAACCTTTCCAGTCTGTCTACCTTCAAGGACACATTACATGAAAGCATAACTAAGTTTCATGTATGCAGTACATGTAGGTATTTAGACACTTTGGATCATCAGATGAGTGTGAACAGTGAGATGACACCACCCACCTGGTAGGTGTTGTAGTAGCAGATGATGCTCTTGTTTTTGGACAGGCCCAGCTTACTGCCCTGATCGGTGGCCAGAGCAAAGGTGGACAGGAAGCCAGGTCGCAGAGCGTATTCAGGTGCATTATCATTGGCAACTAAAGCAGATGTGGAACAACAACATCTCAACTTTATATGTACAAATCCTGCATCAAACATGACTCATTTCTCACATTCATGACCTTCATGCTTCTTCAAACCATGGCACTGCTTGTAAAGCCTCCTACACACTGTGTGATTTCAGCAGTCCTATAAGTTTACTGCAAGCCACAGTGTGTGTCATGGATCTAATAAACTCGGGTACGACATCAAGTGTGAGTACGTAGACTGTACCATGATAACACTACTGAATCACATCAAGTGTGATGTGTGTAGACTGTACCATGATAACACTACTGAATCACATCAAGTGTCATGTATGTAGACTGTACCATGATAACTCTACTGAATCACATCAAGTGTGATGTATGTAGACTGTACCATGATAACTCTACTGAATCACATCAAGTGTGAGGTATGTAGACTGTACCATAACATTACTGAATCACATCAAGTGTGATGTATGTAGACTGTACCATGATAACACTACTGAATCACATCAAGTGTGATGTATGTAGACTGTACCATGATAACACTACTGAATCACATCAAGTGTGATGTATGTAGACTGTACCATGATAACACTACTGAATCACATCAAGTGTGATGTATGTAGACTGTACCATGATAACACTACTGAATCACATCAAGTGTGATGTATGTAGACTGTACCATGATAACAGTACTGAATCACATCAAGTGTGATATATGTAGACTGTACCATGATAACTCTACTCAATCACATCAAGTGTGATGTATGTAGACTGTACCATGATGACACTACTGAATCACATCAAGTGTGATGTATGTAGACTGTACCATGACAACACTACTGAATCACATCAAGTGTGAGGTATGTAGACTGTACCATGTTAACACTACTGAAATCACATCAAGTGTGATGTATGTAGACTGTACCATGATAACACTACTGAATCACATCAAGTGTGATGCATGTAGACTGTACCATGATAACACTACTGAAATCACATCAAGTGTGATGTATGTAGACTGAACCATGATGACACTACTGAATCACATCAAGTGTGATGTATGTAGACTGTACCATGTTAACACTACTGAATCACATCAAGTGTGATGCATGTAGACTGTACCATGTTAACACTACTGAAATCACATCAAGTGTGATGCATGTAGACTGTACCATGATACTGAATCACAGGCTACGACGCAAGTCTATAAAAACATCATCAGTGTGCGTGCCGCATCAGTGCGTCATCAATCTACGCCACTGGTAGAGCAGCATGATGCCAAGAAGGAATCGAGTCCTTTCAATAGTCGCCGCAGCTCGTTTTGTTGCTCGTTGTGTTGAATCCATGGCATTTGGGTCACATATACTAACAGTGTGTTTGTTTGTGTTTAGCGCCAGCAAAGATTGTGCGTGGCGTTGATCAGTGCGTCATTTCCTGCTGCATTTCTATTGGTTGTTAGTAGACATAGGTCATAGCAGCAGTCACGTCGTGAGATGGTCAGCCTATATTTCTGACACTGTCAGACTTTTGTCCCAGGTTATCTTCAGTCGCAGGACCGTAATAACGGCCGTCTTTGATCCTGTCTCACAGTACGACGTAGGACCACCGTTTTGGAGCCACGACCAAAGATATCACCGCATTTAGTCATCTTTCATCTGAGACAGCCCACATCACACAGTGTGTAGGAGGCTTTCTTTCGGGTAAAGAACGGTTCACCTGGTGAAAGAACGAGGTGGGAGAGGAGTTGCCCAGGACAGCTGATAATACTCCAGTGGAAGCACAGTTTGATAATGGGGAGTGCAGCTCTGATAAGCGTGGCAGTATAGGTGTGGAAAAGGGTTCTACTGCAGAAGTTGATGAGGCTTTGCATCTGTTAAGTGACACAGCCCAGAGTGACCATGTGTGCTTAAGCCCGCCGAGTGGTGCAGGGGATACGAGAAGATGGAGTTTTCACTTGTTCATTTCAACAGGTTTCCTATCCATTATTTCACTCTGGCAGGGAGTACTTTACCATATCAGTTGCAGTTGTTTGTATGTTCAATACAGTTAAACTATAACTGCATTACTTTTAGATAGAAATGCCTTGTTTTTTAGCAAATGTATTGATTACAATACATCTGGGGTGGGGGGGAGGGTATTTTAATTTACCCAAGGGGGGTGGGACTATCAGGTTTTGGAACCACTGGCTTAAACTATCCATTTGTGCTTTTAACCCAAGTTATCAATGTAAAGTACAGTACAAGAAAGATTGGATGTGTTGCCTTGTTGGAAAAACTGACAACATCTGTGCTAACATCACTTACCTGACTGCAGCAATGCACATCTGTACAGGTCAACGCTCCACACTGTAGTGTCATTGACAAACATTTTGTTTCCGCAGCAAGTTTAACTAAGTAGTTGGTAGAATTTCTTGGAAGCTAAATTTTACTAACTGATCAACACTGTCAACCTGGTGCTTCATGATGGCTATGGGGTTAAATGTAAACCTGGTGCTTCATGCTGGCTATGAGGTTAAATGTAAACCTGGTGCTTTGTGCTGGCTATGGGGTTAAATGTAAACCTGGTGCTTCATGCTGGCTATGAGGTTAAATGTAAACCTGGTGCTTTGTGCTGGCTATGGGGTTAAATGTAAACCTGGTGCTTTGTGCTGGCTATGAGGTTAAATGTAAACCTGGTGTTTCATGCTGGCTATGGGGTTAAATGTAAACCTGGTGCTTCATGCTGGCAACAAGGTTAAATGTAAACCTGGTGCTTCATGCTGGCTATGAGGTTAAATGTAAACCTGGTGCTTCATGCTGGCTATGGGGTTAAATGTAAACCTGGTGCTTCATACTGGCTATGGGGTTAAATGTAAACCTGGTGCTTCATACTGGCTGTGGGGTTAAATGTAAACCTGGTGCTTCATGCTGGCTATGGGGTTAAATGTAAACCAGGTGCTTCATACTGGCTATGAGGTTAAATGTAAACCTGGTGCATCATGCTGGCTATGAGGTTAAATGTAAACCTGGTGCTTCATGCTGGCTATGAGGTTAAATGTAAACCTGGTGCATCATGCTGGCTATGAGGTTAAATGTAAACCTGGTGCTTTGTGCTGGCTATGGGGTTAAATGTAAACCTGGTGCTTCATGCTGGCTATGAGGTTAAATGTAAACCTGGTGCTTCATGCTGGCTATGGGGTTAAATGTAAACCTGGTGCTTCATGCTGGCTATGGGGTTAAATGTAAACCTGGTGCTTCATGCTGGCTATGGGGTTAAATGTAAACCTGGTGCTTCATGCTGGTTATGGGGTTAAATGTAAACCTGGTGCTTCATGCTGGCTATGGGGTTAAATGTAAACCTGGTGCTTCATGCTGGCTATGGGGTTAAATGTAAACCTGGTGCTTCATGCTGGCTGTGGGGTTAAATGTAAACCTGGTGCTTTGTGCTGGCTATGAGGTTAAATGTAAACCTGGTGCTTTGTGCTGGCTATGGGGTTAAATGTAAACCTGGTGCTTCATGCTGGCTATGGGGTTAAATGTAAACCTGGTGCTTTGTGCTGGCTATGGGGTTAAATGTAAACCTGGTGCTTCATGCTGGCTATGAGGTTAAATGTAAACCTGGTGCTTTGTGCTGGCTATGGGGTTAAATGTAAACCTGGTGCTTTGTGCTGGCTATGAGGTTAAATGTAAACCTGGTGCTTCATGCTGGCTATGGGGTTAAATGTAAACCTGGTGCTTCATGCTGGCTATGAGGTTAAATGTAAACCTGGTGCTTCATGCTGGCTATGAGGTTAAATGTAAACCTGGTGCTTCATACTGGCTATGAGGTTAAATGTAAACCTGGTGCTTCATGCTGGCTATGGGGTTAAATGTAAACCTGGTGCTTCATGCTGGCTATGGGGTTAAATGTAAACCTGGTGCTTCATGCTGGCTGTGGGGTTAAATGTAAACCTGGTGCTTTGTGCTGGCTATGAGGTTAAATGTAAACCTGGTGCTTTGTGCTGGCTATGGGGTTAAATGTAAACCTGGTGCTTCATGCTGGCTATGGGGTTAAATGTAAACCTGGTGCTTTGTGCTGGCTATGGGGTTAAATGTAAACCTGGTGCTTCATGCTGGCTATGAGGTTAAATGTAAACCTGGTGCTTTGTGCTGGCTATGGGGTTAAATGTAAACCTGGTGCTTTGTGCTGGCTATGAGGTTAAATGTAAACCTGGTGTTTCATGCTGGCTATGGGGTTAAATGTAAACCTGGTGCTTCATGCTGGCTATGGGGTTAAATGTAAACCTGGTGCTTCATGCTGGCAACAAGGTTAAATGTAAACCTGGTGCTTCATGCTGGCTATGGGGTTAAATGTAAACCTGGTGCTTCATGCTGGCTATGGGGTTAAATGTAAACCTGGTGCTTCATACTGGCTATGGGGTTAAATGTAAACCTGGTGCTTCATGCTGGCTATGGGGTTAAATGTAAACCTGGTGCTTCATGCTGGCTATGGGGTTAAATGTAAACCTGGTGCGTCATGCTGGCTATGGGGTTAAATGTAAACCTGGTGCGTCATGCTGGCTATGAGGTTAAATGTAAACCTGGTGCGTCATGCTGGCTATGAGGTTAAATGTAAACCTGGTGCGTCATGCTGGCTATGAGGTTAAATGTAAACCTGGTGCTTCATACTGGCTATGAGGTTAAATGTAAACCTGGTGCTTCATGCTGGCTATGGGGTTAAATGTAAACCTGGTGCTTCATGCTGGCTATGGGGTTAAATGTAAACCTGGTGCTTCATGCTGGCTGTGGGGTTAAATGTAAACCTGGTGCTTTGTGCTGGCTATGAGGTTAAATGTAAACCTGGTGCTTTGTGCTGGCTATGGGGTTAAATGTAAACCTGGTGCTTCATGCTGGCTATGGGGTTAAATGTAAACCTGGTGCTTTGTGCTGGCTATGGGGTTAAATGTAAACCTGGTGCTTCATGCTGGCTATGAGGTTAAATGTAAACCTGGTGCTTTGTGCTGGCTATGGGGTTAAATGTAAACCTGGTGCTTTGTGCTGGCTATGAGGTTAAATGTAAACCTGGTGTTTCATGCTGGCTATGGGGTTAAATGTAAACCTGGTGCTTCATGCTGGCTATGGGGTTAAATGTAAACCTGGTGCTTCATGCTGGCAACAAGGTTAAATGTAAACCTGGTGCTTCATGCTGGCTATGGGGTTAAATGTAAACCTGGTGCTTCATGCTGGCTATGGGGTTAAATGTAAACCTGGTGCTTCATACTGGCTATGGGGTTAAATGTAAACCTGGTGCTTCATGCTGGCTATGGGGTTAAATGTAAACCTGGTGCTTCATGCTGGCTATGGGGTTAAATGTAAACCTGGTGCGTCATGCTGGCTATGGGGTTAAATGTAAACCTGGTGCGTCATGCTGGCTATGAGGTTAAATGTAAACCTGGTGCGTCATGCTGGCTATGAGGTTAAATGTAAACCTGGTGCGTCATGCTGGCTATGAGGTTAAATGTAAACCTGGTGCTTTGTGCTGGCTATGGGGTTAAATGTAAACCTGGTGCTTCATGCTGGCTATGAGGTTAAATGTAAACCTGGTGCTTCATGCTGGCTATGAGGTTAAATGTAAACCTGGTGCTTCATACTGGCTATGAGGTTAAATGTAAACCTGGTGCTTCATGCTGGCTATGGGGTTAAATGTAAACCTGGTGCTTCATGCTGGCTATGGGGTTAAATGTAAACCTGGTGCGTCATGCTGGCTATGGGGTTAAATGTAAACCTGGTGCTTTGTGCTGGCTATGGGGTTAAATGTAAACCTGGTGCTTCATGCTGGCTATGGGGTTAAATGTAAACCTGGTGCTTCATGCTGGCTATGGGGTTAAATGTAAACCTGGTGCTTCATGCTGGCTATGGGGTTAAATGTAAACCTGGTGCTTTGTGCTGGCTATGGGGTTAAATGTAAACCTGGTGCTTCATGCTGGCTGTGGGGTTAAATGTAAACCTGGTGCTTTGTGCTGGCTATGGGGTTAAATGTAAACCTGGTGCTTTGTGCTGGCTATGGGGTTAAATGTAAACCTGGTGCGTCATGCTGGCTATGAGGTTAAATGTAAACCTGGTGCGTCATGCTGGCTATGAGGTTAAATGTAAACCTGGTGCTTCAAGCTGGCTATGGGGTTAAATGTAAACCTGGTGCTTTGTGCTGGCTATGGGGTTAAATGTAAACCTGGTGCTTTGTGCTGGCTATGAGGTTAAATGTAAACCTGGTGCTTTGTGCTGGCTATGGGGTTAAATGTAAACCTGGTGCTTCATGCTGGCTATGAGGTTAAATGTAAACCTGGTGCTTTGTGCTGGCTATGGGGTTAAATGTAAACCTGGTGCTTTGTGCTGGCTATGAGGTTAAATGTAAACCTGGTGCTTTGTGCTGGCTATGGGGTTAAATGTAAACCTGGTGCTTTGTGCTGGCTATGAGGTTAAATGTAAACCTGGTGCTTCATGCTGGCTATGAGGTTAAATGTAAACCTGGTGCTTCATGCTGGCAACAAGGTTAAATGTAAACCTGGTGCTTCATGCTGGCTATGGGGTTAAATGTAAACCTGGTGCTTCATACTGGCTATGAGGTTAAATGTAAACCTGGTGCTTCATGCTGGCTATGGGGTTAAATGTAAACCTGGTGCTTTGTGCTGGCTATGAGGTTAAATGTAAACCTGGTGCTTTGTGCTGGCTATGAGGTTAAATGTAAACCTGGTGCTTCATACTGGCTATGAGGTTAAATGTAAACCTGGTGCTTCATGCTGGCTATGAGGTTAAATGTAAACCTGGTGCTTCATGCTGGCTATGGGGTTAAATGTAAACCTGGTGCTTTGTGCTGGCTATGGGGTTAAATGTAAACCTGGTGCTTTGTGCTGGCTATGGGGTTAAATGTAAACCTGGTGCTTCATACTGGCTATGAGGTTAAATGTAAACCTGGTGCTTCATGCTGGCTATGAGGTTAAATGTAAACCTGGTGCTTCATACTGGCTATGAGGTTAAATGTAAACCTGGTGCTTCATGCTGGCTATGGGGTTAAATGTAAACCTGGTGCTTCATGCTGGCTATGAGGTTAAATGTAAACCTGGTGCTTCATGCTGGCTATGGGGTTAAATGTAAACCTGGTGCTTCATGCTGGCTATGGGGTTAAATGTAAACCTGGTGCGTCATGCTGGCTATGGGGTTAAATGTAAACCTGGTGCTTTGTGCTGGCTATGGGGTTAAATGTAAACCTGGTGCTTCATGCTGGCTATGGGGTTAAATGTAAACCTGGTGCTTTGTGCTGGCTATGGGGTTAAATGTAAACCTGGTGCTTCATGCTGGCTGTGGGGTTAAATGTAAACCTGGTGCTTTGTGCTGGCTATGGGGTTAAATGTAAACCTGGTGCTTTGTGCTGGCTATGGGGTTAAATGTAAACCTGGTGCTTCATGCTGGCAACAAGGTTAAATGTAAACCTGGTGCTTCATGCTGGCTATGGGGTTAAATGTAAACCTGGTGCTTCATGCTGGCTATGAGGTTAAATGTAAACCAGGTGCTTCATACTGGCTATGGGGTTAAATGTAAAGCTGGTGCTTTGTGCTGGCTATGGGGTTAAATGTAAACCTGGTGCTTCATACTGGCTATGGGGTTAAATGTAAACCTGGTGCTTTGTGCTGGCTATGGGGTTAAATGTAAACCTGGTGCTTTGTGCTGGCTATGGGGTTAAATGTAAACCTGGTGCTTCATGCTGGCTATGGGGTTAAATGTAAACCTGGTGCTTCATGCTGGCTATGGGGTTAAATGTAAACCTGGTGCTTCATGCTGGCTATGGGGTTAAATGTAAACCTGGTGCTTCATGCTGGCAACAAGGTTAAATGTAAACCTGGTGCTTCATGCTGGCTATGGGGTTAAATGTAAACCTGGTGCTTTGTGCTGGCTATGGGGTTAAATGTAAACCTGGTGCTTCATGCTGGCTATGGGGTTAAATGTAAACCTGGTGCTTCATGCTGGCAACAAGGTTAAATGTAAACCTGGTGCTTCATGCTGGCTATGAGGTTAAATGTAAACCTGGTGCTTTGTGCTGGCTATGGGGTTAAATGTAAACCTGGTGCGTCATGCTGGCTATGAGGTTAAATGTAAACCTGGTGCTTCATGCTGGCTATGGGGTTAAATGTAAACCTGGTGCGTCATGCTGGCTATGGGGTTAAATGTAAACCTGGTGCTTCATGCTGGCTATGGGGTTAAATGTAAACCTGGTGCTTTGTGCTGGCTATGAGGTTAAATGTAAACCTGGTGCTTTGTGCTGGCTATGAGGTTAAATGTAAACCTGGTGCTTTGTGCTGGCTATGGGGTTAAATGTAAACCTGGTGCTTTGTGCTGGCTATGGGGTTAAATGTAAACCTGGTGCTTTGTGCTGGCTATGGGGTTAAATGTAAACCTGGTGCTTCATGCTGGCTATGGGGTTAAATGTAAACCTGGTGCTTTGTGCTGGCTATGAGGTTAAATGTAAACCTGGTGCTTCGTACTGGCTATGAGGTGAAATGTAAACCTGGTGCTTCATACTGGCTATGAGGTTAAATGTAAACCTGGTGCTTCATGCTGGCTATGAGGTTAAATGTAAACCTGGTGCGTCATGCTGGCTATGGGGTTAAATGTAAACCTGGTGCTTCATGCTGGCTATGGGGTTAAATGTAAACCTGGTGCGTCATGCTGGCTATGAGGTTAAATGTAAACCTGGTGCGTCATGCTGGCTATGGGGTTAAATGTAAACCTGGTGCTTCATGCTGGCTATGGGGTTAAATGTAAACCTGGTGCTTTGTGCTGGCTATGAGGTTAAATGTAAACCTGGTGCTTCATACTGGCTATGGGGTTAAATGTAAACCTGGTGCTTCATACTGGCTATGAGGTTAAATGTAAACCTGGTGCTTCATACTGGCTATGAGGTTAAATGTAAACCTGGTGCTTTGTGCTGGCTATGAGGTTAAATGTAAACCTGGTGCTTTGTGCTGGCTATGGGGTTAAATGTAAACCTGGTGCTTTGTGCTGGCTATGGGGTTAAATGTAAACCTGGTGCTTCATGCTGGCTATGGGGTTAAATGTAAACCTGGTGCTTCATGCTGGCTATGAGGTTAAATGTAAACCTGGTGCTTTGTGCTGGCTATGGGGTTAAATGTAAACCTGGTGCTTCATGCTGGCTATGAGGTGAAATGTAAACCTGGTGCTTCATACTGGCTATGAGGTTAAATGTAAACCTGGTGCTTCATACTGGCTATGAGGTTAAATGTAAACCTGGTGCTTCATGCTGGCTATGAGGTTAAATGTAAACCTGGTGCTTCATACTGGCTATGGGGTTAAATGTAAACCTGGTGCTTCATACTGGCTATGGGGTTAAATGTAAACCTGGTGCTTCATGCTGGCTATGGGGTTAAATGTAAACCTGGTGCGTCATGCTGGCTATGAGGTTAAATGTAAACCTGGTGCTTTGTGCTGGCTATGGGGTTAAATGTAAACCTGGTGCTTTGTGCTGGCTATGGGGTTAAATGTAAACCTGGTGCTTCATGCTGGCTATGGGGTTAAATGTAAACCTGGTGCTTCATGCTGGCTATGAGGTTAAATGTAAACCTGGTGCTTCATACTGGCTATGAGGTTAAATGTAAACCTGGTGCTTTGTGCTGGCTATGAGGTTAAATGTAAACCTGGTGCTTCATGCTGGCTATGAGGTTAAATGTAAACCTGGTGCTTCATGCTGGCTATGAGGTTAAATGTAAACCTGGTGCGTCATGCTGGCTATGGGGTTAAATGTAAACCTGGTGCTTCATACTGGCTATGAGGTTAAATGTAAACCTGGTGCTTCATACTGGCTATGGGGTTAAATGTAAACCTGGTGCTTCATACTGGCTATGGGGTTAAATGTAAACCTGGTGCTTCATACTGGCTATGAGGTTAAATGTAAACCTGGTGCGTCATGCTGGCTATGGGGTTAAATGTAAACCTGGTGCTTCATACTGGCTATGAGGTTAAATGTAAACCTGGTGCTTTGTGCTGGCTATGGGGTTAAATGTAAACCTGGTGCGTCATGCTGGCTATGGGGTTAAATGTAAACCTGGTGCTTCATACTGGCTATGAGGTTAAATGTAAACCTGGTGCTTCATGCTGGCTATGGGGTTAAATGTAAACCTGGTGCTTCATGCTGGCTATGAGGTTAAATGTAAACCTGGTGCTTTGTGCTGGCTATGAGGTTAAATGTAAACCTGGTGCTTCATGCTGGCTATGAGGTTAAATGTAAACCTGGTGCTTCATGCTGGCTATGAGGTTAAATGTAAACCTGGTGCGTCATGCTGGCTATGGGGTTAAATGTAAACCTGGTGCTTCATGCTGGCTATGAGGTTAAATGTAAACCTGGTGCTTTGTGCTGGCTATGAGGTTAAATGTAAACCTGGTGCTTCATGCTGGCTATGAGGTTAAATGTAAACCTGGTGCTTCATGCTGGCTATGAGGTTAAATGTAAACCTGGTGCGTCATGCTGGCTATGGGGTTAAATGTAAACCTGGTGCTTCATACTGGCTATGAGGTTAAATGTAAACCTGGTGCTTCATACTGGCTATGGGGTTAAATGTAAACCTGGTGCTTCATACTGGCTATGGGGTTAAATGTAAACCTGGTGCTTCATACTGGCTATGAGGTTAAATGTAAACCTGGTGCGTCATGCTGGCTATGGGGTTAAATGTAAACCTGGTGCTTCATACTGGCTATGAGGTTAAATGTAAACCTGGTGCTTTGTGCTGGCTATGGGGTTAAATGTAAACCTGGTGCGTCATGCTGGCTATGGGGTTAAATGTAAACCTGGTGCTTCATACTGGCTATGAGGTTAAATGTAAACCTGGTGCTTCATGCTGGCTATGGGGTTAAATGTAAACCTGGTGCTTCATGCTGGCTATGAGGTTAAATGTAAACCTGGTGCTTCATGCTGGCTATGAGGTTAAATGTAAACCTGGTGCTTCATGCTGGCTATGAGGTTAAATGTAAACCTGGTGCTTCATGCTGGCTATGAGGTTAAATGTAAACCTGGTGCTTCATACTGGCTATGGGGTTAAATGTAAACCTGGTGCTTTGTGCTGGCTATGGGGTTAAATGTAAACCTGGTGCTTCATGCTGGCTATGGGGTTAAATGTAAACCTGGTGCTTCATACTGGCTATGAGGTTAAATGTAAACCTGGTGCTTTGTGCTGGCTATGGGGTTAAATGTAAACCTGGTGCTTCATGCTGGCTATGGGGTTAAATGTAAACCTGGTGCTTCATGCTGGCTATGGGGTTAAATGTAAACCTGGTGCTTCATACTGGCTATGAGGTTAAATGTAAACCTGGTGCGTCATGCTGGCTATGGGGTTAAATGTAAACCTGGTGCTTTGTGCTGGCTATGGGGTTAAATGTAAACCTGGTGCTTTGTGCTGGCTATGGGGTTAAATGTAAACCTGGTGCTTCATACTGGCTATGGGGTTAAATGTAAACCTGGTGCTTTGTGCTGGCTATGGGGTTAAATGTAAACCTGGTGCTTCATGCTGGCTATGGGGTTAAATGTAAACCTGGTGCTTCATACTGGCTATGGGGTTAAATGTAAACCTGGTGCTTCATACTGGCTATGGGGTTAAATGTAAACCTGGTGCTTCATGCTGGCTATGAGGTTAAATGTAAACCTGGTGCTTCATACTGGCTATGGGGTTAAATGTAAACCTGGTGCTTCATACTGGCTATGAGGTTAAATGTAAACCTGGTGCTTCATACTGGCTATGGGGTTAAATGTAAACCTGGTGCTTTGTGCTGGCTATGGGGTTAAATGTAAACCTGGTGCTTCATGCTGGCTATGGGGTTAAATGTAAACCTGGTGCTTCATGCTGGCTATGAGGTTAAATGTAAACCTGGTGCTTCATGCTGGCTATGGGGTTAAATGTAAACCTGGTGCGTCATGCTGGCTATGAGGTTAAATGTAAACCTGGTGCTTCATGCTGGCTATGGGGTTAAATGTAAACCTGGTGCTTTGTGCTGGCTATGGGGTTAAATGTAAACCTGGTGCTTTGTGCTGGCTATGGGGTTAAATGTAAACCTGGTGCTTCATGCTGGCTATGGGGTTAAATGTAAACCTGGTGCTTTGTGCTGGCTATGGGGTTAAATGTAAACCTGGTGCTTCATGCTGGCTATGGGGTTAAATGTAAACCTGGTGCTTCATGCTGGCTATGGGGTTAAATGTAAACCTGGTGCTTCATGCTGGCTATGAGGGTTAAATGTAAACCTGGTGCTTCATGCTGGCTATGGGGTTAAATGTAAACCTGGTGCTTCATGCTGGCTATGGGGTTAAATGTAAACCTGGTGCTTCATACTGGCTATGGGGTTAAATGTAAACCTGGTGCTTCATGCTGGCTATGAGGTTAAATGTAAACCTGGTGCTTCATGCTGGCTATGGGGTTAAATGTAAACCTGGTGCTTCATGCTGGCTATGGGGTTAAATGTAAACCTGGTGCTTCATGCTGGCTATGGGGTTAAATGTAAACCTGGTGCTTCATGCTGGCTATGGGGTTAAATGTAAACCTGGTGCTTCAGGCTGGCTATGGGGTTAAATGTAAACCTGGTGCTTCATGCTGGCTGTCGGGTTAAATGTAAACCTGGTGCTTCATGCTGGCTATGAGGTTAAATGTAAACCTGGTGCTTCAGGCTGGCTATGGGGTTAAATGTAAACCTGGTGCTTCATGCTGGCTGTCGGGTTAAATGTAAACCTGGTGCTTCATGCTGGCTATGGGGTTAAATGTAAACCTGGTGCTTCATGCTGGCTATGGGGTTAAATGTAAACCTGGTGCTTCATGCTGGCTATGGGGTTAAATGTAAACCTGGTGCTTCATGCTGGCTATGAGGTTAAATGTAAACCTGGTGCTTCATGCTGGCTATGAGGTTTTTTTTGGAGTGTTCCCCCTTTTTCCCCCCTGTTGTATCCGGCCAATTACCCCACTCTTCCGAGCCATCCCGGTCGATGCTCCACCCCCTCTGCCGATCCGGGGAGGGCTGCAGACTACCACGTCTCCTCCGATACATATGGAGACACCAGCCCCTTCTTTTCACCTGACAGTGAGGAGTTTCACCAGGGGGACGCAGTGTGTGGGAGGATCATGCTATTCCTCCCAGTCTCCCCACCAGAGGAGGCGCAAGTGCAGCGACCAGTACACATACCTACACACCTGGCTTCCCACCCAGAGACACGGCCAATTGTGTCTGTAGGGATGCGTGATGAAGCCGGAGGTAACACGGGGATTCAAACTGGCGATCCCCGTGTTGGTAGGCAACGGAATAGACCACTACGCTACCTGGACACCAAGTTGATGAGGCTTTTAATCTGTGAAGTGACACAGGCCAGAGTGACCATGTGTGCTTATACCCGCCAGGTGGTGCAGGGGATACGAGAAGATGGGAGTTTTCACTTGTTCATTTCAGCAGGTTTCAAATCTGTATTTTGGCAACGACATCAAGGGGAAATGCAACGCTGGGGTGCTCGTTTAATGCATCCTTGCAAATGAGATGACATAAGACAGAATTTGTTCGGTTAACGAGACGAGCTGCCGCTATATTATTGTAAGACCTATATATAAACCAGCCCGTACGAGAGAGCTGCTGGGGAAGTTTGTAGAAGAAGCAAGCTTCTATATGAGGGCTTGCCATACACCCAGGTCAACAACCTCCTATATGATGGGTTGCCATACACCCAGGTCAACAACCTCCTATATGACAGGTTGCCATACACCCAGGTCAACAACCTCCTATATGACGGGTTGCCATACACCCAGGTCAACAACCTCCTATATGACAGGTTGCCATACACCCAGGTCAACAACCTCCTATATGACAGGTTGCCATACACTCAGGTCAACAACCTCCTATATGATGGGTTGCCATACACCCAAGTCAACAACCTCCTATATGATGGGTTGCCATACACCCAGGTCAACAACCTCCTATATGACGGGTTGCCATACACCCAGGTCAACAACCTTCTATATGACGGGTTGCCATACACCCAAGTCAACAACCTCCTATATGACGGGTCCATACACCCAGGTCAACAACCATCTATATGATGGGTTGCCATACACCCAGGTCAACAACCTCCTATATGATGGGTTGCCATACACTCAGGTCAACAACCTCCTATATGATGGGTTGCCATACACTCAGGTCAACAACCTCCTATATGACGGGTTGCCATACACCCAGGTCAACAACCTCCTATATGACGGGTCCATACACCCAGGTCAACAACCTTCTAAATGAGGGGTTGCCATACACCCAGGTCAACAACCTTCTATATGACGGGTCCATACACCCAGGTCAACAACCTTCTATATGACGGGTTGCCATACACCCAGGTCAACAACCTTCTATATGACGGGTTGCCATACACCCAGGTCAACAACCATCTATATGATGGGTTGCCATACACTCAGGTCAACAACCATCTATATGATGGGTTGCCATACACCCAGGTCAACAACCTTCTATATGACGGGTCCATACACCCAGGTCAACAACCTTCTATATGACGGGTTGCCATACACCCAGGTCAACAACCTCCTATATGATGGGTTGTCATACACCCAGGTCAACAACCTTATATATGACGGGTTGCCATACACTCAGGTCAACAACCTTCTATATGACGGGTCCATACACCCAGGTCAACAACCTTCTATATGACGGGTTGCCATACACCCAGGTCAACAACCTTCTATATGACGGGTTGCCATACACCCAGGTCAACAACCTTCTATATGATGGGTTGCCATACACTCAGGTCAACAACCATCTATATGACGGGTTGCCATACACCCAGGTCAACAACCTTCTATATGACGGGTTGCCATACACCCAGGTCAACAACCTCCTATATGATGGGTTGTCATACACCCAGGTCAACAACCTTCTATATGACGGGTTGCCATACACTCAGGTCAACAACCTTCTATATGACGGGCTGCCATACACCCAGGTCAACAACCTTCTATATGACGGGTTGCCATACACTCAGGTCAACAACCTTCTATATGACGGGTCCATACACCCAGGTCAACAACCTTCTATATGACGGGTTGCCATACACCCAGGTCAACAACCTTCTATATGACGGGTTGCCATACACCCAGGTCAACAACCTTCTATATGAGGGGTTGCCATACACCCAGGTCAACAACCTTCTATATGACGGGTTGCCATACACCCAGGTCAACAACCTCCTATATGACGGGTTGCCATACACCCAGGTCAACAACCTCCTATATGACGGGTTGCCATACACCCAGGTCAACAACCTTCTATATGAGGGGTTGCCATACACCCAGGTCAACAACCTTCTATATGAGGGGTTGCCATACACCCAGGTCACCAACCTTCTATATGAGGGGTTGCCATACACCCAGGTCAACAACCTTCTATATGACAGGCTGCCATACACCCAGGTCAACAAGAGTGAGAGGGAAGTGAGCAGAACAGGAGGTCTTACCTTTGATAACTGGGACGCCGTCCCTGTCCGTCACCACAATAGCATGAAGACCTTCAATACTAGTGGAGAACAGACAACATGTTAGCATTCTGTAGCCAGCAGAACAAGAAGCCACAAAAACATTAGTTCCTAGCAAAACAAACAAAACCTCAACAAATGTTGATACAGAAAACCAGACGCACAGACATGAACCTACAACATACACATGTAAATATCAACAAGCACATAAAACATCTGTTGTTTAACCTCTTACAAGCACTATAATGGTCCAGGTATTTTAATTTACATTTAATTACTTTAATTAATCAATCAATTAATTAATTAATTTTTAGTTAATTTTATTTTTTTCCCCTCAAAACTCAGCAGGTATGGACAGCATTGGAGATCAGAACAACGTGCTCTCTCTCTGTCTCTCTCTGTCTCTGTCAATTCAATTCAATTCAATTCAATTCAATTCAATTCAATTCAATTCAATTCAATTCAGTATGTGCTTTATTGGCATGACATACGTTTGTGTACATATTGCCAAAGCATGTAAAACAAGCTCTCTCTCTTTCTCTTTGAAGAGTAGATTTTAATTATGACAGAGCTCTGTGGTGTTATGACGGGGTGCTGTGTTCGACCATAAAGGATGAGCTGGTTTCTGCTGCAGAGCAGGATAAAGGGGGTCTTACCTGTTTTTTATGTTTTGAGGTGTTGTTGAATGATTGTTTTTGGGATCGTTAAAAGATGCATATTGAGTGTTTGTAATTTGACAAATATTGCTTATATGTTTAGAAAGATTTCAAGTCTGTTTTCTGTTAAATAAAGACGTGTTAAAATTCAAAACAATTATCTGTGTCTGTCTCTTTCTCTCTGTCTCTCTCTCTCTCTGTCTGTCTCTCTGTCTCTGTCTGTCTGTCTGTCTGTCTGTCTCTTTCTCTGTCTCTCTCTCTCAGCCTTAACTTCCCCATTGCTTTCCTTAAATCAGGAAGAGGCTGACAAGAAATGAGAGTAAATAAGATGTGTAACTGAAGTTCTGTCAGTAAACACATGTAAAGTTGATTGTTAAGTAAATGCATTTCAGATATCAACAGTGCACAGTCGGCCCAAAATCCACTCACATTTTACTTCCAAAATGATCAAAGTAATCATCCATCCATCCGTTATCCATCATCCATCATCCAAACCGCTTATCCTGCTCTCAGGGGTGCGGGGATGCTGGAGCCTATCCCAGCAGCCATTGGGCGGCAGGCGGGGAGACACCCTGGACAGGCTGCCAGGCCATCACAGGGCGCACACACACGCACGCACGCACGCACGCACACACACACACACACACACACACACACACACACACACACACACACCTAGGGACAATTTAGTACGGCCGAATCACCTGACCTACATGTCTTTGGACTGTGGGAGGAAACCGGAGGCCCCGGAGGAAACCCACGCAGACACGGGGAGAACGTGCAAACTCCACACAGAGGACGACCCCCAAGGTTGGACTACCCCGGGGCTCGAACCCAGGACCTTCTTGCTGTGAGGTGACTGCACTAACCACTGCACCACCGTGCCGCCCCAACCAAATGATCATACAAAAAAAGAAAAAAAAAGTAGTGAAACAAATAACTCCTGAGCCTTGCAATGACTGAATGACCACAATGACCAAGTGACATCTGAGGGCTGGCTTTTCGAGGCGAAGCTTGAACTCCCTCTGCACCCATAGATAGGTAAGGACAGTAACAACCTCCCTTTCACACTGTGACATCTATACAAATACCCTGGTTTATGCCCTATAACAGCAGGACTATAGCGCTGAAGGGGAAAGGGAGTACGGCGTACTTGCTGAGGCCCATCATTAACCTCACCCACCAGCCTTGCAGCACACTAACAACAGAAAAGACAAACCAGGCAACATTTTCCTGTCATTTAACTGATCAACCTGATTTGATGTCCATGTTGCTTTAACTAACTGGATCTGTACTGTCTACTCTGCACTGACAGCACGTTTTTGTATTTCACGCCAATTACACACATTTGAACTGGAATCGAATTGTCTTCCATAGGGCAAAACTTTTAGTCAAATGAAAAATATGGTTCATACCTTGGCAACTGTTTGTAGAGATATCTTCTCAAATCCTGCAACGAATGCACGTTAGAACTTATCCAGATTACAACCGCTGCCCTTCGTAAATCCAAACTACATATAAACAGTAACGACTGTGTCTATATGGACTCAGCATGGTAGAATCAGCTTGTAAGGTGCGACAGCACATTGCACTTCTCAAACCCATCTCAGGATGGGCATCGCAAACTACTGCAAGCTATAAATACTGAAGCTGTATATACTGAAGCTATAAATACTGAAGCTATAAATACTGAAGCTATAAATACTGAAGCTCAAAAATACTGAAGCTGTATGTACTGAAGCTATAAATACTGAAGCTATAAATACTGAAGCTGTATATACTGAAGCTGTAAATACTGAAGCTGTATATACTGAAGCTATAAATACTGAAGCTGTAAATACTGAAGCTGTATAAATACTGAAGCTGTATATACTGAAGCTATAAATACTGAAGCTATATATACTGAAGCTATATATACTGAAGCTATAAATACTGAAGCTACATATACTGAGGCTATATATACTGAAGTGATATATACTGAAGCTATAAATAATGAAGCTCTAAAAACTGAAGCTATATACACTCAACCTATACATACTGTAATGTGAGGTTTCAGACATTTGTTCATATATGTCACTGTGTTTGTATTTGTCCATACTGAAATAAACTGTAACTAACTAATCATCACGTCACTGTGCAGAAAATAAATAAACTATAACTAACTAATCATGACGTCACTGTGCAGAAAATAAATAAACTATAACTAACTAATCATGACGTCGCTATGCAGAAAATAAAGTATAACTAACTAATCATGACGTCGCTATGCAGAAAACAATTGAAGACTGGTGACGAGGCATGCTTACATCAGCCATGGTGGCCAGCGTCCCAAGCTGTGGGGAGAGAAGACAAGGTAGTGGTTAGACAACCTTTACTGGAATGAAGTTATGTTCTAGTTAGATGTTCCAGTTAGAACATTTTTTATTGTTATTGTTTCTAAAGTGAATTAAAGTAGGTAAACATGTTGAGTAATTAACAAGTAAGCGAACCTAACCAAAGCCACGAGCCTTAGCTACTAGTCTTACTACCTCGAGCATAGAAAATCACTGTCATAAAACCGTTTAATATGATGGACGTTACCTCGTATGGCTAAAATATATAAATAAAATTAACATAAACAGCTTAATATGATGGACGTCACCTCGTATGGATAAAACAAAATTAACATATAACAGCTTCACATGATGGACATTACCTCGTATGGATAAAACATATAATCAACATAAAACAGTTTAAGATGATGGACGTTACCTCGTATGGATTAAATACAAAAAAATAACATCAAACAGTTTAATATGATGGACGTTACCTCGTATGGATTAGATATATAAATAAAATTAACAAACAGCTTAATATGATGGACGTTACCTCGTATGGATTAGATATATAAACTAACATAAAACAGTTTGATATGATGGACGTTACCTCGTAAGGATTAGATATATAAACTAACATAAAACAGTTTGATATGATGGACGTTACCTCGTAAGGATTAGATATATAAACTAACATAAATCAGTTTGATATGATGGACGTTACCTCGTAAGGATTAGATATATAAACTAACATAAAACAGTTTGATATGATGGACGTTACCTCGTAAGGATTAGATATATAAACTAACATAAAACAGTTTGATATGATGGACGTTACCTCGTAAGGATTAGATATATAAACTAACATAAATCAGTTTGATATGATGGACGTTACCTCGTAAGGATTAGATATATAAACTAACATAAATCAGTTTGATATGATGGACGTTACCTCGTATGGATTAGATATATAAACTAACATAAATCAGTTTGATATGATGGACGTTACCTCGTACGGATTAGATATATAAACTAACATAAAACAGTTTGATATGATGGACGTTACCTCGTACGGATTAGATATATAAACTAACATAAATCAGTTTGATATGATGGACGTTACCTCGTACGGATTAGATATATAAACTAACATAAAACAGTTTGATATGATGGACGTTACCTCGTATGGATTAGATATATAAACTAACATAAAACAGTTTGATATGATGGACGTTACCTCGTATGGATTAGATATATAAACTAACATAAAACAGTTTGATATGATGGACGTTACCTCGTATGGATTAGATGTATATAAACTAACATAAAACAGTTTGATATGATTGACGTTACCTCATAGGGATTAGATATATAAACTAACATAAAACAGTTTGATATGATGGACGTTACCTCGTATGGATTAGATATATAAACTAACATAAAACAGTTTGATATGATGGACGTTACCTCGTAGGGATTAGATATATAAACTAACATAAAACAGTTTGATATGATGGACATTACCTCGTACGGATTAGATATATAAACTAACATAAAACAGTTTGATATGATGGACGTTACCTCGTACGGATTAGATATATAAACTAACATAAAACAGTTTGATATGATGGACGTTACCTCGTATGGATTAGATATATAAACTAACATAAAACAGTTTGATATGATGGACGTTACCTCGTAAGGATTAGATATATAAACTAACATAAAACAGTTTGATATGATGGACGTTACCTCGTATGGATTAGATATATAAACTAACATAAAACAGTTTGATATGATGGACGTTACCTCGTAGGGATTAGATATATAAACTAACATAAAACAGTTTGATATGATGGACGTTACCTCGTAGGGATTAGATATATAAACTAACATAAAACAGTTTGATATGATGGACGTTACCTCGTATGGATTAGATATATAAACTAACATAAAACAGTTTGATATGATGGACATTACCTCGTATGGATTAGATATATAAACTAACATAAAACAGTTTGATATGATGGACGTTACCTCGTATGGATTAGATATATAAACTAACATAAAACAGTTTGATATGATGGACGTTACCTCGTATGGATTAGATATATAAACTAACATAAAACAGTTTGATATGATGGACGTTACCTCGTATGGATTAGATGTATATAAACTAACATAAAACAGTTTGATATGATTGACGTTACCTCATAGGGATTAGATATATAAACTAACATAAAACAGTTTGATATGATGGACGTTACCTCGTATGGATTAGATATATAAACTAACATAAAACAGTTTGATATGATGGACGTCACCTCGTATGGATTAGATATATAAACTAACATAAAACAGTTTGATATGATGGACGTTACCTCGTAGGGATTAGATATATAAACTAACATAAAACAGTTTGATATGATGGACATTACCTCGTACGGATTAGATATATAAACTAACATAAAACAGTTTGATATGATGGACATTACCTCGTACGGATTAGATATATAAACTAACATAAAACAGTTTGATATGATGGACGTTACCTCGTATGGATTAGATATATAAACTAACATAAAACAGTTTGATATGATGGACGTTACCTCGTAAGGATTAGATATATAAACTAACATAAAACAGTTTGATATGATGGACGTTACCTCGTATGGATTAGATATATAAACTAACATAAAACAGTTTGATATGATGGACGTTACCTCGTAGGGATTAGATATATAAACTAACATAAAACAGTTTGATATGATGGACGTTACCTCGTAGGGATTAGATATATAAACTAACATAAAACAGTTTGATATGATGGACGTTACCTCGTATGGATTAGATATATAAACTAACATAAAACAGTTTGATATGATGGACATTACCTCGTATGGATTAGATATATAAACTAACATAAAACAGTTTGATATGATGGACGTTACCTCGTATGGATTAGATATATAAACTAACATAAAACAGTTTGATATGATGGACGTTACCTCGTATGGATTAGATATATAAACTAACATAAAACAGTTTGATATGATGGACGTTACCTCGTATGGATTAGATATATAAAGTAACATAAAACAGTTTGATATGATGGACGTTACCTCGTAAGGATTAGATATTTAAACTAACATAAAACAGTTTGATATGATGGACGTTACCTCGTAGGGATTAGATATATAAAGTAACATAAAACAGTTTGATATGATGGACGTTACCTCGTAAGGATTAGATATTTAAACTAACATAAAACAGTTTGATATGATGGACGTTACCTCGTATGGATTAGATGTATATAAACTAACATAAAACAGTTTGATATGATGGACGTTACCTCGTAGGGATTAGATATATAAACTAACATAAAACAGTGTGATATGATGGACGTTACCTCGTAAGGATTAGATATTTAAACTAACATAAAACAGTTTGATATGATGGACGTTACCTCGTACGGATTAGATATATAAACTAACATAAAACAGTGTGATATGATGGACGTTACCTCGTAAGGATTAGATATGTAAACTAACATAAAAGAGTTTGATATGATGGACGTTACCTCGTAGGGATTAGATGTATATAAACTAACATAAAACAGTTTGATATGATGGACGTTACCTCGTATGGATTAGATATATAAAGTAACATAAAACAGTTTGATATGATGGACGTTACCTCGTAAGGATTAGATATTTAAACTAACATAAAACAGTTTGATATGATGGACGTTACCTCGTAGGGATTAGATATATAAAGTAACATAAAACAGTTTGATATGATGGACGTTACCTCGTAAGGATTAGATATTTAAACTAACATAAAACAGTTTGATATGATGGACGTTACCTCGTATGGATTAGATGTATATAAACTAACATAAAACAGTTTGATATGATGGACGTTACCTCGTAGGGATTAGATATATAAACTAACATAAAACAGTGTGATATGATGGACGTTACCTCGTAAGGATTAGATATTTAAACTAACATAAAACAGTTTGATATGATGGACGTTACCTCGTACGGATTAGATATATAAACTAACATAAAACAGTGTGATATGATGGACGTTACCTCGTAAGGATTAGATATGTAAACTAACATAAAAGAGTTTGATATGATGGACGTTACCTCGTATGGATTAGATATATAAACTAACATAAAACAGTGTGATATGATGGACGTTACCTCGTAAGGATTAGATATATAAACTAACATAAAACAGTTTGATATGATGGACGTTACCTCGTAAGGATTAGAGATATAAACTAACATAAAACAGTTTGATATGATGGACGTTACCTCGTAAGGATTAGATATATAAAGTAACATAAAACAGTTTGATATGATGGACGTTACCTCGTAGGGATTAGATATATAAACTAATGTAAAACAGTTTGATATGATGGACGTTACCTCGTATGGATTAGATATATAAACTAACATAAAACAGTTTGATATGATGGACGTTACCTCGTATGGATTAGATATATAAACTAACGTAAAACAGTTTGATATGATGGACGTTACCTCGTAGGGATTAGATATATAAACTAACGTAAAACAGTTTGATATGATGGACGTTACCTCGTACGGATTAGATATATAAACTAACGTAAAACAGTTTGATATGATGGACGTTACCTCGTAGGGATTAGATATGTAAACTAACATAAAACAGTTTGATATGATGGACGTTACCTCGTATGGATTAGATATATAAACTAACATAAAACAGTGTGATATGATGGACGTTACCTCGTACGGATTAGATATATAAACTAACAAACAGTGTGATATGATGGACGTTACCTCGTACGGATTAGATATATAAACTAACATAAAACAGTTTGATATGATGGACGTTACCTCGTACGGATTAGATATATAAACTAACATAAAACAGTTTGATATGATGGACGTTACCTCGTACGGATTAGATATATAAACTAACATAAAACAGTTTGATATGATGGACGTTACCTCGTACGGATTAGATATATAAACTAACATAAAACAGTTTGATATGATGGACGTTACCTCGTACAGATTAGATATATAAACTAACATAAAACAGTTTGATATGATGGACGTTACCTCGTAGGGATTAGATATATAAACTAACATAAAACAGTTTGATATGATGGACGTTACCTCGTATGGATTAGATATATAAACTAACATAAAACAGTTTGATATGATGGACGTTACCTCGTATGGATTAGATATATAAACTAACATAAAACAGTTTGATATGATGGACGTTACCTCGTAGGGATTAGATATATAAACTAACATCAAACAGTTTGATATGATGGACGTTACCTCGTACAGATTAGATATATAAACTAACATAAAACAGTTTGATATGATGGACGTTACCTCGTACAGATTAGATATATAAACTAACATAAAACAGTTTGATATGATGGGCGTTACCTCGTACGGATTATTTATATAAACTAACATAAAACAGTTTGATATGATGGACGTAACCTCGTACGGATTAGATGTATAAACTAACATAAAACAGTGTGATATGATGGACGTTACCTCGTACGGATTAGATATATAAACTAACATAAAACAGTTTGATATGATGGACGTTACCTCGTAGGGATTAGATATATAAACTAACATAAAACAGTTTGATATGATGGACGTTACCTCGTACGGATTAGATATATAAACTAACATAAAACAGTGTGATATGATGGACGTTACCTCGTACGGATTAGATATATAAACTAACATAAAACAGTTTGATATGATGGACGTTACCTCGTACGGATTAGATATATAAACTAACATAAAACAGTTTGATATGATGGACGTTACCTCGTAAGGATTAGATATATAAACTAACATAAAACAGTTTGATATGATGGACGTTACCTCGTACAGATTAGATATATAAACTAACATAAAACAGTTTGATATGATGGACGTTACCTCGTACGGATTAGATATATACAAGTAACATAAAACAGTTTGATATGATGGACGTTACCTCGTATGGATTAGATATATAAACTAACATAAAACAGTTTGATATGATGGACGTTACCTCGTAGGGATTACATATATAAACTAACATCAAACAGTTTGATATGATGGACGTTACCTCGTATGGATTAGATATATAAACTAACATAAAACAGTTTGATATGATGGACGTTACCTCGTACGGATTAGATATATAAACTTACATAAAACAGTGTGATATGATGGACGTTACCTCGTAGGGATTAGATATATAAACTAACGTAAAACAGTGTGATATGCTGGACGTTACCTCGTACGGATTAGATATATAAACTAACATAAAACAGTTTGATATGATGGACGTTACCTCGTAGGGATTAGATATATAAACTAATATAAAACAGTTTGATATGATGGACGTTACCTCGTAGGGATTAGATATATAAACTAATATAAAACAGTTTGATATGATGGACGTTACATCGTAAGGATTAGAGATATAAACTAACATAAAACAGTTTGATATGATGGACGTTACCTCGTACGGATTAGATATATAAACTAACATAAATCAGTTTGATATGATGGACGTTACCTCGTAGGGATTAGATATATAAACTAACATAAAACAGTGTGATATGATGGACGTTACATCGTAGGGATTAGATATATAAACTAACATAAAACAGTTTGATATGATGGACGTTACCTCGTACGGATTAGATGTATATAAAGTAACAGCTGTTCGAGCCCCTGTATCTCCTCTGACCCGTTTCTCCAAACCTTCGCCCTCCTTCCTTAATGCTGGGCAATAGTCACGTGATATTTTGTTTCCGGTGTAATCAGCGTTTTTTCATAAATCTTTATTTACAACTTCATCACTCATAAACTGACAACATAATCAAACGAATACTGGATAGAATACAACGATGAGCAGTGTCAAACCAACAAAGAAATAACACGTCCAGGATCGAGAGAAAGAAACAACTCATCTGTTATGTTCGGGTTTAGAAGGATGAGGCTTGTTTTATTCCACTCTTAACTCATTTATTAAACTACTCATTCGGTTAAATCCGTGCGTATGCTTTGTGTGTCTTCTTCATGTAATCTACCTAGTTCTCTCAGGTAAGCACTAACAGCTACTTCCCCCTAGTGGGTAGAACGTGTAACACCATCCAATCGTCACATCCCCTTCCTTTGAGGCAAAATGCAACAGAGGTAAACTATCAAATCACTAGTGTCAGCTATCTCAACCATATCTCATTTAACATAACCTCAAAGCACATATTCAGTATACATAGCATGAATTAACCTGCATAAACATAAATCTAGGCCAACAACAAGGCCTGCAAGAACACAGTAACAACATTGACCAACATGCAATTCTTCACATTAACAACATTGACCAATATACAATTCTAACAACACTGACCAATATACAATTCTTGATTTTTCTTTTTTTTTTAGATTTGCTTGCATTTCCTTTTATTCATAAGTTCAGTCTATCAGGCTTTCTGATTTCTCTTGCGGACCTTCTCAACTCAGACTCAATTGAAATGTGCTGACTCCTGTCATTTCTGTTATTAGCATTTTGAAACTATAGTGCCACCTACTGGCGGAAGGGTTATTGCTCCTGCAAGGAAGTGATGCGGTGCCAGCCCATGTTGTCATAACGGCATTTCCTTTCTGTATGAGTTCGCCTGAAAACAGAAAACCAACGTTAATGGATGTGCTCTACAGTTGTTTTTGTGTCCCGTAGAGCAGATCTATCAGTAAGTATGGTGTTATTTCGTGTTTAAGTTAGAAATGAATGTGTGTTATGAGAAAAGTTAAGTCATGGGTTTCTATGAGTGTTTAACGTTACGTCGGTTGTTGTGTGTGTGTGTGTGTGTGTTAGCTATGTACCGTTAGCCTAGCCTCGTGCATGGTAGCCTGACGTTACTTGCTGATAGCTGTGCATCACATTCATTGTTCTGTTTAGTGTGCTCTGTAGTTTACCTACCATATACTTACCCAACATTATTTGAAACTGGAAGGAAGTTCTCTATTAATAGAGCTATAGTTTATTGTTACATAGGAAAAGTTTGTTATGTTGAAATTTGGATTGTACTTACCTTTGTGAATGTTGATCCTGGTGAGGGTACCTGTAAAAGAAACATGTTAATTGAGGTCACAATTGTTTAATATTCTTATTTTAATGTGTTCACATTGTGCTTTGTGTGTTTCAGTTTTACAAAATTGCAACGAGTGATTAAACTACTCCAGTGGAAAGCTTTGTCCCTCGTTCGTGTTAGCTATCTGTCTAGGCACTGCACAGAACTCATGTGCCGAGGACAGAATAGTAAAATGATAACCACCCAGCGGGAGAAGACTGCAAAATAACTGTAATCAGCACTCTGCATTCCATCACGTAATGCTGTGAAGATGAGCCACCTTGAGCAGCAACGGTGAACGCCAGTCTCAACTGCAGACGGAGCCCCTGAACCCCAACAACGACGACGTCCTGTCTCACCCGCACACGGAATAACAACGAACGCCAGGCTCACCTACAGATGGACTCCGGGGCCCGCAGCAACAACAAGGAACGCCTCTCTCAACCACAGCTGGCGTCTCAGGTTCCCGGCAACGCTAGTGAACTTCCACCAGACCTGCAGGCGGGGTTTCCTCCCTCAGAAGCAACTCGTAGGTCAACTCAAGCCTCAACTACTGATGAACGTCCATCTCAGATGAGCCTGCATACAAGGTCTCGAGCCTCAGTCTCCAGCTCTTGCAAATCCTCTTCAACGTCACGGTCATACCACAGTGCTGCTGCCACAAGGGCTAAAGCCAAAGCAGAGGCAGCTAAGATAAAGGTATCCTATGCAGAGAAGGAGGCAGCAATGATGACGCAAAAGGCAAAGATCGAAGCAGATCTTCGTGTTTTAAGGCAGCAGAAGGGAGCCACAGCAGCATTAAAAGAGGCAGCTGTTTATGAAGAGGCAGCCGCAGCTGAGTTTTGGGTAAAAGACTCTCATGGTGAGTTACAAGACTTAACACAAGATGGCCCATTCCAACGCACCAAAGACTATATAAACACTCAGTCGTTTGAACAAAATGCTCAACAGGAGCTTTACAATGTTATGTCGTTGCAGCCAGTCGTGCAGGGTAAAATATTAAAAGCCCCGCCCCCACCACTTATTGACAGTGTTGTTAATACAATGCAAAACATTTGTGAAGGCATAGTCGATCATAAACCCAGAGAAGACGAGCGCAACCTAGCTCTTGCTGCCTCAAATGTACTTGTCACAAAGCAGGAATATATAGATTCAGCTCAGCCTACCTCTGTACAGGTTCAGTATAAACAATACTTACCTGCAGCTTAGCCTCTTCCTGATAGAAGCCAGTACAATAAGTATGTACCCTCAGCTCAGCCGGAGATTACCTCTGTACAGGCGCAGCATCAAAAATACTTACCTGTGGTTCAGCGTGCCCCTGTTCATATCCAATGTGGTGAGCACCTGCCTGCCTCTCAGCTTCCTCCTGATCAGGGCCAGCATAGCAAGTTCTTACTCACATCTCAGTACCCCCCTGTCCAGGCCCACTATGGTGAACACTCACCTGCAGCTCAGCATAGGTCTGTTCAGACCCTGGATAAATACTCACCTGTGCCCCAAACTCCTGACCTTGCCCAGTATTTTATAAGGAAAGAGATGGTGAGCTCTGGGCTCCTCACCTTTGATGATCGTCCAGAGAATTTCTGGGCATGGAAATCATCTTTCCTGTCAGCCACAAAGCACCTGAATCTGAATGACCAGGAAGAGCTCAATCTCCTCGTCAAGTGGCTCGGGCCCGAGTCATCAGCTCAAGCCAAGAGAATAAGGTCAGTGCATGTAACAAACCCAAGAGCAGGAGTTTTAATGATATGGGAGCAATTAGAAGAAGCTTATGGGAGCCCAGAGGTAATAGAAGATGCTCTACTAAAGAGATTAGAGTCTTTCCCAGCCATCTCTAACAAAGACACTCCAGCTCAGAGAACTAGGAGACTTGTTAAGAGAGCTAGATGCAGCCAAATCAGGGGGACTTCTACCAGGGCTCGCCTATCTCGACACAGCAAGGGGTGTCATCCCAATAGTCGAAAAGCTCCCTGTCTTTTTGAGGGAACGCTGGATCAGTCAAGGATCTAAGTATAAGGAAGACAATCATGTTCCCTTCCCACCATTTAGCTTTTTTGTGGACTTCGTATGCTCGCAGGCTAAAGCTAGAAACGACCCCAGTTTTGCATTAAGTCTTTCTACTACTGCAAACTATGCTCAGAGAGAAAGAGCATCGAAATGGGCCGGCAAAACAGCTGTGTCAGTTAGGAAAACAGAGGTCACAGCCTCTGCTACAGGCTCACAAAATAGCAAGGCTTCAGTCAGGGATGAGCCAAACAAGCAATGCCCATTACAGAAAAAACCACATCCGCTGTCAAAATGCCGTGGTTTCCGATGGAAACACATCGATGAAAGGAAAACATACTTAAAAGAGAACTCTATCTGCTTTCGCTGTTGTGACAGCACCAAACACATAGCAAAAGATTGCCAGGCAACGCTTCAATGTAAAGAATGTGAAAGCGAAAAACACATTTCAGCAATGCATCCTGGTCCGGCCCCTTGGTCAGTTAGTAAGCAGACCAAACAGACATCTGAGGATGAGCATAGTGGGGAGGGTGAAGAAGCTGCATCCCCTGTAGTCACTTCCATTTGCACTGAAATATGTGGTGGAGACACTAAACCCAGATCTTGTTCTAAAATCTGCTTAGTCAAAGTATACCATGCCGATCGTCCAAACAAATCCCGCAGAGCTTATGCAGTGATTGATGACCAAAGCAACCGGTCCCTGGTGAAATCGGAATTCTTTGATCTCCTAGACATTAAAGGTAATGCATCCCCTTACACCCTGAAAACGTGCTCAGGTACAGTTGAGACAGCAGGGAGGAAGGGTAGCAATGTTGTTATACAATCACTCGACGGGGAAACCAAGGTTACCCTCCCTACGCTGTTAGAATGCAACAACTTACCTGATGACAGATCAGAGATACCAACACCTGAGTTTGCTCACTATTTCCCTCACCTCGGCCCTGTAGCTGATAAGATCCCTCCTCTTGACAACAGCGCTCCTATCGTCCTCCTGCTAGGTAGAGACATTTTGAGCTTGCATAAGGTACGTGAACAGCTAAATGGGCCGCACAACGCTCCTTTTGCCCAACGCCTTGACCTTGGCTGGGTCATAGTTGGGGAGCTGTGTTTAGATGGTGCACACAAAACTGAGAGTCAACGTCTACAAAAGACATGTCCTTCAAAATGGACGCTCTTCCTTTCTTAAGCTGTGCACCAACATTATCGACGTCAAGGAGAGACTTGATACTCCAGCCAAGCAAAGCCTTCTAACTCATCCTCACACTCAGGAGGTTTTTCCAGAGCCAAGACTGCATGATCTAGGTGAACATGTATTCGAGAAAATGCCTGATGATGACAAACCAGCCCTGTCAGTAGATGATAACAACTTTCTCAGAATCATGGAAAACGAAGTGTACCTGGACAATGAAAACCATTGGGTAGCACCGCTGCCTTTTTGTTCACCTCGCAAGCCTTTTCCGAATAATAGACAACAGGCATCCCAGCGACTTACCTCTCTCCAACGCTCGTTTAGAAGGAGACCTGAAATGAAAGGCCATTTTTTTTACTTTATGCAGAAGGTCATTGACAACCACCAGGCAGAGCCAGCTCCTTCCCTGCAGCCAGAGCAAGAGTGTTGGTACTTACCTACCTTTGGTGTTTACCACCCCCAGAAACCAGGTAAAATAAGAGTGGTTTTCGATTCCAGCGCTGAATATAAGGGAACGTCCTTGAACAACATGCTTCTCAGCGGACCCAACCTCAACAACACTCTTGTGGGAGTCCTATTGAGGTTCAGAAGAGAACAGATTGCCGTCACCGCCGGTGTAGAACAGATGTTCTATGGCTGTAAAGTCAGGGAGGACCATCGCAATTTCCTCCGTTTCCTGAGTTACCGAGACAATGATCCAGAGATCAAAAGCTACTTGCAAGACCAGGGGTGCACATGGACATTTAATGCTCCCCATTCCTCGCACATGGGAGGTGCATGGGAAAGATTGATAGGTGTGGCCAGACGCACCCTGGATGCTCTGCTGGTGAAGGCTGGAGCTATTAGACTCACCCATGAAGTCCTAACTACCTTAATGGCCGAAGTTATGGCCATCATGAACTCCAGACCTCTGGTTCCGATCTCATATGATGCAGATACCCGAAAGGCTCTCTCCTGCCGCTCTTCTAACACAGAAGGTGAAAGGAACACCCACTCCTCCAGGCGACTTTGAATTGGATCACTTGTGCAAAGTACAGTGGCGCCAGGTCCAGAGTTTAACAGACTCCTTCTGGAAAAGGTGGAAACAGGAGTACTTGACAATTCTTCAGTTGCGCAGAAAGTGGACCAAGGAAATGCCTAACCTACAAGAGGGTGATGTTATTCTGATGAAGGACATTCACTCCAAACGTAACGATTGGCCCCTTGGACTTATAGTTAAGTCCTTTCCCAGCTCTGATAGTAAGGTCCGTAAGGTCTCAGTGAAGATTGTTAGCCAAGGGATAGTAAAGGAGTACCTTAGGCCGATCAGTGATGTGGTTTTACTCATACGAAAATAAAAGGTGTAAAAGTGGTATTTAGATACCAAGTGGGGAGTGTGCTGACTCCTGTCAATTCTGTTATTAGTATTTTGAAACTATAGTGCCACCTACTGGCGGAAGGGTTATTGCTCCTGCAAGGAAGTGATGCGGTGCCAGCCCATGTTGTCATAACGGCATTTCCTTTCTGTATGAGTTCGCCTGAAAACAGAAAACTAACGTTAATGGATGTGCTCTACAGTTGTTTTTGTGTCCCGTAGAGTAGATCTATCAGTAAGTATGGTGTTATTTCGTGTTTAAGTTAGAAATGAATGTGTGTTATGGGAAAAGTTAAGTCATGGGTTTCTATGAGTGTTTAACGTTACGTCGGTTGTTGTGTGTGTGTGTGTGTGTGTGTGTGTGTGTGTGTGTGTGTGTGTTAGCTATATACCGTTAGCCTAGCCTCGTGCATGGTAGCCTGACGTTACTTGCTGACAGCTGTGCATCCCATTCATTGTTCTGTTTAGTGTGCTCTGTAGTTTACCTACCATATACTTACCCAACATTATTTGAAACTGGAAGGAAGTTCTCTATTAATAGAGCTATAGTTTATTGTTACATAGGAAAAGTTTGTTATGTTGAAATTTGGATTGTACTTACCTTTGTGAATGTTGATCCTGGTGAGGGTACCTGTAAAAGAAACATGTTAATTGAGGTCACAATTGTTTAATATTCTATTTTAATGTGTTCACATTGTGCTTTATGTGTTTCAGTTTTACAAAATTGCAACGAGTGATTAAACTACTCCAGCGGAAAGCTTTGTCCCTCGTTCGTGTTAGCTATCTGTCTAGGCACTGCACAGAACTCATGTGCCGAGGACAGAATACGGAATGTTTGTGTTGGTGTCTGTGTTACAGTCCATAGGAGGTGTGTAGATGGACTGATTCACTGTGGGCTTCACTGAGCTCACCGACAGTCTCTGGTGGAGTCTTTAACAGACTGTGACGATTGTGTCTGAGGATTGGGCCGTCCTCAGTTCTCACCATGAATGATCGTGGCGCTACCTCTTGCAGAACCGTCGCTTTTGTCTTCCATCCATCAGCATCCTCAAACCTTACTGTGTCATTGCTTGGCAGTGGAGGAAGATGCTTGGCTGTTCTGTTGTAGAATGACTTTTCTCTCATTTTCTGCTGCTGCAGCTTGTATTCCAGCTTTGAGGGTTTCTTTCGTCTTAATTTGTTGTTTGGGTGACTCGGCAGGGTCGTGCAGAGCTTCCTCTTCATCAGCAGCTCAGCAGGTGATAGGCCGCACTGGAGAGGTGATGCTCTGTAACTGAGTAGAGCCAAATATGGATCCGAGTCACTGTCGGCTGCCTTCTTTAGGAGTTCCTTGAGAATGTGGACTCCCTTTTCAGCTTGCTCATTCAACTGTGCCTATGCATAGTGTGGACTTGACGTCACATGCTGGAAGTCATATTGCCCTGCAAACCTCTGCCATTCTCTGCTGCTAAAGCATGGGACGTTGTCACTCACCACGGTGTGTGGAATGCCATGCCTGGAGAAGATTGAGCTCACGTGTTATGACACAAGTTGATGACGTATTTGCTAATAATGCCATTTCAGGAAAGTTGGAATAGTAGTCAGTTACCACTAATTAGTCTTTACCTCTGAGGTGAAACAAGTCCATTCTCACTTTGTGCCATGGTACTGTTGGGACATCAGCTACAACCATGGGCTCTTTGCTCTGCTTGTTTCTATGTTTCTGGCATGTGTCACATTTTCTTACCATTGTTTCAATGTCTTTGTTAATTCCGGGCCAGAAGACTGACTCTCTTGCCCTCCTTTTGCACTTTTCAATGCCAAGGTGGCCTTCATGTATCCTGCGTAGTATATCCATTCTCAAAGCTTGTGGGATGACAATACTGCCCTTTTTTAACAACATTCCATCCACAATACTACGTTCACTTCTGACATGGTAAAACTGTGGACATGAACCCACTGGCCATCCCTCATCCATGTTTCGAGTTACATGCTGCAGCTCTGTGTCCTTTGCTGTTGCCTCTGCTATCTGCCTCGACTTTGCATCTGACAGGCAGCGCAACAGACACCATGTTCACATGGCATTGAGTATCCCCATCTGTTGTAAGCTCACCATTGCCTGTAGGCGCTCTGGAGAGGGGGTCGGCGAGTACCAGGTGCTTTCCTAGAGTGCTGTGGCGGAGCCAGAGCGGGGGCATGGGGGCGGTCGCCCCAGGGCCCACAAGGTCGGAGGGCCCCGTTTGGAGCTCTGTTGCCGAGTTTACGAGCGTCCGTGAACGCACCGGGTCTCGGGACTCCGACGCATTCAGTGACACACTCGTAAAGTCGGCTAATGACAAAAAATACCGTGCAGTACGGGGCCCCTATACGTAGCTATTAACGGCCCCTATAAAGGCTGTAGCCTTTTTTACGACTATTCATGAATGCGTCGGAGCTGTGATCCAGCTGTGATTGGTTGTGAGGTGTAACTGCGTCACACTGCCAGAAGGGGGAGTGAGTAAGCATTTTTACACTTGACAAAACTGGAGTTTTATGAATGAATTTGAGGGAACTTCAAAACGGAGAAGAAAAAACACGAATCAGGCTCATTCAAACGCAAGAAGCAAGAAAGTAAGAAGAAGCTAATTGCGTCGTGTCGTCCTCTTACAAATTATGTTTCAACTCAGTCAGCCGCGACCTCTCGGGACAACCGCGAAGATCGGGTGGATCTGACGACTGACGACGAGGCTAGCAATAGCAGTAATGTTAGTGTAACCCGCACTTTGCGTTCGGCCGTCGTCTCCCTACACGCCCTGGGACTCTGCGTTGTGTTTGTTGTGGTATGATGTTTGCGTGGAAAAGGAAGGAGGCGGAGGCTTGGGATCGTGGCTGAGACCTGGACACTTTACTGGCACTCGCTTACACTTCACCTCTCATCTATCAGCTGGCCGCTGGCCTCATCATACTCACAGCTTCCGGCAGACAAACAAAAAAACATGTGATCAACGTAGCCTTTTGCCCGGGACAAGAACTAGGGGTACGGTGTTGCAAGAGGGACAAACATCGCCATTTGCGGCATTCCCAGGGGAACATACAGCGTAACAGTGCCACCCTGTGGCGGATTTACATTACTACCTTACATCTACCCCTTCTTTAATTGATGGCGTCCCAGCCATCAGACCAAACAAAACAAAACAAATAAAACTTATGAGCATAAACATTAAAACAGATCACACTGAAAGTGACGTATTAATACCATGAGTTGCATATGAAATGTAGATGTGTAAATGCAATCAAAGTAAATAAACCATTAATAAAACTTGTTTGTTTTTTTCCGTGGATTATACGTGCCCTGCTACTCTCTCTGCTATGGACCTCTGCCACAATGTCCAGCCCCTCTCTATCTTCTGCTGTTCCTCTTTTGATCTCACCACCTGTGACTCGTAAGACAGTTTCTTTGGGAGACGTCGAGTTCTCTGTGGGTTCCTCCTCAGGCTGGGGCCATCAAGTGCGTTGGTGTCACTGACATTTAAGTCCTCTTCCCCCCCTTGACTCACTTTTTCGGCTTCCTCCCCCATTACCTCCATGCCATCCACCTCCCAGTCCCCCATGTCAGACTCAACTCCTGCACTTGTTGCTGCACCAGCCCGCTCCACCGGAAGAAACATACACTGTGTAAGAAGGTTGCGGTGAACCACTCTCTCTTTTTCACCATCCTCTGTTCGGACCACATACACAGGTATACTGGGTTGTTTCTTCACCACAATGTATGGGCGTGACTCCCATCTGTCTCCCAGTTTCTGCCGTCCCTCCACATGACATATTTTGACCAAGACTCTGTCCCCTGGGCTGAAACCTTGACACTTTGCCTTTTGATCATAGGACCTTTGCTGCTGCTCTTTTGCATGTCGTGAGGCCTGGTTAGCCTGAGTATAAGCTTCCGACAGACAGTCATGCAGTGTCTGGACATATTCACTATACTCACATGGCTCTTTGGTGGTAGAAAGCCCAAAAAGCAGGTCGACTGGGAGTCGTGGATGTCTACCAAACATTAGGTAATACGGTGTGTACCCAGTAGAGTCATGTTTGGTGCAGTTATACGCATGTGTCATTGCATCCACATACTCATGCCAGTGGGGTTTCAGGTGAGGCTCTAGTGTCCCCAGCATGTCCATGAGAGTCCGGTTGAACCTTTCGGTGGTGCCGTTACCCTGAGGGTGATAGGGGGTTGTGTGTGTCTTAGTGACACCAGTACACTTACACAGCTCTTTCACCACAGCACTTTCAAAATTACGCCCCTGGTCTGCATGTAGTTTTGCTGGGAATCCAAACCGACAGAAAAAGTTCTTCCACAGTACCTTCGCCACTGTACAGGCTTTTTGGTCTTTAGTGGGATAGGCCTGGGCGTACCGGGAGAAGTGGTCAGTGACAATAAGCACATTTTCTATGCCTCCCTTTGATTTCTCCAGAGTTAGAAAGTCTACACACACAAGTTCCATAGGAGCGCTGCTGTGAATACTGACCAGGGGAGCCCTGAGGCCTGCAGTCAGAGTCTTTCTGAGGCAGCACCTTTCACACTGCTCACACCAAGCCTTGATTTCCTGGAACATCTTAGGCCAGTAAAATCTCTCCCTTATCATCTGCAGCGTTCTCTCAAACCCTAAATGCCCTGAGTCATCATGAAGTGCAGTCTTGACGGATGTGTGAAATCTCTCTGGTAGTACCAGCTGCTCTACTACTCCCTTTGACAGTCTTGGACCTGACGATACATTATTCCATCCCTTACTAATAACCTCCGCCACTCTTTTAAGAGAAGGCAAACCTGCCTGCCACCACCAATCCTCTCGCTGCGGCTCGGTTTTTGGTTCACACTTTTAAAGTGCAAAACGGGACCGATTACAGCATCCTCTTTTTTGCCCTGCACGAATCTCCTGTTTTGTCAATGCAGGTAGAGAGTCCATCCCCACATCTTGATAGGATTCACCGAGCGTGTGTGACAGAGGTTCTTGATGCTCAGGTCCCTCTGAAGCGGAGCTTTCCAGTTGTTGGGGAGATTGTTCCTCTACACACCTTTGTACTTTGGCTGATACAAGCTGAGGGCAGGTTTGCAGGACTTGGGTGACCTCCTGGTTAGACAGCCGGGAGAGGGCATCAGCGTTCGCATTATTCTGTCCCCTTCGATACTGCACATCAAAATCAAATGCTGACAGCCGAGACACCCACCGCTGACCTGTAGCATCCAATTTTGCAGACGACATGACATACTTGAGGGGGTTATTGTCTGTCTGGACTGAGAACTTGCGCCCATATAGATGGTCATAGAACTTGTCGGTCACTGCCCATTTCAGAGCGAGGAACTCTAGTTTGTGTGCAGGATACCTCGTCTCTGCTGGGCTCAAGCCTCTGCTGCCATAAGCTATGACTCTCTCGACTCCGTCCTGAACTTGGGCTAATACAGCACCAAGCCCCTCCCCCGAGGCGTCAGTCTGGAGCAGAAAGGGTAGGCTGTAGTCTGGATAGCCTAACACTGGAGCAGTTGTCAATCTTTCTCTCAGTGACTGAAAAGCCTCCTCACACTCATCAGTCCAGACAAAGGGCGGGTCAGGCACTAACCTCTTCTTCCCCCCTCTACGTTTCTTTCTAGGGTCACCAGCGGTAAGGCGGTACAGGGGCGCGGCCAAGGTAGAGTAACTGCACACAAACCGCCTGTAATATCCGGTGAATCCCAGGAACTGAAGCACCTCTTTACGATTCGTGGGCCTCGCCCAGTCCTTGACTCTGCTGATCTTCTCTGGGTCTGTCCTGATGCCCTCCGCAGACACCAGGTGACCCAAGTAGTGCACCTCCTTTCTCACAAGCTGACATTTGGAAGGCTTCAACTTCAAGCCATGCTCCTTCAGTCGATCGAACACCAGCTGCAGCCTCTCCAGATGCTCATCAAAGGTTTTAGAGAATATGATCAGATCATCAAGGTAGATCAGGAGATGGGTGAATTTCAGATCGCCAAAACAGCAGGTCATGAGTCTCTGGAAGGTGGACGGAGCGTTTTGAAGGCCGAAAGGCATTCTATTGGCTTCAAACAGCCCCATGGGAGTACTGAATGCTGTTTTGTGTTTGTCCTGCTCCGCCACCTCTACCTGCCAGTATCCAGATGTGAGATCAAGTGTTGAGAAATACTTTGCTTGACCCAGAGCCTCCAGGGCCTCCTCTATTCTGGGCAGTGGAAATGCATCTCTTGTGCTGCAGGCGTTAAGCCTTCGGTAATCGATGCATAATCTTAGTGATCCATCTTTCTTGGTAACAATCACTACTGGCGAAGCATATGGACTCTTACTAGGCCTGATAACCCCTGCTGTTTCCATTTCTGTCAGCAACTTCCTCACATCCTGCCACTGTGAAGGGGGAATCTTGCGGTACGGGAGTCGAAAGGGCTTTGAGTCGACCAGGGGGATTTCGTGCTGCACTGTTTTTGTATGGCCGTAGTCCATTGAGTGCTGTGAGAACACCCCCATATTCCTCTCCACAAGCTCTTTTAGGAGGGCGCGCTGGCGCTCATTCTCCACTGCTGCCTCACTTATGTCCACCCCACCACTGCTCACAACTTGGTGCAGACACCGGTATGTCTCTTTGTTCTCCTCATTTTGATGACAACCCTGTTCCGTGGCTGAAAAATCCACAACACTGTCCACCAGGAAGGCGCTGGCCAGCTGTGTGTGTGGTTTGATTGTGACAGTTTGTTGGGACAGGTTCATCACTCTGACAGGAGCACAGCCTTTCTTCACATCTGCGAGAACTTTGGCGACCATAAGGTCCTGAGGAAGCCGAATGGAGGCGTGGCCTTCAATTAGCGCTGTGTATGTCTTTCTTTGTGGGCCAGTTTTGATTTTGCACATTAAGTCCATCTCTTTCCCTCCCGGGATGCGTATTTTACGGCCAGTGTACACAGCAGGGCCCACCATGTCGTCTGCTCCTGTATATTCAGTGTCGCCAGTTTCCAGTAAAGCTGTGTACCACTCTGGATGGCTTTCCTTCACCCGCTGAAGATATTGCTCCCCATAGGTTGCTTGGAGGTGCCTCCTGGCGGCACGGACGACATTAGTTCCCACAAGCAGTGGGACGGAGGAGCGATACTCGGAGTCAGGGACAACAAAAGCCGGCACTCTCTGGAACTCTTTCCCCAGCACTTTCAACTTAATACGCAGGACACCAGAGTAAGGCACATCCTGACCTGCTGCACCTGCTATGGGTATTTTAGAGGGCCGTAGTTTCTGTCCATGGAGGTCAGGGTGGTTGCACCAGTATCCGTGAGTAATACTGGTTACCTGAGAGCCGGAATCGATAAGAGCCCTGCACTTTAATCCATTGACTTCCACCTCACCCTCATTCCTGGGACCCACAATAGGAATGTCCTCTACTCCATCATCAGTATCGCTCACCTGCAGTGGGGGGTCTTGCTGCTTGCCCATGGTTGCCCCAGTTACCACAGGCTCTAGGCGTTTAAATGCTGCGTTGAGTGGGGCGTGGTGCTCTCTGCGGAGGTCGCAGGCTGGGGTCGGTGAGTCCAGGGCAGACTGGGATCTGGGAGCACCGCTCGACATACTCGGGCTATATGCCCTTGCTTTCCACACCGGTAGCAAACAACACTGGAGCCCTGAGTAACTGTTCTGGGAGATGGTTGGGGCCTTAGTGGGGGTGCAGGGGCTGGTGCAGGGGTAGGTGCAGCAATTCTCAACTCAAGGTGAGCCAACTTGGTCACCTGTTCTTCTTGGCTAAGAGCTAATTTCTTGACCATATCTTTAAGCTCTGTCCACTCTGAAGTGTGTTTTGACCTCTCTGACCTCATATTGGTATCACATTCTGATGTGACCTGCACCTGGGTGAGCGCTTTCTTTGTCTTGTGTTGTGGCTGGAACTTCTGAGTCTCTTTTGCAAGGTTTCTAAGCTCTGCTTGCAGCTCCCGGAAACTCAAAAGCCTGGGCTTCATTGGTGCGATCCTTGCATACACCATCTCATCCATAAGCCCTCTTAGAAACTGTCGAGTGAGTTTACTATCACGATCAGGAAATTGCCTGCCCCCTCTCTGACTTTCCTCTACCGCTCTCAGTGTTGCCTCCAGAGCAATAGCATAAGAGCAGGCAGACTCTCCGGACCTCTGGCTGCGCTCATAGAAGTCGGCTAGTGGATCAAGTGAGCCTTGTGTGTCGCTGTATTCAGCCCTGAGCTCCTCATACGCCTTCTCTGGAGTCTGGTCATGGGGGGGTAGGTTCAGGACTAGCTTCCTGGCCTCACCGCTCAGGTGTCGCACAACAGTCGAAAAGCGGAGGTGTGTGGGGAGCTCGATTGCCTCCAGAAGGTACTGCATATCACGAACCCAGTCTTCTACAAGTATTTTGCTGTCTGGATTGCCAGTGAAGATTTGGACATTTTTTACCTGATGAGTTTGCATGAACCCACCATATGCAGCTGGTGGAAGGGTTGTGTTGGCTGCGGCTCTGACGGCAGCATTCATTGGGGGCTCATACGGACGTGGGTGCATGTGCGGGGTGGTGGATGGGTGTTGTGGGAGTGTGTTGTGGTACATGACAGCTCGAGGGTCTGAGGCAGGGGCTGTGTGGTTAGGGGCTACATGTTGCACTGCTAGTGGGGTGGTCACCTCTTGGGGGTAGAGGGCAGCAGGCTGTGACATATGCAGCTGGGGGATTGATCCATGCTGCAAACTTTGAAGGGTCTGGCCAGTAGAAGAGAGGTAGCTCATAATGTTCATCATTGGTGGCATTTGAAAGCTTGGCATGAGGGCCTGGGGCACAGGGGGATTATATGCAGGACAGTGTAGACCTGGGGTTTAGGCTCGGCAGCAGGGCTTTGGTAAGGAGGGGTGTCTGGGTGAGTCATGGTCGGCCGCTGTACAGTTTGCATTTCCGTGGAGGTGGGGCATGAGAGGCTGTGAATGGGCAAAGGGTGTGTGTGCTGGTTCACACTGGCTTGGGCCGGGGGATTAGGTTCCACTAATATCTGTACAGCTGGAAGGGATGCACTGGGCAGGCTGTAGTCTGGCCTGCTGTTTCGGTGGATTGGTTTGGCAGCTGGGCTGCTGTCAAAACATAGTGAGGGTGCTTGCATTGGAGCTCTAGAGGCTGGCAAGGTGGGTGCATGAGCTGGAGTGGAGTAGTGAATAGGGTAAGGTGACAGTATTGGGGGTGGTGGAGTGAGTGGTGCACTTAGTCCTGGGTATGGGGGCTGCTGACTGCTGTGGTGGTCTTGAGGGAGGATCAGCTGTTGGGTGGTGGTGGGGCTAGTGAAGTAGTTGTTAAGCTTTGGCCTCACTGATTGCTGTTGATTTGCAGCACTGGTGGTTGTTACGCCCTTGCTTGAAAGGTGGGGTTGTGTCTGGGCTGGAGTGTCACAGTTGTGGCTGGCTGTGGGCATCGGGGGCAGTTGGGAACCCGGTGTGGCAGCAGAGGCACCTTCTTGCTTTGACTGATAATCTGCATAGTCACTGAACATTTTGATATATATTTTTTTCTAAATCACTATAACTGGTGTAACTGTTGGTGTCAAAACAGATGACTATTAATGATTCACTGTGTTCCCAGAATAAGTTTAGCTGTGTATGCAAAATCTCCCCTTTTTTTCCAGTAAATATATCAAAAAACAATAATCACTATCAACTCAAAACTCACATTAAACTTGAGTCAAAATCAGATGGTCAATACACAACCCTTAACCAAAACCAAAAAATTATGAATGATATATATCAGCTTAATGTTAAACACAGTGTTCCTATAGCAGGATCTCACATAGCACGCTTTTACACAACTCAAATAACAGTTAAGTTTATCGAAATATCATAAAAAGTCTTCAAATGGATATAGCAAGCTTTCAACAGTCTTTAAAGGATATTTGAAGAGGTGAGTATCTTGCCAATGCTGCAGCGCCGATGACAGTAGTTCAGTCCACCACACTGTCCAGTCACTGAAGGTAACGCAGTTCAATGCAGCAGCAAAGGCGAGGACGCGAGTCTCTGTATCTCCTTGGATCTCGAAGCACCACGATCCGGGTCACGGCACCATGATGTAACCCGCACTTTGCGTTCGGCCGTCGTCTCCCTACACGCCCTGGGACTCTGCGTTGTGTTTGTTGTGGTATGATGTTTGCGTGGAAAAGGAAGGAGGCGGAGGCTTGGGATCGTGGCTGAGACCTGGACACTTTATTGGCACTCGCTTACACTTCACCTCTCATCAATCAGCTGGCCGCTGGCCTCATCATACTCACAGCTTCTGGCAGACAAACAAAAAAACATTTGATCAACGTAGCCTTTTGCCCGGGACAAGAACTAGGGGTACGGTGTTGCAAGAGGGACAAACATCGCCATTTGCGGCATTCCCAGGGGAACATACAGCGTAACAGTGCCACCCTGTGGCGGATTTACATTACTACCTTACATTAGCATTAGCAGCACTGTCACTGATCAAAGACCAGAGGACCGGCAACAACCCCGCCCAAACACAACACCACCGTTGTCGCTGCAGCCCGGAGAGCCGCCAGCATCAGAGGACAGTAACGGTAGTGCTTCCAGTAGCAGCCATGGCAGCGTTACCCCTCCCGGAGATGTAGGCTGCTTGGCTCAATAAGTGACCATTTGTGTTGTTTGCTGGATAGGATGAGATGTCCGCTAGTTTACAGTTTTTGAATTTTAAAATGACTATCACAAGGGCTCATCGAGAAGCCCCGCCCCCTTTGTGCTGAGACCCACGCTCCGCCCCTGCTAGAGTGTAAACTAGTTCGAAGTCATACCTCTGCAACTTCATCATAAAGCATTGAATTCGTGGAGACATCTCATTTAGATTCTTCTTGATATTGACCAGCGGCCGATGATCTGTCTCTACGGTGAAAGATGGCAGTCCATATACATCGCTGCGAAACCGCCCTAAGCCATAAGTCAGTCCCAAGCACTCTTTTTCGATCTGGGCGTATCAGCATTCGGATTTTGTCATGGCTCTGGATGCGTAAGCCACTGGCTTCCAGTGCTCGCCCTCAGCCTGGAGGAGAACTGCACCGATACCATCTTCTGAGGCATCAGTTGACACTTGTATCCTCTTTGTGTGGTCATAAAATGTCAACACAGGTGCAGTGGTCAGTGTGTTTCTTAGCTTTTGCCACTCATGCTCATGTTTGTCTGTCCATTTAAACTCACCGTCCTTGTGTAAGAGCTCGCGGATGCATGATGTTTTCGCAGTCAGATTGGGAATGAATTTGCTTACGAAGTTGACCATCCCCATCCCCTGCCTTGTCTTTGGGCCTTGGCATGTTCTGTATTGCATTTATTTTCTCTTTGTCGGGCTGTACACCTTGAGCCGAGAGCTTGTCTCCGAGGGAAAGGATTTCCTTAACTCCAAACTCACATTTACTCTTGTTGAGTTTCAGTCCATACTTTTATATGCCCTCCATCACTCTGTTCAGCCTCTCGTTGTGCTCTTGGGCAGTGGTGCCCCATATGATGATGTCGTAGACGCGAACTCCATCTAAGCCCTCGATGATCTGCTCCAGTGCTTGGTGAAATATTTCAGGCGTTGACTTCATTCCGAAAGGCAGCCTGAGAAAGCAATATCTGCCGAAGGGTGTGTTAAAGGTACAATACTTGGTGCTGCTTTCGCCCCGCCTTCTGATGCGTCGAGCTTCGTGAAGTGACAGGCACCTGCCATTTCACTGATGATTTCTTCCCGTGTGAGTATTTGATAGTGCTCACATTTCAGGTTCTCATTCAGATCTTTCGGGTCCATGCATCTTCTCAACTCTCCATTCTTTTTCTTTGTGACTACCATCAAGTTGACCCAGTCTGTAGGCTCCTCAACCTTTTTAATCACACTCAACATGGTCATTCTATCCAGCTCTTTCTTTAGGCAGTCTCTCAGTGGTGCCGGAACTCTGCGTGCAGCATGCACAACGGGCTGTGTGCCTTCTTTCAGCTGGATTTTATATGTGAAGGGCAGTGCACCAAAACCCCTGAAAACATCTGCAAAATTCTGTGCTATTGAGTCAACAGTGTCATCAGGTGTGTTCATGGCTGTACTCAGGCGATACACCCTTTTCACCAGCCCCAACTCTTCACAGGATTTATCACCCAGAAGTGATTCAAGTCCTTCATTCACGGCAGAGAAGAGTAGGTGATGCACTTTACCTTTCACTGTGACACTCAGCTTGCATGTGCCTAAACACTCGATTGGCTGCCCATTGTAGTCTTTCAGTCCAGACGTTTTCCTCCTTATCGGTGGCTTATTTTTCATTTCTTTGATATCCGACGTGCTCATGAGGTTTGCTTTTGCCCCAGTGTCTAATCTCATAGTGACCCCCATTTATCAGCAGTGGGGCTATCCATTTATCTTCTCTAGTGACGTTTTTTTTCCCTGGCTTATTTTTTGGTTCATTGACACAATTCACAACGCCAACAAAAAACGTGTGACTGAGGTCAGGATCCTCCACTAGGTTTACAGATCTTCCTTTCTTCCCCTCTTTCCTGTTAGAGAAGCGCTGTTTAGCAAAGTTGCTCATTCCTTGGCAATTTGAGCAATGCCTACCAAAGGCTGGGCACCGTCTTGGCTTGTGCGGCGAGCCGCAGCGCTCGCAGCCGACCATCACGCAATTTCGACAGTCATCCTGGCTGGCGTTTGTTCCCTTGGACAGTGATTTTTTTGTTTAGTTTGTGTATGTGTATTAGTCTGGATGTGTGTGTATTTGCAGTTTGGGGATGTGTGGTTGTCTGTGTGTTGTACTGCTGTGGGCTGGGGGAAATGGCATTTCGTTTCATTTCATGTACACAAGAGCATGAAGTGGAATGACAAAGTGTTCCTGACTCCTGACTCCTGCTCTAGAAGAGGAGTCATGACAGCAAGGCCAGGATAGTGGTAGACCAGCCTATTTAACAACATTTAGGTAACCTGCTCAGCATCTCTGATATATTCTCTGCACCACTGCACTTTATCGCCTCTTATTTCTCCTGTATAAGTTAGTCCTTGTGCATACGTATATGTGGGGTATTTCTCCCATTCTTCTCTGCAGATCCTCTCGAGCTCTGTAAGGTTAGATGGGGAGCGTCGCTGCACAGCTATTTTCGGGTCTTTTCCAGAGATGTCCAATGGGGTTCAAGTCTGGGCTCTGGCTGGGCCACTCAAGGACATTCACAGACTTGTCCCGAAGCCACTCCTTCGTGGCCTTGGCTGTGTGCTTAGGGTCGTTGTCATGTTGAAGGTAAACCTTCGCCTCAGTCTGAGGTCCTGAGCGCTCTGGAGCAGGTTTTCATCAAGGATCTCTCTGTACTTTGCTCCATTCATCTTCCCCTCAATCCTGACTAGTCTCCCAGTTCCTGCCGCAGAAGAACATCCCCACAGCATGATGCTGCCACCACCATGCTTCACTGTAGGGATGGTATTAGCAAGGTGATGAGAGGTGCCTGGTTTCTTCCAATCGTGACGTTTGGCATTCAGGCCAAAGAGTTCAATCTTGGTTTCATCAGACCAGAGAATCTTGTTTCTCATGGTCTGAGAGTCCTTTAGGTGCTTTCTGGCAAACTCCAAGCGGGCTGTCATGTGCCTTTTACTGAGCAGAGGCTTCCGTCTGGCCACTCTACCATAAAGGCCTGATTGGTGGAGTGCTGCAGAGATGGTTGTCCTTCTGGAAGGTTCTCCCATCTCCACAGAGGAACGCTGGAGCTCTGTCAGAGGGACCATCGGGTTCTTGGTCACCTCCCTGACCAAGGCCCTTCTCCCCCGATTGCTCAGTTTGGCTGGGCGGCCAGCTCTAGGAAGAGTCCTGGTGGATCCAAACTTCTTCCATTTACGAATGATGGAGACCACTGTGCTCTTCAGGACCTTCAAAGCTGTAGAAATGTTTTTGTACCCTTCCTCAGAGCTGTACCTCGATACAATCCTGTCTCGGAGGTCCACAGACAATTCCTTTGACTTCATGGCTTGGTTTCTGCTCTGACATGCACTGTCAACAGTGGGACCTTATATAGACAGGTGTGTGCCTTTCCAAATCATGTCCACTCCATTGAATTTACTACAGGTGGACTCCAATCAAGATGTAGAAACATCTCAAGGATGATCAGTGGAAACAGGATGAACCTGACCTCAATTTTGAGTGTCATAGCAAAGGGTGTGAATACTTATGTACATGCAATATTTCAGTTTTTTATTTTTAATACATTTGCAAAAATTTCTACAAAACCTTTTTCACTTCGTCATTATGGGGTATTGTGTGTAGATTGATGAGAAAAAAAGGAATTTAATCCATTTTGGAATAAGGCTGTAACATGACAAAATGTTGGGAAAGTGAAGGGGTGTGAATACTTTCCGGATGCACTGTAGTATATATATAGTATATATGTGGAGATTGTAGTGTTGTTATTCTATGTTAAGTACACTGAGAGAGCCACCAAACCACAGCCACATTCCGTGTGTGTGCAAACCTACATGGGCAGTAAACATGAGTGGGTTGTGATTCTGTAGATCTTGTATAGCAGGTGAAAACATAATCGGTGACCGCGCACCCGCACAGTGACAACATCATTCCTGTGACGTCTGCACATAGACTTTATGGACACACAACACGAGTGTGTAGCTTGATTATTAGCCACATAAATAAATAAACACATCCTGCTTCCACCACTCTTCAGGCTTTTCGCCGCGTGAAGTCCTCTATTCTACTACCTCTACCTCTCTACGTACTGCGCAGTAGTGCGCATAAACCATAGACTCCGAGCTGGAGCTGTCATAACGAGATAAGGAGATGAAAAGAGATAAAGAGGGTCCTTGCATGTGGACCCTGAACTGCTGCAGGCCGCATTACCTGCATGCATGGGAATTTCGCCAGTGCCCCCTGGTAACCCTGTGTTGCGGATGTGCTGCAGAAAGTGTGTGTAAAGGGCTCCCCACGTCTGCGAGAGAGCCCTCGTTCGCTTGACGACGTGGCAGGCGGGCAGCCATAAGCCCTCCAGCATTTAGCGGGAGCGCCCCTCCGAGTCTGTGAGTGTGGGTGGAGGCCGGGATTGGGCCGGATCCTCACAGAAGGTGGGTGTGTGTGTGTGTTCTTCTTTGCATATTGTACATATTGCTGCTTTAAGAATGGCAGCAGCTGGCCTGAGGGAGGTCGTGTGACGAGCTTGTGTATGTAATTTTGACGTAATAGCTGATATCACATTTTTAGAGGAAAAATTGATAGTGAGCGAATTCGGGGGGCGGGACCGCCACAGCCGAGACGCGAACCCATGTCTCCCGCAAAGGCGGGGGACAACGTTAACCAGTCCCTTACTAAAGGGTCCGACGTGTCTACTTATTCGTGTACATTCCAGTGTGATTAGGTGAGATGGGCGATGTGACGCACACTGTACAGCTGCGCATCTCCACCACGGCAGCAGTGGGCCACCACGTGGTTTTGGCTGCTGGGGATGAAAACCAACAAGACACCCCTGTGACGTGTGTCACTTTCGTTATTACAGTGTTTATGTGTAGCATAAATACTATGTAATAACATTGTTATTACATAGTATTTATGTATAGCAACTTAGAATGAGCTGTGAGCCAAACAGTTGAGCCCATTTACTTTTACTACACTGTCTACTTAAAGACACACAACGTCGTGTCATAGCGGGGGAAGAACGCTAGTCCTTGTACTTCTAGATGTCAACACACAAAACGTGGTCCAGACGACCGTCTTGCTGTGCTGGGTTTTGTCAGGACGAGCTCCTCTGAAGCATGTGGGACTTCCAGCAGTCTGATCGGGGCTTCTACCGGTCTGGATAATACATCAACGACCAAGGCCAGACTTTGTCCTACAGCTATGTTGATGATGCTGTAAGCCCCAAGTATCAGTGAGTCTGAATAATGACCAGTGTGTAATCATTTCATTTTAATTTACTTTTTTTAATTATTTTTTTAAAATTTTATTTTGATTTAATTTTTTAAGTGGCTAAATGATCCATCCATCCATTATCTGAACCGCTTATCCTGCTCTCAGGGCCGATGGGATGCTGGAGCCTATCCCAGCAGTCATTAGGTGGCAGGCGGGGAGACACCCTGGACAGGCCGCCAGGCCATCACACACACACACACACACACACACACACACACACACACACACACACACCCCTAGGGACAATTTAGTACGACTGAGTCACCTGACCTACATGTCTTTGAGTCACCTGGCCTACATGTCTTTGAGTCACCTGGCCTCCATGTCTTTGGGTCACCTGGCCTCCATGTCTTTGGACTGTGGGAGGAAACCGGAGCCCCTGCAGGAAACCCACACAGACACGGGGAGAACATGCAAACTCCACACAGAGGACGACCCGGGACGACCCACCAAGGGTGGGCTACCCCGGGGCTCGAACCCAGGACCTTCCTGCTGTGAGGCGACCGCGCTAACCACTGCGCCACCTTGCCGCCTGGTTAAATGAGTGGACATTTTAGTTGTGTTTATGGAGAAATATTCACTACTGTACATACTGTTGTCAGCCGTCCTGTCCACGTGAGTCAGCAGCACATATGTTAGGCACCTCTACGACCCGCGGTGTTCTGTCACCACACCGCACTTGGTCTGCTGAGGCTTTACGATGAAAGCCGTGTTTTATCCTGCCAGTGCGTTGGAACAGTGGGGCAGCATCACACAGGACCAGTCTACCAGCCTGCACTGCCCTGTGAGATGTTAAGAGACACTGGAACAGATGAAGAAGACCCCCCCCCCTTCTTGAGGGTAAAAGTTCACACAATCATCATGCAATAATGATTAGATTTAGATCATAATATTAATTCATACTATGATTAGATTTATATCATATATCACTTATATCAACTACATGGTACATACATACAATACTACATGATGTATACATACAGTACTTACAGTACTACATGATATATACATACAGCAGCGCTAGAAAATCTGTGAACTCTTTAAAATTTTATGTATTTCTGCATAAATTTGGACCAAAATATGATCAGATCTTCATCTAAGTCCTAAAGCTAGATAAAGAGAACCCAGCTAAACAAATACGCACGTGATCCTCTAGGATGATCAGTTCGTTTAAAGGGGTATTGGAGTCAGGCGAGTCAATCAACGGGGTGACAATCAGGTGTGAGCTCAGCAGGCCCTGCCCTACTGAAAGAACAAGTCTGCTCTTCACCACAGGTTTGGGAAAGTTTGCCATGCCTCGATCAGAGGAGGTTCCTGAGGACTTCAGAAAAACAGCTGTTGGTGCTCACCAGGCTGGAAAAGTTTGCCAGTTTTTTTTCTTTTTGCTGAAGGGTTTGGGCTCCACCAATCAACTTAGGCAGATGGTGCAAAAATAGAAGAAATTCAATACCGGTGTTGCTCTCCCTAGGAGTGTCTGTCCAACAAAAATCAGTCTAAGAGCAAGGTGTATAATATTCCGAGAAGTCACAAGAACCCCACGGTAACATCTAAAGATCTACAGGCCTCTCTTACATTGTCAGTGTTCATGAGTCCACATCAGGCAACACTAACAAGAAGAGTGTGCGTAGCAGACTAGCCAGGAGGAAGCCACTGCTGTCCGAGAAGACCATCGCTGCCCATCTGAAGTTTGCCAAGGACCACATGGATGAGCCAGAAGGCTTTGAGAAGAATGTTCTGTGGACGTATGAGTCCAAGGTAGAAGGTCTGGTTTAATGAGAAGCACTATAATTGGTGAAAACTGAACACTGCATTCAAACATAGGAATCTCATGCCACCCGGGAAGCACGGTGGTGGCAGTATATCAAGGTTTGAGGCCGCTTTGCTGCCTCTGTACGTGGACGGCTTGCCATCATTGATGGAACTATGAATTCTGGATTATACCAGCAAATTCTACAGGAGAATATCAAGATGTATGTCTGTGAACCAAAGCTCAGTAGAAAGCGGGTCATGCAGCAAGACATGTACCCTACACACATAGTAAGTCTGTACACCAATGAATGGTTCATGCAAGGAAGCCCACCAACATCACCGAGTTGAAGCAGTTTTGTAAGGAGGAATGGTTCAAAATTCCTCCAAGCTGATGTGCTGGACTGAATTACTGGACACGTTTGGTTGAGGTTACTGCTGCTCAAAGGGGTCACACCAGTTACTGAAGGCAAATGGCCACATACCCATATTCCATTAAAGATATTTAATGTTGGATAACTATGGTCAACAGTTAAAGGAAAGTGCAATTTTTTATTTGTTCAATTGGGTTCTATTTATCTAATTTTAGGGCTTGGATGATCTGATCACAATGTAGGTCAAATTTATGCAGAAATACGTAAGATTCTAAATGGTTCACAAATGTTCTAGCCCCACTGTATACACACAAGGAATGGATAGACGAATTAAGAATACATTAAAAACCAAATATATTTAGGGTGGAATGACGTAATGACACAGGACAGCTTTTTTTGACTGGAAAGCTGTTAGGTCCTGTAGTCCGATGGAAGCACCATTACATTCTAGAGCATAATTTCCTCATTCACTTCACACTATAGTGTGTTCATTTGGACCCAGGGTTTGTCCAGTGGTTAATTTATACTCATACCCTGCTCTTCTTGTTAAGCTTGCCTGGGCAAATAGAACACGTATCTGCGACTCATGTTGTGTAATGCTAAATGTAACCTCCATTTTCCTTTTCCAGAGCTTGGCATCAGTTTTAACCACATCTGGCAGAAGAACCTTACAGTGTTGAACCCGTTTAGGCCAGCAGATAGCAGCATTACGAACGAGACGGACCTGGCAGGCCCCATCCTCTTCTGCATTGCTTTAGGGGCAACCTTTCTGACGGTGAGTGTAGACGTTTTAGGAGCTATTTCATAATCTACAATCAAAATATGTAAATAAGCACCAATATTGGTTTGGATAAATAAATCACAGTCACAATGGCAGCGAGAGCCATTTGTTTGCAGAGACCTCCAGATTTCACCTAACAGCTAAATAGCACACCATCACCCAAGGGGGTCTGAACGGCTATCGTTTTTGTGCCAAACTGGCGGGGGACTTAAAATATATTCCACCGGCCCAACCAGAGAGATGTTCTCTTTCGCTGACAAGAAATATAACTCGTCATATCATGAAGTTAAGACATGGTTGTTCTTGGTACTCCCACAGCATACCTTACCTGAAAATAAGTGATTAATACGTGATTAAGCACGCACGACTCTCAGCGGCACATAGTGTGAGGCCACTGACACGATATATCTTACGTAGCGTGTACATGCAAAAATGACCTGCAGTCACTGGTCAAGGATCAGAGAAATATAAGCCTCAGGATCATCTCAGCTTAGGGATGGGCAGAGGTAGTGACATACGTTTTAAGAAGTGTCTAAAATCAGGTTTTGCTTTGTTTTGTTTCCACGTGCAGGCAGGTAAAGCCCGGGGTCAGTGCAACTGGCTGTGGTGGGGTTCATGTCCTGCTCAGGCTGATGAGCTCCCTGGCAGTGTCTTCTGGCTGCCTGGCCAGTGTGCTTGGCCACTGCCTGCTGCCGATGGTGGCCCTGTCCGCACCTGCTGTCCTCTGTTCACTACAGTCCTTCATCCACTACGTTCCTTTGCTGCGTACTGATACCGATGAAGACCATTAAAAGTCAGTGGGGGTGGCTGGGCGATGGAAAGGTTGACCTCGTAACGGCTCAAAACAAGTCCCTGACATCGTTGGCAGAAAGTAGCCCCATTTGTAGCCGTTCTACGTCCGTGGGTCTGGGGTGCCAGTCAGGGCTGAGGCTGGACCACCAAGACGGTCCTGTTGACCGTTCTGGATTTTCAAAGTTTAATAACTTTGTGGGGAAAAAAGAATGCTCTGAATGCTCCCAAAACTGTATATATTTGCATTAAAATGAGTTTTAGATCAGTTGCACAAAAAATTTTATAAGTTCTACCTAAAACGACCACGAGCGGTCAAAATGACCGCGCGTACTGTCACGTGTGTTGTTCGCGTCATTTCCTTCGCCACATTCAGTTCTTGTTTTACATGTCGCGTGTTAGAGGCCTTGCCCGTTTGTTAGATTAGCAGCCTGTGTTTTCCGTTCTGTTTTTCAGGTCATATTTCCACTTTTTCAGTTTGGCTATTGAAGTTCCACCATGTGCCTCTGAAGTTTACATTGTTTAAAATAGTATATTATAGTTGTTGAAATGTTAATTTTGGTGTCAGTCGTTTCCTAACAAGACATGCATTAATATCTCAACGGGGTATTCATCTTGACACTATAACATAGAGTTTAAACACCGCCCGTCAATGTGACCACCCCTGGTCGTTTTAGGTAGGAGTTAAAATCCCGGTTCTGCTAGTGTTAGTCAAAGTAGTTCGTTAGTCCCGCCTTCACAGTTCACATCCATATGAATCCTGTGAAGGTGTGGATTCCGGTGAGGGAAGATGGCGGCGCGAATCCACATTTGTGGCGGCCTCAGCCAGCACCGTCCATGCAGGCTCTTTGTCCACGTCTGCATCCAAGTTTGTCTTGGTGTGATGGCTGGGAGAGCTGGCGCTGGATCGGCTGGGAGGGCCTGGTCTGCTGCGTCCTGTGGGCCCAGGGCCCTGCCTGGAGCTGTACCCGGGGCGGTCTGACAGGACGAGGAAGCGGGGCAGGCTAAGCTACCTGCTAGCCCATGCAGACCGGCAGTTCCGATAACACCGACCGAGGCCGGTGTGGCGGTGGCGGCGGCGGCGGCCTCGCCTGGCCTTGACTGCGTTTGCAGTGTGGTGGTGTGGAGTGGGGGGAGGTGTGTTTTATCAAATTCCTTGAATGACAAGTAGAAGAAGCTAGCTAATCCTCTGTCACAGAGGTTACTCCTTTGATTACACCTTTATATGAATATAAATGTTTATATGTTTTATGTAAATTGAGCGACACTATGCTGGATTAGTTAAACACCTTTTCATTGTGGTCTTCTGGGGCCCACCGACGAGCCCTTGTTGAGTTTGTGACGTCATGATTATTTGAATGAAAGTAGCATCACATATCCAATGGCTTGCTGAAGTCCGTGAGCTGTTGATATTAACTACTATTTTTTCCAGGTGTGTTTCTGCAACCAAATTTAGCTCCTGCTTGATTTTTTATATTTTTAAGGGGGGGGTGTATAGCTGCCTTCAGCTTTCTCTTCTACATCCCGTGTAATTTGTTCGCTTCACTTCAAATCAGATCTTATACTTGGTCGTCTGGCTAGTTCCTGCCTTGGAACACTTCGCTGTGTGAGGCACTTTGACGTCAGATCAAGTCAGGTCAAGTCAAGTGGAGTCAGGAGCTGTCCAGTCTTTGCAGGGACCTGCTCGTCCCTTGGTGCAGAAGACATTTCTGCACACACCACAATTCATTAATAGTTCTGCTGTTAGTGGTCACATCCTCGCTGAAGAGGAGTGATCCAGCACCTGTGAAGCCATACATACCCAAACTATAACACACACACACACACACACACACACACACACACACACACACACACACACACACACACCAGCCTCCTACACGCAGTCTGGCAAGAGTTTAGTTGATTTGTTTTCTGTTTAAGGTGCCATGTCGTCCACTGCAGGGGGTTTCCTTCACTTGGCTGCGATGCAACCAACCTGGCTCGTTACAAACACATATAAAGCTACCTTTACATGTGGAGGGGCTGTGGATAAATCACGTAATGTCCATGTTGCGAAACCAACATCTATCCAGTGGTGTTTCACGGCCTTCATACACTGATAATCAGCTGCTAATAGACTGCTAATAGACTGATAATAAACTCTTAATAAACTGATAATAGGCTGATAATATACTGATGTTAGACTGTTAATAGACGGGTATTAGACTGGTAATATACTGATAATAAAATGATAATATACTGATGTTAGACTGTTAATAGACGGATATTAGACTGGTAATATACTGACAATAGAGTTAATATACTGATAATAAACTGATAATAAACTCTTAATAAACTGATAATAGGCTGATAATAGACTGCTAATAGACTGTTAATAGACTGATAATAAACTTTTAATAAACTGATAATAGACTGTTAATAAACTCTTAATAAACTGATAATATACTGATGTTAGACTGTTAATAGACGGATATTAGACTGGTAATAGACTGACAATAGACTTAATATACTGATAATAAACTGATAATAGACTGATAATAAACTCTTAATATACTGATAATAGACTGATAATAGACTTGATAGACTGCTAATAAACTGCTAATGACTGATAATAGGCTGTTAATAGAGTGTTGATAGACTGATGGACTGAGTTGCTCGTGTGTGCGCTCTCTAGACAACGCTGTGGCCACATTAGTGTTAGTGTGTTTGGTTGGATATGCTCATGTCTGTGTTCCTGGTCTGGGTAAGAAAGAGTGAGTAATTCTTTAGGAAAAATGTAAAAAGTAACTCATATATAGTAACACAGCTACCAATTGGTTATTCTGTGTTGTTGCAGTAGAGGGCGCCATAACATTTCCTTTCCAACGTTAGGTTTCCAGCTCCGGCAGAACGCTACTTCTGACTGAACACACCCGCGCATGTGCAGAGACTTCGAGAAGGAAAACTGATAATTAGCTTCTTCCTGTCTTTTTAGGCCACCTTGTGTTACAGCACGGACTGTTTATCTGGACCACAACGGCATTATTGTACAATTACGGGTCACTGTCAACCTCAAAACAAAACAAAGCTAGCTTGAATATGAGGGCGATGATAGACGCAAGAGCGGCCACGCGCCGCAGACCTGTGCAGCACGCGCAGGAGGAAAAGTAGGCCGTCTTTCATGTGGCATCCGTGATGTATTGGGGTCTGGCCAGACTCTGACATGGAGGAAGTAGGTGACGCTCTGCAGACAGCATGCTCGCAGGAGCAGGGGAGGAGGTGTGCGGCGGTGTCCATACCCTCCTCTGTGATATACTAAACAACGGGGGGACTTCTGAAGGGCCAGCCCGCTCAGGTCGGCGTGTCCAGTCCCTCAGGTGCTGCTCACAGCTGCCACGGCCGATCTGTCTGAGAGAAGAACCGAGCCTGGCCCGCTCGCTCTGCGCTGCAGCTGAAGATGAAAGGCCCGAGCGCGACGAGGACTGACTTGTCTCACACTGACAGGAAGTCCTGGGAAGAGCAGAAACACCGGAGCCCAGCTAGACGTCTAGCTTTGCTGCTGCAGCAGCATGGACGCAACGCCGCCTTCGCCCCCTGATCTCATACAGCGTACCGCGAAACCCCTCCGCACAGCCCGGCGTGTCCCCACTCGGACCCGTGGCGTGCTCCTCCCAGTGCTTCCCAGTGCTGCCCTCTGGCCCGGCCTGCCATGTGTGTCTGTGTGTGTGTGTGTGTGTGTGTGTGCATCTTCCTCTCAGTGAAGGTCACCATCAGCTGCATCACCGCTACGTCACGTGTCGACGTTGTTCAGTCCAGAAACAGACAAAGGTGGAGAAATGATAGAAACACCTTCCGGCAGCGTTCAGAAAGGTGTCCTCTCGGGGGGCCAGGGCTCCACACCAGCCAGCGTGTCTGCATGCACGGTGGGTGGAGGAGGGGGCGACACACGGGTATGGGTGACTGAACTATGCGGGTCTGCTGAAGCAAATAAAAGCAACAAGGTGGGAGTGTTTCCATGGGCGGAGCCCCGCCGGGTGAGTGAAACAAGGGCTAGACCTCTGACAGACAAGAGGAAGTGGACAGACAGAAGTGCTGCGGGACCGCCAGGAGCAGGCCCGGTCTTTCTTCTCCCGGCTGTTTAGATAGGTGAACCCAAACAAAGGCCTCTGGCAGCGCGGCAGGCTGAGCAGGGCTCTCTGGGACTTCCTCGGCGCTCCGGCTCCTTCACACTAAACTCTTCCAGATGATTTATGAGCCCTCGCAGCCATTTGCTCCCGCTCACCTTTCTTTCACCAGCTGTGTGTGTGTGTGTGCGTGTCTGTGTGTGTCTGTGTGTCTGTGTGGGTATGATAATAGTGTGTGTGTGTGTGTGGGGGGGGGAGTATGATAATCTGCATTCCATCATTAATCAGTGCACGCTTAACTGAGCTGTAATTGATTTGACTTATCTGCTTCATGAGACCTACTTCATCTCGCCTCCCATCTCACGGCCCCTCTCTCTTCCTCGTCACCTCATTTTCCAAAGATCAGCTGTATAATGACATGTACACAATAACACGTACACAACCAGATGTACACAACGAGATGTACACAACGAGATGTACACAATGAGATGTACACAATGAGATGTACACAATAATATGTACACAATGAGATGTACACAATGAGATGTACACAATAATATATACACAATAAGATGTACACAATAATATGTACACAATGAGATGTACACAATATGTACACAATGAGATGTACATAATAATATATACACAATGAGATATACACAATGAGATGTACACAATGAGATGTACACAATAATATGTACACAATGAGATGTACACAATGAGATGTACACAACAATATGTACACAATGAGATGTACACAATAATATATACACAATAAGATGTACACAATAATATGTACACAATGAGATGTACACAATGAGATGTACACAACAATATGTACACAATGAGATGTACACAATAATATATACACAATAAGATGTACACAATAATATGTACACAATGAGATGTACACAATAATATGTACACAATGAGATGTACACAATAATATGTACACAATAATATGTACACAATGAGATGTACACATTGTTCTGCTTGTTGTTACATTTGAAAGCTGTGTTATGCTGAGATCAGTTGTAAACACTTTGATCCAACAAATGAGCTGAACCAACTTGTGTTTCTGCAGCTACATCCAACACACGTGTATGAAACACACATCATGCCTACATCTAACACACGTGTATGAAACACACATCATGCCTACATCTAACACACGTGTATGAAACACACATCATGCCTACATCTAACACACGTGTATGAAACACACATCATGCCTACATCTAACACACGTGTATGAAACACACATCATGCCTACATCTAACACACGTGTAGGAGACACACATCATGCCTACATCTAACACACGTGTAGGAAACACACATCATGCCTACATCTAACACACGTGTATGAAACACACATCATGCCTACATCTAACACACGTGTAGGAGACACACGTCATGCCTACATCTAACACACGTGTAGGAAACACACGTCATGCCTACATCTAACACACGTGTAGGAAACACGCGTCGTGCCTACATCTAACACACGTGTAGGAAACACACATCATGCCTACATCTAACACACGTGTATGAAACACACATCATGCCTACATCTAACACACGTGTAGGAGACACACGTCGTGCCTACATCTAACACACGTGTAGGAAACACACATCATGCCTACATCTAACACACGTGTATGAAACACACATCATGCCTACATCTAACACACGTGTAGGAGACACACGTCATGCCTACATCTAACACACGTGTAGGAAACACGCGTTGTGCCTACATCTAACACACGTGTAGGAGACACGCGTCGTGCCTACATCTAACACACGTGTAGGAGACACGCGTCGTGCCTACATCTAACACACGTGTAGGAAACACGCGTTGTGCCTACATCTAACACACGTGTAGGAGACACGCGTCGTGCCTACATCTAACACACGTGTAGGAGACACACATCATGCCTACATCTAACACACGTGTAGGAGACACACGTCATGCCTACATCTAACACACGTGTAGGAAACACACGTCATGCCTACATCTAACACACGTGTAGGAAACACGCGTCGTGCCTACATCTAACACACGTGTAGGAAACACACATCATGCCTACATCTAACACACGTGTATGAAACACACATCATGCCTACATCTAACACACGTGTAGGAGACACACGTCGTGCCTACATCTAACACACGTGTAGGAAACACACATCATGCCTACATCTAACACACGTGTATGAAACACACATCATGCCTACATCTAACACACGTGTAGGAGACACACGTCATGCCTACATCTAACACACGTGTAGGAAACACGCGTTGTGCCTACATCTAACACACGTGTAGGAGACACGCGTCGTGCCTACATCTAACACACGTGTAGGAGACACACGTCATGCCTACATCTAACACACGTGTAGGAAACACGCGTTGTGCCTACATCTAACACACGTGTAGGAGACACGCGTCGTGCCTACATCTAACACACGTGTAGGAGACACACATCATGCCTACATCTAACACACGTGTAGGAGACACGCGTCGTGCCTACATCTAACACATGTGTAGGAGACACGCGTCGTGCCTACATCTAACACACGTGTAGGAGACACACGTCGGGCCTACATCTAACACACGTGTAGGAGACACACGTTCGGCCTACATCTAACACACGTGTAGGAGACACACGTCGTGCCTACATCTAACACACGTGTAGGAGACACATGTCGTGCCTACATCTAACACACGTGTAGGAGACACACGTCGTGCCTACATCTAACACACGTGTAGGAGACACACGTCGTGCCTACATCTAACACACGTGTAGGAAACACACATCATGCCTACATCTAACACACGTGTAGGAGACACGCGTCGTGCCTACATCTAACACACGTGTAGGAGACACACATCATGCCTACATCTAACACACGTGTAGGAAACACACATCGTGCCTACATCTAACACACGTGTAGGAGACACACGTCATGCCTACATCTAACACACGTGTAGGAGACACACATCATGCCTACATCTAACACACGTGTAGGAAACACACGTCATGCCTACATCTAACACACGTGTAGGAGACACGCGTTGTGCCTACATCTAACACACGTGTAGGAGACACACGTCGTGCCTACATCTAACACACGTGTAGGAGACACACGTCGTGCCTACATCTAACACACGTGTAGGAGACACACATCGTGCCTACATCTAACACACGTGTAGGAAACACGCGTCGTGCCTACATCTAACACACGTGTAGGAGACACACACCATGACATACTTCATTAGTCAGAAGATGTTAAATGTATTCATATTCAAAATGTATTCATATTTAATATGTATTTATATTTAAAATGTATTTATATTTAAAATGTATTTACATTTAAAATGTATTCATACTTAACAACCAGAATATTGTGCAATGATACAACTGATGGAGAACCCACAGATGCAGCACTGCTGTCATCATCTGATATCATCTGATGATGGTATGGTGTTCTTATTAGCTGATGACAGCATGGTGTTCTTATTAGCTGATGATGGTATGGTGTTCTTATTAGCTGATGATGGTGTGGTGTTCTTATTAGCTGATGATGGTGTGGTGTTATTATTAGCTGATGATGGTATGGTGTTCTTATTAGCTGATGATGGTATGGTGTTCTTATTAGCTGATGATGGTGTGGTGTTATTATTAGCTGATGATGGTATGGTGTTCTTATTAGCTGATGATGGTATGGTGTTCTTATTAGCTGATGATGGTGTGGTGTTCTTATTAGCTGATGATGGTATGGTGTTCTTATTAGCTGATGATGGTATGGTGTTCTTATTAGCTGATGATGGCATGGTGTTCTTATTAGCTGATGATGGTATGGTGTTCTTATTAGCTGATGATGGTGTGGTGTTCTTATTAGCTGATGATGGTGTGGTGTTATTATTAGCTGATGATGGTATGGTGTTCTTATTAGCTGATGATGGTATGGTGTTCTTATTAGCTGATGATGGTGTGGTGTTATTATTAGCTGATGATGGTATGGTGTTCTTATTAGCTGATGATGGTATGGTGTTCTTATTAGCTGATGATGGTGTGGTGTTATTATTAGCTGATGATGGTATGGTGTTCTTATTAGCTGATGATGGTGTGGTGTTCTTATTAGCTGATGATGGTGTGGTGTTATTATTAGCTGATGATGATATGGTGTTATTATTAGGTAATGATGGTATGGTGTTCTTATTAGCTGATGATGGTATGGTGTTATTATTAGGTAATGATGGTATGGTGTTATTATTAGCTGATGATGGTATAGTGTTATCATTAGCTGATAATGGTATGGTGTTATTATTAGCTGATTATGGTATGGTGTTATTATTAGTTGATGATGGTATGGTGTTATCAATAGCTGATTACAGCATGGTGTTATTATTAGCTGATGATGGTATGGTGTTATTATTAGCTGATTATGGTATGGTGTTATTATTAGTTAATGATGGTATGGTGTTATCAATAGCTGATTACAGCATGGTGTTATCATTAGCTGATAATGGTATGATGTTATTATTAGCTGATTATGGTATGGTGTTATTATTAGCTGATGATGGTATGGTGTTATCAATAGCTGATTACAGCATGGTGTTATTATTAGCTGATGATGGTATGGTGTTATTTTTAGCTGACGATGGTATGGTGTTCTTATTAGCTGATGATGGTATGGTGTTATTATTAGGTAATGATGGTATGGTGTTATAATTAGCTGATGATGGTATGGTGTTCTTATTAGCTGATGATAATATGGTGTTATTACTAGCTGATTATGGTATGGTGTTATCAATAGCTGATTACAGCATGGTGTTATTATTAGCTGATGATGGTATGGTGTTATCATTAGTTGATAATGGTATGGTGTTATTTTTAGCTGATGATGGTATTGTGTTCTTATTAGCTGATGATGGTATGGAGTTATTATTAGGTCATGATGATATGGTGTTATTATTAGCTGATGATGGTATGGTGTTCTTATTAACTGACGACAGCATGGTGTTATAATTAGCTGATGATGGTATGGTGTTATTATTAGCTGATGATGGTATGGTGTTATTATTAGCTGGTGATGGTATGGTGGTGTTATTCATAGCTGATGATGGTATGGTGTTATTATTAGCTGATGATGGTATGGTGTTATTAGGTAATGATGGTATGGTGTTATTGTTAGCTGATGATGGTGTGGTGTTATTATTAGGTCATGATGGTATGGCGTTATGATTAGCTGGTGATGGTATGGCGTTATTATTAGGTAATAATGGTATGGTGTTATTGTTGCTGATGATGGTGTGGTGTTATTATTAGGTCATGATGGTATGGCGTTATTATTAGCTGATGATGATATGGTGTTATTATTAGGTCATCTTGGTATGTTGTTTTTATTAGGTCATGATGGCATGGTGTTATTATTAGGTAATGATGGCATGGTGTTATTATTAGGTCATGATGGCATGGTGTTATTATTAGGTAATGATGGCATGGTGTTATTATTAGGTAATGATGGTGTGGTGTTATTGTTAGCTCATGATGGTGTGGTGTTATTGAAAAGTGGTGTTTCAAGTACTTACTGAATGTGGTGTTTCAAGTACTTACTGAATGTGGTGTTTCATGTACTTACTGAATGTGTTGTTTCATGTACTTACTGAATGTGGTGTTTCGTGTACTTACTGAATGTGCTGTTTCATGTACTTACTGAATGTGCTGTTTCGTGTACTTACTAAATGTGGTGTTTCATGTACTTACTGAATGTGCTGTTTCATGTACTTACTGAATGTGCTGTTTCATGTACTTACTGAATGTGCTGTTTCATGTACTTACTGAATGTGCTGTTTCGTGTAGTTCCTGAATGTGGAGTTTCATGTACTTACTGAATGTGCTGTTTCGTGTACTTACTGAATGTGGTGTTTCATGTACTTACTGAATGTGGTGTTTCATGTACTTACTGAATGTGGTGTTTCATGTACTTACTGAATGTGCTGTTTCATGTACTTACTGAATGTGGTGTTTCATGTACTTACTGAATGTGCTGTTTCGTGTAGTTATTGAATGTGCTGTTTCATGTACTTACTGAATGTGCTGTTTCATGTACTTACTGAATGTGGTGTTTCATGTACTTACTGAATGTGGTGTTTCATGTACTTACTGAATGTGGTGTTTCATGTACTTACTGAATGTGCTGTTTCGTGTAGTTACTGAATGTGCTGTTTCATGTACTTACTGAATGTGCTGTTTCATGTACTTACTGAATGTGCTGTTTCATGTACTTACTGAATGTGGTGTTTCGTGTACTTACTGAATGTGCTGTTTCATGTACTTACTGAATGGGGTGTTTCATGAATTTACTGAACGTGGTGTTTCATGTACTTACTGAATGTGGTGTTTCATGTACTTACTCAATGCGGTGATTCATGTACTTTCTGAATGCGGTGTTTCGTGTACTTACTGAATGTGGTGTTTCGTGTACTTACTGAATGTGCTGTTTCATGTACTTACTGAATGCGGTGTTTCATGTACTTACTGAATGCGGTGTTTCATGTACTTACTGAATGTGCTGTTTCGTGTAGTTACTGAATGTGGAGTTTCGTGTACTTACTGAATGTGCTGTTTCGTGTAGTTACTGAATGTGGAGTTTCGTGTACTTACTGAATGTGGTGTTTCATGTACTTACTGAATGTGCTGTTTCGTGTACTTACTGAATGTGGTGTTTCGTGTACTTACTAAATGTGCTGTTTTGTGTACTTACTGAATGTGGTGTTTCATGTACTTACTGAATGTGGTGTTTCGTGTACTTACTGAATGTGCTGTTTCGTGTACTTACTGAATGTGGTGTTTCGTGTACTTACTGAATGTGGTGTTTCGTGTACTTACTGAATGTGGTGTTTCGTGTACTTACTGAATGTGGTGTTTCGTGTACTTACTGAATGTGGTGTTTCGTGTACTTACTGAATGTGGTGTTTCGTGTACTTACTGAATGTGGTGTTTCGTGTACTTACTGAATGTGGTGTTTCGTGTACTTACTGAATGCGGTGTTTCGTGTACTTACTGAATGCGGTGTTTCGTGTACTTACTGAATGCGGTGTTTCGTGTACTTACTGAATGCGGTGTTTCGTGTACTTACTGAATGCGGTGTTTCGTGTACTTACTGAATGCGGTGTTTCGTGTACTTACTGAATGTGGTGTTTCGTGTACTTACTGAATGTGGTGTTTCGTGTACTTACTGAATGTGGTGTTTTGTGTACTTACAGAGTGTGGTGTTTCGTGTACTTACTGAATGTGCCGTTTCGTGTACTTACTGAATGTGGTGTTTCGTGTACTTACTGAATGTGGTGTTTTGTGTACTTACTGAATGTGGTGTTTCGTGTACTTACTGAATGTGGTGTTTTGTGTACTTACTGAATGTGGTGTTTCGTGTACTTACTGAATGTGGTGTTTCGTGTACTTACTGAATGTGGTGTTTTGTGTACTTACTGAATGTGGTGTTTCGTGTACTTACTGAATGTGGTGTTTCGTGTACTTACTGAATGTGGTGTTTCGTGTACTTACTGAATGCGGTGTTTCGTGTACTTACTGAATGCGGTGTTTTGTGTACTTACTGAATGCGGTGTTTCGTGTACTTACTGAATGTGCCGTTTCGTGTACTTACTGAATGTGGTGTTTTGTGTACTTACTGAATGTGGTGTTTCGTGTACTTACTGAACGTGGTGTTTCGTGTACTTACTGAACGTGGTGTTTCGTGTACTTACTGAATGTGCCGTTTCGTGTACTTACTGAATGTGCCGTTTCGTGTACTTACTGAACGTGGTGTTTCGTGTACTTACTGAATGTGGTGTTTTGTGTACTTACTGAATGTGGTGTTTTGTGTACTTACAGAGTGTGGTGTTTTGTGTACTTGTAGTGGAGCAGCAGAGCGGCAGCGGCTTCACAGCAGCGCTGGTAACATCGGGGAAAGTTCAGAAGGTTAATGTAAAGGTGGAGGCGTGTGCAGCTCCCAGCAGCACGGGTGGTGCTGCTGGGAGCTGTGGCCAAACACAACAGCTGGGCTGTTTTCCTTCAGCGTGCAGGAGAAGTGGCTCCAGTCCAGGTAGCATGAAGACGATGATGAAAGACAGAGATAAAGAACTGGCATGTCCAACGCAGTGAAAATACAGGATGTGCTGCTGTGGGGGCTCGTAGAGACCACCACACTGTGAGGGGCTCGTAGAGACCACTACACCGTGAGGGGCTCGTAGAGACCACCACATTGTGGGGCGCTCGTAGAGACCACCACACCGTGAGGGGCTCGTAGAGACCACCACACCGTGAGGGGCTCGTAGAGACCACCACATTGTGGGGCGCTCGTAGAGACCACCACACCGTGAGGGGCTTGTAGAGACCACCACACTGTGAGGGGATTGTAGAGACCACCACACCGTGAGGGGCTCGTAGAGACCACCACACTGTGAGGGGATTGTAGAGACCACCACACCATGAGGGGCTCGTAGAGACCACCACATTGTGGGGCGCTCGTAGAGACCACCACACCGTGAAGGGCTTGTAGAGACCACCACACCGTGAGGGGATTGTAGAGACCACCACACCGTGAGGGGCTCGTAGAGACCACCACATTGTGGGACGCTAGTACAGACCACCACACCGTGAGGGGCTTGTAGAGACCAACACACCGTGAGGGGATTGTAGAGACCACCACACCGTGAGGGGCTCGTAGAGACCACCACATTGTGGGACGCTAGTACAGACCACCACACCGTGAGGGGCTCGTAGAGACCACCACATTGTGGGACGCTAGTACAGACCACTACACCGTGAGGGGCTCGTAGAGACCACCACACCGTGAGGGGCTAGTAGAGACCACCACACTGTGAGGGGCTCGTAGAGACCACCACACCGTGAGGGGATTGTAGAGACCACCACATTGTGGGGCGCTAGTACAGACCACCACACCGTGAGGGGCTCATAGAGACCACCACACTGTGAGGGGCTAGTAGAGACCACCACACCGTGACACTCCAGTCTTCTGTGCATCTGCTTGCTCGTCACAAAAAGAGGCTTGTGGATGTGAAGGTGAGCTGTGCTAATGAAGTGGTGTTGTTGTTGACGGTGTGGTTTAAGCTAAACACTAGGTGTGTATTTCCATGTTGTGCTGCGGTGTCTCTCTCCGGCCCTGGACTTGCTGGGAGCTTCACACAGCAACCGCTCGGCACACTGAGCTGAAACTGAGCTGAAACGGCGATGCTGTTGAGAGCAGCACGCAGGCGTTCAGGCGTTATACCGTCCAGCATCCACAGCAGCACCCAGCCAGCCCGGGACGGGAGTGCTGACGAGCATCCTTATCCCCGTCCCGTCCGCTGCAGGGAGACACCCTCTCAGGCCGTCAGGTCGAACTCAACTCGCCAACTAATCATAATGATAGTAATAGTAATCACCACACACACACAGACACACACAGACACACACACACACACATCTTTCAACAGTTCAACAGTGCAGAGTAAATAAGGGACATAGGGACAAGTTGTAATCCATGTTCAGCATTTCTCAGTGAACGTTTTCATGAATCAAGGCGAGTTGGTAAGTGCTGATCCGGCGAGGGCGTGTGTGGGAGTAAAGACAACAGTCCCAGCTGTCACCAGAAGCCCGCAAAGATGGATTACAGTTTTAACTGACCCACTGTTTGTTAGACCTTGTACCCTAGGCAGCGTGAGTAAGATCATTACTGGCCGTATTAGGACTGGAACACATATCAGTACACTTCCACCTACCGAGCCCATTAAGCCCCTGTAATTGCACCAGGTTTAGTTATTTGTAAAACAAATACAAGGCAACTGCCATAAATGTCCCAAGACCATTTTCCACAAGATTGATTAGATAAATTTGGCTACCCCCAAATTTCTGCTTTGTTTTTAAGTTCACTTTAAATGATCCAAAAAATCTCCCTGATGAAACAGCCAGGCTCACAAGACGTTAGAAACCTGGGCGTCCTGCTACTAACTCACGAGGAAAGAAATGGTCCGTCTATAGGCGACCCGCAGGGACAGCATTCCCAGCTAATGATCACACGCCACCTCCAGTCTGCTCCAGCAAGGGAGGGCCTTGCTGAATTAGGACCCACCTACCCACCTACCTACCTACCTACCTACCCCGGGGCCTAGTGTGCTAATGAGGCAATGTGTTAATGAAGCAAGTCCGTGATCACAATTCTATTATGTAGACCTACCCCAAAACCAGATACCATGACTGCCTAAGATAAGCACAGGAAGGCCTGGTCCAAGTGGTGTTGGCCTATCATCTGAACTGCAAGACACTCTGACAGGGTCACACACACATATATACGTACATCCATCCAGCCATCGTCTTAGGGTCGCGGGGATGCTGGAGCCTATCCTAGCAGTCATTGGGCGGTAGGCGGGGAGACAACCTGGACAGGCCGCCAGACTGTCACAGGGCCCACATACACACACCCATTCATTCTTAGGGACAATTTAGTAGGGCCAATTCACCTGACCTACATGTCTTTGGACTGTGGGAGGAAACCGAAGCCCCCGGAGGAAACCCACACACACACAGGGAGAACATGCAAACTCCATACAGAGGACGACCCGGGATAATCCGCTGAGTCAAGTACATTCTTTATGAGACAGTACAAGCCTGTTTCATGCCATACGCAATCATCCGCTGTCACTGAAGCTACTAAATGCGTCTTTAATAATCTGGAAAATAATCTGGACTATATAGCCCGCACACATGGCTCATCTCCACCTGCAGAACTCACAATATAGGTTTTATTGATAATTTTAATCTGTTCTGGGCTCGTATTTCCTTCTTCAGGTCTGACAGAGCCCACCCAAACAGGCGCTGGGTAGCCTGATGCTAGCGCCAACCTGCAGCATGCTGTACACTCATCTCCCCGCGTGACTGACTGTTTACATCCCACTCTTCCCTCCCAGAGCCTCCGCTTCCGCCTCAAGGGGGGTTTGTCTAATATGGGGACGTCTGAAGCCGGATGTGACGCAGAGATCTGCCGGATGTTGATCCATGGCACATGCGACTGGTGTGATCTGTTTAACGTTAGCTAGCCACCATGGACGGCATTCAAGATCAGGAGGAGATTCAACGTTTCAAATCTGAAATAGATTTAGAAAAGAATATAAATGAATTGGGAGAAAGAACTATGACTAAATCCGTTGTCTATCATAAAGACAAGGCGTTTGGTCAGGACGGGGAGTTGTGCTAACGTTAATCGTAGCTAACCTTATCCCACCTTATCGAACGATAGGCTAAAGTCGACCATAATCCATCGTTCAAGAAACTGTAATTTGACGATACATTTAATAACGTTAACGTTATTTATGTCAGACGAGTAACGTTATGCCTTAGCTTGCCGCAAGTAACGTTAGCTAACGTTGTCTTTAGCTTGACGCAATGTTAGCTAGCTAGCTAGATTAACCTAAATTACATGTTCTTTCTCCGCCGAGTGGCTAGTAACGTTAAATTAGCTGGATAGAGGTAATCCAGTAGATGAACAGATGCTATGCCACTGTATTTTGGACACGGACATGCTAGTCAATAGCCCCATAAGTGACTTGTGGGGTAGCTAGTCAACAGAGTTAAGCCAGTAACGTTAGCTAGCTAGTTGAGTACAGTAAACTCCAGTGATGCTTTCATATAACGTTAACGTTACACTGACTGGATCTGGAGAGTCCCCGGCTCTCTCCATCCCTTTGAAGCTGAAATGGAGCCAGATCCAATCAGTCTTCTGATGTGGCACTGGCATGATTGAACATAGAATAGGTAAAGATACTTGACAAACTCACTCTGTAGTGTGATGTTATATAATGTTTGAATTGTTATTTATTTCAAGTGGGATTGATTTGTAGTCTGCATGTAAGTTATTGTTCTGTGTGATACGAGTGTGCACCTCAAACCTCCCTCTTGGTATAAAGTCCTCAGGACAGCACAGCTGGCTGGTTGCTGTAGTATTACAGCTCATAGGTTCCTCTCAGTGTGTTTCAGAGATACTGCTCCAGAATGGCCACACCCCCCAGATATCCCTTCACATTTCAGCATTGTTTTAGTTCCACTGTTTTACATATTATTATCATGTTGTCATGGTTAGAGAAGCTACAGAACATTTAGCCTAGCTATCATGACCCTGAAATTATGTATAAAGCCATTTATCTGACAGTTATGTCCACAGTCCCTCTGTAAGGCACTGTGGGTCCCTTCAGAGGTGTGTATTCTCTCTAGGCCTCTAGAGAAATGGTATTTGAAGAAAGACCTCTTAGTCTTATTACATCAAGCTAGTGCCTATCAAGGAAACCCCTACACACTAAGGCCATTTTTATATTCAGCGCATTGTTCCGCAACGGTCCACAGTCTGCACGGCAACGGAGGGGGACAGCGTCACACTAACGTGACACTATAATTTCGTAGATATAAAGGGTGTTCATGTGACACGTCACTATAATTTAGTTTCCTATAGGTAAGCTAAAATGTTATTTTGGACCAACATCAAGGCACTGTTTTACTGTACTATTTTTAACTCTTTACAGACCCCACACCAGGAGCCAAGATAATCAACTGGCAGCTCAAACATGTTCCCTTTAATGGTGTGCCCTTCACGGTGGTAGGACGGAAGTGCTTCCCCTGTCACCAGGGCAAAGACCAGCGCAGCAGGAAAGACAAGCTGAAGAGACAACATCAACTGGTATGTGAAACAAGGGATGTTAATGTCTGCCTATATGTTGCTTTACAGGGTATACATGTAGGTAGTTGCTTTTAAGGGATATTACACGGTGAGCCATAGTGTTTCTGAAAGTTTTGTCCATGCCATGGGAGCTAATACCCCTTTCCAACCATACTGGAACTACCTGATGTATATTACTTTAATACTATTGACACCATGCAGACATATTTTCAGTTTTGGGTCTTCTCTCCATATTTATCTTAGCTTGGTGACCATTCAGACCACTCCTATCAAGAGACTCGACGTCATCACCTGCAAGATTCCAAGAAGCTTGACTGCCCAGCTGGAATCAACGTGGCTCATCTTATCAGATTCCCTGATTACAAGGTATTTTCTATTTTGAACAAGGAGCTTTCATTTGTTCCCTGCATCAACCAAATTTCAAATGGCAGGGTTTCTACTGGGCATTAAAGGCCTTAAAAAGTATTAAATTTAAAAACATATCTTAAAGACCTTAAAGTATTTTTAAAAAGTATTGAATTGGAGTCTATCAGGTCCTAAAAACAACTCCAAATGAGAGATAACATTAGCATTAGGCAACAGAGTACAACAGGTAGGGTTGCATTTTGGTCATATGACATTGACTGCTCAGCAGCCATCTTCCGATATCTTTACAGGGTATTTCTAAGTATTTCCTTTTTAAACGTTTATCTTTTAACTGCACACCATTTAGTTCTGACCATGCTATCTTAGTGATCATAAGCACATGTAGAATATAATCAGCAAGATGGCACTCCTCTATTTCCTGTATAGAGTTGCAACAGTCATTTATCTTCATCAAGCTTTTGTGTCACCTTCTCTTGCTTTGTATTGTGTGCTTTTCAGATTGCAGCTGATGATGCCAAACAGAGAAAGCGTAGAGGCAAACAACTCAAATTTGACCTGGCAAAAACACCCTCGACAGTTAGATTTGAGCAGCAGTTTGTTGTGCGCTTGCCTGACCTCTGCGACCATAAGAATCACCCGATAGATGGAGAGGTCAGTGTCAAATAGCCCATGTATTTTGCTTTGATTACTTAGGCCCAAAAAAGTCTTTGGGTTCCCATTGCCTACCGACCCTCCCATTTTGCCCCCTACCCTAATTTTTTTATTGGCTTTTGGAGTTAAAATAAAATAAGTGAGAATGCCACCGACTGAAGCACATCCTCAGCCTTTCCACCTGCCTTCGTAATAACCTTAATTTTACGTGAGCTACCCAGGGTTTGGAGTTGTAATTAAAATCAGTGCAGGGACATTCTAACAAAGCCATGTTGAGCCTATAATGTATGACTCTGAAAATGTACTCTGACATTTCAATGTAAATGCAGGGTAGTTGATCCACTAGCCCTTACCAGTACTCCAGATCTTGTATGGTTTTATGGTTTCTCCATGATCTGGAGTCCTTCGATTTATTGCCTTTCTAAACATTTCCTGACAAACAGGTCGGGTCCCATTTGCTTAGACCCGCCTTCCAATTGCCCTACTACTCATGCCCTTAACTGACAACCAATGGGAATCCAAAGTTTTTTTCCTTGCCTTGATGTTTACATGTAGAAATTTGTTTCCTAAATATTCATGCCATTATTATTCGTTCTATAGGCAGCTGAGGTTTGAGAGGCTGTAGACCCCAGGATAGTTAGTTTTGTAGAGCAGCTAGCCTTGGCCGGAGCCAGGAGGCTCCTGGAATACAAGAGACAAGTGAACAAGTATGTCCAAGACCTTTTCAGAGGACAGGGCCTCCCTCTACCTCCCCCGACGAAGAGAAGGTTTTATCCCTGCGATAAAGACTTCTACAACATCATCTCCTCAGTCAGAAACAGCCAAAGACACTCTTCTGTTGACCAAGTCAATCTGCAGGTAGCATAGCTGTTGATAGGAGATGTTTTACAGGATTGAAACAACATTGGTTGCTCATGACTTTAGCCTCCATGCCACATAAATGTTTAAGGCTAGATCCCATAGGGTACGCTGTAAGAATTATAGACTGTCAAGTTTAGGGACTGCTTTGGACAGATACATTTAGGCACAGGTTTCTAATGGTTAGGGTTAGAGTTTGGTGTTGTGAGATTCAATGGGATCAAGCCTCTCCCCCGAGTTACATAGGCTGTACACTCCACACATCAGGTAGTATTTTTGAATCGGAATAGGAAACACAGCCAATATTCTGCTAATAAGGCATGCTTTTTGGGTGTATTTATAGGGGCTGGTGGATGACTGGAGAACACAGGAGTGTCTCATAGAATACAGGCCGAGCCAAGAGGACGAGAACAGGGCCAAGAGAGAAGAGGAGACCATTCCGGCAGACAGTTCTGAGGACAGTTCCTTTCATGGTTCATATTCCCTCTCATGGTTTTTTTTTGCTATGGAGTTTTTTTGTATTCCCTTGACAGTTATTTTTGACTCTGAGAAATCTACTTTAACACGCACAGTCCAAAGATATTTTTCCTGTTATTTGTATAGTTAACCCGAAAGCAGAGCTCTAAATAAAAACAATTGTGGAACTGTGACTTGGTGTCGGTGTGTTACTTGGATCAGAGTGCTCTCCAGTAAAAGTAAATAACTTTTGAGGGGTTTCTCTTCCCATTACATGATAATGCATTTGAAACGTACAGTTAGTAAGAATAAGAAAATAATGAGACAGAGGGAAAGAAGGTTGTGTGAGAAAAATACACATGTGGGCCCCGAATACTTTTGAGATTTTGAAGTGGGCTTTAAGTCAGTAAAGAGTGGGAACCCCGGGTCTGCTTGACCTCATTGGGAGGGGCAATACTTGAACTGAGTAAAAGAACAAGCACAAGGCACTGGGCAGAACATATTAACGTTACAGTCAATGAATGGGGACATGGTCAGTGTAACGTTACAACTTTTTATTTACTTCAGAAGACCATATCTGCAGGCAGTGGACTCCATGCATGGGGGTGGGGGTATTTAAAGCACACCTTAGCTGAACAGCTGTGCTGTCCATGCTACCGTAACGTTAATGGTAACACTAAAAGCTGTGCTAACATAAACACCAAACTGGACGATGAACTATGAAGGTAACGTTAGCAATTTCGGAGATGAACCTTACTGTTAACGTTAGCTACCTAACGTTAGCAAAGCTAGATACAACTTACTGATAACTGAGTAACATTAGCTAACGTTAACTTACAGTTACACGTAAATAAGTTAGCTAGTCTAGCTAACATCATAAAGCATAGCTATACGTGCTAGCTAACATCATAAAGCATAGCTACACTACAGTACTAACGCGTTACCGTACCAGTTAAACTATGTCAGAATCATGCATGGAATCATGCCAGGTGAATCTCCAGTTTGTTGTAGCAACCACTGTGGCAACCAGACAGGCACCGGTCGCCCGCGTCACATCCGGCTTCAGACGTCCTCATATTAGACAAACCTCCTGAGGGGGCACTCAACGGTACTGTTCCGCCCACTAGCGCCCTCCACTCGCCTCATCTGTTATTCACACACTCACCGGGAGTATTCCCCTTCAGACTATTACTGGGCACCGTGCCTCTCATCCACACCATGTGTCTAATAGCAGAAACAACAACAACTGAATATCTGGAGCAATTATCTGCAATTTGTGTCCGACAGTGGTGCTTGAAAGTTTGTGAACTCTTTAGAATTTCCTATATTTCTGCATAAATATGATCTAAAACATCATCAGATTTTCACACAAGTCCTAAAAGTAGATAAAGAGAACCCAGTTAAACAAATGAGACAAAAATATTATACTTGGTCATTTATTTATTGAAGAAAACAAATGGGAGGTGGCGAGTATTGGGTCAGATGTCTTACTTGCCAAAAGGAATGCGAAGCAATGCACACCATTGTTGTTCAGTGTTCTCCTGGTGGTGGACTCATGAACATTAACATATTAGCCAATGTGAGAGAGGCCTTTAGTTGCTTAGAAGTTACCCTGAGTTGTCTGTGAATGTTCTCATTCATCCAGGTCATGGTTATCCAAAGGAGTTGAATCAAGCTAGACTAGCTTGGTCTAGTCAGGAAAGCACGAACTGAGGAAGCCTCTTGGATGAGAGGCGAAACGTCTTCACGGATATATACCAAGTCCAGTTGCACTTGATTCAACTGCTTTGGGTTACCCTGGGTTCCTTTGTGACCTGGCCGACTATTACACACCTTGCTCTTGGAGTGATCGTTGATGGTCGACCACTCCTGGGGAGGGTAACAATGGTCTTGAATGTCCTCCATTTGTACACAATCTGTCTGACTGTGGATTGGTGGAGTCCAAACTCTTTAGAGGTGGTTTTATAACCTTTTCCAGCCTGATGAGCATCAATAACACTTTTTCTGAGGTCCTCAGAAATCTCCTTTGTTCTTGTCATGATACACTTCCACAAACATGTGTTGTGGAGATCAGACTTTGATAGCTCCCTGTTCTTTAAATAAATCAGGGCGCCCACTCACACCTGATTGTCATACCATTGATTGAAAACACCTGACTCTAATTTCACCTTCAAATTAACTGCTAATCCTAGAGCTTCACATACTTTTGTCACTCACAGATATTCAATATTGGATCATTTTCCTCAATAAATAAACGACCAATTATAATATTTTTGTCTCATTTGTTTAATTGGGTTCTCTTGATCTACTTTTAGGTCTTGTGTGAAAATATGATGATGTTTTAGGTCATATTTATGCAGAAATATAGAACATTTTTTTTTGTGATCAAATATTTTTTAGTTTATCATTTTTTTAAACAAGACACACAAATGAACAATAATGCAAACAAAAACCCACCCACAAACGAGAAAAAAAAGGAAAAGAAAAGAAAAGAAAAAAAAATACAGAAAAAATTGCAAAAAAGAAACAGCATACAGTACTCGGTCAGTGTTCAGTCAATAAAGTTCTTCAACTCAGCGGCCACAGAATTCCACATGTCTATAGTTCCAGCCCTTGCTCCATGGATCCTGCCAGGTCGTAAGTGAACACAAGGTGTAGGCCCAACAGTAATACTTTAAGTTAGGGAGCGCAATGCCACCATCTGATCTGTTACGATTCATGGTCGTGCGCTTGAGGCGAGGAGGCTTGTTCTTCCAGATGAATTTGGTAATCGCTGAATGGAGTTTATCCCAGTACCGAGGAGGGGGCGGAAGAGGGAGCATAGAGCTAACAAAATTAACCCGCGGCAATATATTCATCTTGACGATGGAAACCCTAGCACGAATGGAATTGGGCATTGAAGCCCATCTAATCATGTCCTCAGAGACCTTCTTAAAGGTCAAGTCGAAGTTAGATTTTGTTGTGACTGTCAGAGACGGAAAGATGTCAATCCCTAAATATTTGAAGTGGCTTACAATCGGAACAAGCGGGGGAAGTACGGCCGACCACATGGCCTCGTTCAGGGGCAATAACGCTGATTTGGTCCAATTAATTCTGTAACCCGATAAGGAACTAAATTGGTCAAAAATATCCAGGAGAGGAGGAATTGATTTGGGGGCATCAGCTACATACAGGAGACAATCGTCCGCATATAACGAAATAAGGTGAGAGGTACCATTGAGCACGAGGGGAGCAACGAGATCAGACTGCCTAATAGTCTGTGCTAGGGGTTCCAGTGAGATCGCAAACAGCAGGGGGCTAAGGGGACAACCCTGCCTGGAGCCCCTGGCTATATCAAACAAGGGTGAAGAAGTATTCGCGGTAAGAACTCTAGCAGTAGGGTTAGCATACATCATCCTGATCATATTAATAAAGGGATCACTGATACCCATGGCAGCCAGCACAGACCAGAGAAAAGACCACTCAAGGCGGTCAAAAGCTTTAAGAGCATCAAGTGACAGCACAGCAGCAGGCGTTCTAATGCTAGAAGCTTTGTCAATAATGTGGAGCAAACGTCTGACATTGTCAGAGGCCAGCCTTGTTCTGATAAACCCAGTCTGGTCGCAGTGTACTAACTTAAGCATATAATTTTGGAGGCGGCCTGCTAAAGTTTTAGCGTAAATCTTAACATCAGCATTGAGCAGAGAAAGAGGTCTATAATTGCCACATTCAGTGGGATCTTTGCCTTTCTTCAATAATAATGAAATAATAGCAATATTCACATCCCTTGCGAGAGACCCTTCATCAATAGAAAACAATATCATGTTGAGAAGGTGTGGACCCAGAACTTCCCAAAAAGTTAAATAGAATTCGGGGGGGATGCCATCACACCCAGGCGATTTGCCTCTGCACATAGCCTTAACCGCCTCCTTCAACTCATCCAGAGTGACAGGAGAGTTCAGTGAGGCAGATTCCTCTTCTGTGAGACGAGGTAGTACGAGATTGTCTAGAAAATCTTTATGCTTGGCTGCATCTGGAGTAACCTCAGAGGCGTACAGGTCTACATAAAAGGACTGGAATACCTTGTTCACCTGCACAGGATCAGATCTGACTATGTCATCAGCATCCTTGACAGTAGAAATATCAACAAAATGTTCATTAGATTTCAAACGCATGGCAAGCAGATGACTCGGCCTTGCCCCATTAAAATAACAAAACTGCCTTGTGCGGTGTATTTGGAATTCAGCTCTTCGTTTAAGGAGATAATTTATTTCTTTTTTAACTAAATTGCGCTGTAAGGCTGTGCTGTCACTGTATTTGGCCTGTAACTGACTGTCCAGAGCGATAAACCTATTTTCAAGATCACAAAGCTTCCTAGCCCTCGCCTTACTTAGAGTCGAAGTATATACTGTAGTATTATTCAAAATAAAACCCTTAATCGCATTCCAAAGAATCCTTGGGTCACCAACTGATCCGACATTAATAACTAAAAAGTCTTTCATAGCAGCCACAAACTGTGTCTTAAATGACTCATCATTCAGGAGGGAGGTGTTGAAGCGCCAGCGGGGGGCTTGTTTAAAGAAGGGCGGATAGAGGCCTTAGCTAACACTGCTTTGTGATCGACAAGGGTCATGGGGACAAGTACAACATTATCAATATTTTGGAATAAGCCCTGTGAGACAAAAATATAATCGATTCTCGAGAAGGACTTATGCCTTGCTGAATAAAATGAGAAGTCCTTAGCAGATGGATTAAACCTTCTCCAAAGATCCATCACACCCACCTCATCAGCCCACCTTACGAGCATATCAGAGGCCGCCTTTTGGTCATGCGATGCACTACTCCCTGACCTGTCCAGCATATTATTCATGACCGCATTAAAATCGGCCCCCACAACGAAAGCACAATCGGAATATTTTAACATAGTGACAGTAAGTAGATTGAAAAAGTCTTTGACACAGCCATTAGGAGCATACGCAGATACAAGAGCAATACGCCGCCCTTCAACAAAAACCTTAACCAAAGTTATCCTACCCAACTCGTCAGAGAAACACTCATCTACAGCCATATTTAATCTGCGGCGGCAGAGTATCGCTACCCCTTTCGTTCTACTGTTTGCGCACGATGATGCCACAACTTTGAAATATTTATTAGCTAGTCCGTTCACATCAGAGGATAATCTGTGGGTTTCTTGTAAAAGGATGATGTCTGCCCCCCTCTTACGAACCACCTCCATCAGTGCAACACGCTTGCTATGGTGATTCAGACCATTGGCATTAAGGCTAATAAACGTTAGAATCGCCATGGGCTGAGAGTGTAAAAACGGCTGACTAGACAGACCACTGACCTGGCATTCGTCCGAGTGAAAGATGCATCAATGAAAACAGTAACAAAAAAAACCTCAACTAAACCCACCCACATAACATTAACCCCATTGCGCACACAGGCATAGAGATGTTCTTGCATTTCTCTAGGCTGTGACTGGTATGCAAAGCAATGCTTCTATCCAGCAAATTCGACCAGAATTATATTCAAGAAACAACATGAAAGATAAGCAATATATGAAGATAATTAGGCCACTATGAACAGTAGCCCAAAAACAACCATCGACAATAACATTAGAACTAGGCCTACAGCCAGAGGAAGTGCGACTAATATTGAATCATAGCCTAATGGCTAGGCCTGAGTCGGGAGGGGAGAAAAAAAAACACATACTGTATTATGAAATAAAAATAATAATTGCAAAAAGCCTCACCTCCCCACACTATAAAAACAACATAAAAGATAGGCCTAAGCAGTATATGTAGATAATTAGGCCACAACGAACAGTAGCCCAAAAACAATTGACCTTAAAAGTAAAACCACAGGCTATAGGCCTAGAGCCCAGGCAGAGGCGGAGAAAAGTGTAGGCCTATTACGAAAATATTGATAGGCCTAGGCTAATAAGCCACTAACCTAACCTTACTCGGTAATGAGTGTTTGGCCTATCACACAGACCACACTTCCATGGTAGGACACAGGAAATAATAACATTCAGAAGTAGGCCTACAGCCAGAGGGAGTGCGACCAATATTGAATTATAGCCTAATATATGGCTGGGTCGGGAGGGGGAAAACAAAAACACATAAGCCTACTCAACAAAATTAGCTTAATGATAAATGTATTATGAAATGAATTACAGAAAGCCTCACCTCCCTACACCTTAGGCTGGATAAATAAACAGCCAGGTAGGCTATAATAATATGTATAATATATATTATTAAACCGGCTACTTCTTCAGGACATTGAAGACGGCCTTAAAATTCCGCATAAATCTTATCCAAACTGGCGTCCAATAATGTAGGCTAGGCCTAGATCAGATTATTGTGTGAAAAAAAAGCGACCAGATAGGCTAATATAGAAACGAAAAATATAGCCGTCTAGCCGACTACAGGTAGCACACAGACCTCAACTCAAGAACAGGGCACCTACCCCAGCAAGATTACACATTAGTGAACGGCATCAGACGTCAGTCCAGGTCCACAAACGAAGGTCAGTGGCAGCTAGCAGCGGAGATTAGCCGCCAAGATCAGGCTGGACCCAGGGCGTCCAGAAACCGCATGGCTTTCTTGAGGTCGGCAAAGACGTGACGCTCTCCGGGTTTGGGGAGCAGGACCAGACCGGCGCTGAAGTTGTAGTGGTATCTGAAGGAGGGGTGGTCCTGTCGCAGCCTCCTCCGAACCTCATCGAACTTGGCCCGTTTCTGCGCGTGGATGGTAGAAAGATCCGGAAAGATGTGGATCCGTGCGTCCTTGTATTTAAGAACACCCATCTTCCGCGCCTTCTCCAGAATATTCTCCTTCTCCCTGAAGGTCTGCAGGCAGAGCAGGTAGTGCCTGGCCAAGGGACGATTCCCTTCCTCCCCGCTCGGCACGCGTCCCACACGATGAGCTCTCTCAACTCTGGGCAGAGAGGTCAGGTTCAGCATGTCTTTCAGGAACCTCGCAGCAAACTCGTGCTGAGGTGATTCTCAGGTTATTCCTCCTAGACCTCGATTCAAGATCAGCACAGCGTTCGGTCAGATGTTCCACCTGAAGTTCCAATTTACCGATTTTTCCATCTCTGGTATCACCCTTGTTCTGGAGCTCGAACACGTCCGCTCGGTTCAACTCGACAGACTCCTCGCGTTCCGTAATGGCGGATTCCCGCGCACGCGTCTTCTCAGAGAGGCACTTGTCCATCTAATCAAACTTGGCTAGAATCGGGTCAATGTGCCTCTTGATCTTCTCGTCAAACGTGTCTCTGAATTCTCTGACCATGTTCTGTACCTCCTCCATCATTTTGGCCAGCGGCTCAATCTGTTTCTGCTCCTCTCTCGACGAGCGGCCCGTCTTCCTTCTGGGAAGCGACTTGTTGCTAGCAGGTGCCTGGCTGGACCTGCTAGCAGGAGGTGCCTGGCTGGACCTGCTAGCATCGGAATTTTCATCCCCACACGACATTCTTCGGCCAAAAAATCTAACAAAAAGTCGAAATACACTGCGACAATGTGAACTTGAATACGAATGTCAAGAATACAGGATTTTGCTGGATAGAAATATGAAATAAAGTCACGGGCCTCCGGAGCTCACAGCAAACGTGGCATTCCGCTCGCTGGCCAAACCGGAAACTCAATATAGAACATTTTAAAGGGTTCACAAACTTTCAAGCGCCACTGTATTTGTTGTACTCCTGTTGGTTTTAACTCTGCTTTGACGCCAAACAATTTTGGCCTCTTGAATGTGAGATCTCTGGGTAATAAGGTCTTTATCATTAATGATTTCGTTTCCGATAATCTGGACTTTTTTATGATTGCTGAGACATGGCTGTCCGCAGGGGATACTGTTCCCCAGATTGGGGCTAGCCCCCCTGATTTTGCATATTTTCATATTCCCAGGCATTCTGGTAGAGGGGGTGGTGTAGCTGTTTCTTTTATAATTTAGGTCTTAATTGCCATCCTGTTACTTTTGATAATTTTATCTCATTTGAGGTTTTAAGTTTTTTGAATCACTGGCCCTCCCCCTCTACTCTGCATCTTAATTTATAGGCCCCCTAATTCAGTCAGTTTTATCTCTGAGTTTTATCTATTGTCATGTCAAAATATGACAGGCTGCTTATTCTTGGCGATTTTGATATTCATGTGTGTTGTCCTTACCATTCCCTAACCTCGATTTGTTTGGATCTTATAGACTATTTTAACCTCATTCAACCCGTTAACAAGCTGAACGAGCACACTCGTGCCCTTAGAAGACTGTAGAAAATCAGAACGACAATGGAAGGTCATCAAGTCTGAATTAGCACATAATACCCTTAAAAACCAAACGTTAATTTACCAGAAGGCAGTTAAGAATGCAGGACCAGCATACTTCTCTGAACTAATATCAAGAAATGACCACAATCCTAAAGTTCTCTTCAGGGTAGGCGATTCTGTTATTAATGGTCGCTCCACTTCTCTATTTGAATCCGATGTTGAGTTGTCCGAAAAATTTCTCACTCATTTTGTAAACAAGGTGGAGAATATCAGGTCCCAAATCCAGCCAGGCTCTTGCACTGGTTCTATTCCCCGTGTAAATTCTGCCTCTTTCACCCAGTTTCAACCAATTACAGTTTCAGTGTTGGAGGGGAGTCTTGGAGACTGAACTCCTCTTCCGACATCATTCCCACTAAAAATGGGCAAGCAGGTGCTGGCGAACCAACCAGACATTGTGGTGGTTGACAAGAAACAGAAGACAGCAGGAGCACTGATGTAGCTACCCTGAGCGACGGCAACATCAGGAGGAAAGAGCATGAGAAGCAAGAGAAACAACACGGGTTGAGGGAAGAACTAGATCGGATGTAGACGGTGAAGCCACAGTAGTCCAACAGGAGGACCAGGGGAACAGGGTCACATTGCCTGGAATCTGCTGGAGAGTGGCTCCAGCAGATTCCAGGAACGACATCTGAGGTCTCTGTCCAGAAGAGTGTGGTCCTAGGAACAGCTAAGATACTGCACAGAACCCTCAAACTCCCAGGCCTCTTGTAGAGGACCCGAGCTTGAGGAAGACAAATGCCACCCGAAAAAAAAAGGGTGAGGGAGATTTTTTTTTTTTTATGGTTTAATCTGCACTTTAACTGTTGATGTTGTGCTGCTGGTACTTTAACTGTTGATGTTGTGCTGATGGTACTTTAACTCTTGGTGTTGTGCTGTTGGTACTTTAACTGTTGATGTTGTGCTGTTGGTACTTTAACTCTTGGTGTTGTGCTGTTGGTTCTTTAACTCTTGGTGTTGTGCTGATGGTACTTTAACTCTTGATGTTGTGCTGTTGGTACTTTAACTCTTGGTGTTGTGCTGTTGGTTCTTTAACTCTTGGTGTTGTGCTGATGGTACTTTAACTGTTGATTTTGTGCTGATGGTATTTAAACTCTTGGTGTTGTGCTGTTGGTTCTTTAACTCTTGGTGTTGTGCTGTTGGTTCTTTAACCTATGATGTTGTGCTGTTGGTTCTTTAACTCTTGGTGTTGTGCTGTTGGTACTTTAACTCTTGGTGTTGTGCTGTTGGTACTTTAACTCTTGGTGTTGTGCTGTTGGTACTTTAACTCTTGGTGTTGTGCTGATGGTACTTTAACTGTTGGTGTTGTGCTGATGGTACTTTAACTCTTGGTGTTGTGCTGATGGTACTTTAACTCTTGGTGTTGTGCTGATGGTACTTTAACTCTTGGTGTTGTGCTGTTGGTACTTTAACTCTTGGTGTTGTGCTGTTGGTTCTTTAACTCTTGGTGTTGTGCTGTTGGTTCTTTAACTCTTGGTGTTGTGCTGATGGTACTTTAACTGTTGATTTTGTGCTGATGGTATTTAAACTCTTGGTGTTGTGCTGTTGGTACTTTAACTCTTGGTGTTGTGCTGATGGTACTTTAACTGTTGGTGTTGTGCTGATGGTTCTTTAACTCTTGGTGTTGTGCTGTTGGTACTTTAACTCTTGGTGTTGTGCTGTTGGTACTTTAACTCTTGGTGTTGTGCTGATGGTACTTTAACTGTTGGTGTTGTGCTGTTGGTACTTTAACTCTTGGTGTTGTGCTGTTGGTACTTTAACTCTTGGTGTTGTGCTGATGGTACTTTAACTGTTGGTGTTGTGCTGATGGTACTTTAACTCTTGGTGTTGTGCTGATGGTACTTTAACTGTTGGTGTTGTGCTGTTGGTACTTTAACTGTTGATGTTGTGCTGATGGTACTTAATGTCTTGATGTTGTGCTGTTGGTACTTTAACTCTTGGTGTTGTGCTGATGGTACTTTAACTGTTGATGTTGTGCTGTTGGTACTTTAACTGTTGATGTTGTGCTGTTGGTACTTTAACTGTTGATGTTGTGTTGTTAGTACTTTAAGTCTTGATGTCGTGCTGATGGTACTTTAACCTATGATGTTGTGCTGTTGGTACTTTAACTCTTGGTGTTGTGCTGTTGGTACTTTACCTGTTGATGCTGTGCTGCTGGTACTTTAACTGGTGATGCTGTGCTGCTGGTACTCTATCTTGCTCATGGTTGGTTTATCAGATGTGCTGGTTAACCACCAGGGCTTCGCCATTTCAGGGTGCCAGGACCTGTCTTATTCCACGTCCAGGTGTTGCATTCAAGACATAAGACGCTGTGAACCAAAACACAAACTGTTTTGGAAGAGTCCTGATGACTGTTCCCAGAAACTATTATTAACACGTTTTTTCATGGTTTGTCTTCTTGTGGTTTAGAAATTCTGTCTCACACACACACACAAACACACAGAGAAACACACACACATACACACACACACACACACACACACACACACACACACACACACACACACACACACACACACACACATATAGGCTTTATATAATAATTATATCAAGCTTTTTATCCCTGATCCAAATCTGTTGTAACTCTTAGGTTCCCTATTCATCTTTATTTTATTAGTTGTTTATTATTATTATCTGTTCTTTTATTATTTCCTATTCATGTATTGTTTTTATTCTATTCACACCACTTGCGGTGTGGGAAGATGGCTGTGTGAATTCGCGTTTGCAGCGGCCTCAGCCAGCACCGTCCATGCAGGGTCTTTGTCCACGTCTGCGTCTATGTTTTGTCTTCGTTTGATGGCTGAGGGAGCTGGTGCTGGATCGGCTGGGAGAGCTGGTGCTGGATTGGCTGGGAGAGCTGGTCCTGGATCGGCTGGGAGAGCTGGCGCTGGATCGGCTGGGAGAGCTGGTGCTGGATCGGCTGGGAGAGCGGGGTAGGCTAAGCTAACCGCTAGCTCTCGCAGACTGGCAGTTCCAACAGTCATCCTCGCTGGTGTTCGTTCTACTGGACAGTGTTTTTTTTAAATTTGGTCCTGTGATGGCCTGTGTGATGGTCTGTGTGATGGTCTGGCAGCCTGTCCAGGGTGTCTCCCCGTCTGCTGCCCAATGACTGCTGGGATAGGCTCCAGCATCCCCACGACCCTGAGAGCAGGATAAGAGGTTTGGATGATGGATGGATGGATATGTGTTAGTGTGGATAGTACGTGTGTTAGTATGGGTATGTGTGTTAGTGTGGGTATGTGTGTTAGTCTGGATATGTGAGTTAGTGTGGGTATGTGTGTTAGTGTGGATATGTGAGTTAGTGTGGGTATGTGTGTTAGTGTGGATATGTGAGTTAGTGTGGGTATGTGTGTTAGTGTGGATATGTGTGTTAGTGTCAGTATGTGTGTTAGTGTCAGTATGTGTGTTGGTGTGGGAATGTGTGTTCTTGTGGTTCTGGGATGTGTTGTTGTCTTTGTGTTGTCCTTGGTGTTGTGTTGTGTGGGCTGGACGTGAACTGACCAATGACGTGCTGCTGATTCCTGAGGGTATGTCTGACTCATCTCTTCTTCTGTCTTCTAGGGTCTGACCTCTTGGTGCAGGGGTGTCCAACTCCAGGCCTCCAGGGCCGCAGTGTCTGCAGGTATTTGCTGCAACCGTGCACTGCACCACCTGATTTCACTAATTAGCTCACCTCCTGGATCAAGGAGGGAAAGGAACTAGTTTAATCAGGTGGTGTAGTGCACGGTTGCAACAGATACCTGCAGACACTGCAGCCCTCGAGGCCTGGCGTTGGACACCCCTGTAGACTTGGTGTGTGAGTACACTGCTGCTGTGTGTGCAGTGTTGTGCGCCACCCTCACCATGTCACACTACTGGCGTGTCACACTGTACCGGGTGAAGAGGAGACTTCAGGTTGTGGCTGCCAGTCTGAGTGTACACAGCACACAGTATCAGGAAGGCCGTGTTGGTGTGTCGTTGTGAGGGCTGCAGCTTGACGGTAGCCTACCTGGCAGAATGTGAGGGCTTGTTGTGTATCCCTGAACGACAATCTCACAACATACTGTGCAAACTACAACCTTCTGACTGGCAACACAAGACCTGAGCATTGTAAGGAAAAGGAAGAACAAGTGAGGCTGACAACAAGATTCAGGACCAGAACACATTTTAAAAGCAAACGTGTTGTTGCTCAGTGTGTTCAGGACGTATTCCAGATGTGGTTGTGTAGTCTTAAAACACCAGCCCACATTGTCAAGTGACCAGTAAACGTGGTCCTCTTCAGCGTTGTTGGTGCATGTGAACCAACCTCTTCGTTTCCCCATGTTGTTTTTCTGACACACACGTGCAGCATGATGCACATATCCATGCAGCGGTGCTGCCTCTACACCGTGTACTTCCTCACTTCATCATGGAAGCAATACTGCAATAATACTTCTTCACTGCTTTCCAGCACAACTCTACGACAACCTCACTGTTCCCCAGCAGTCAACATTCCTTTCTTCTTTTTTGTGTGCCCCCCCCCCCTTTTTTTTCTCCTCAGCTGTATCCGGCCGAATACCCCACTCTTCCAAGCTGACCCAGTCACTGCTCCACCCACTCTTCCGACCCGGGGAGGGCTGCAGACCACCACATGCTTCCTCCAAAACATGTGGAGTCGCCAGCTGCTCCTTTTCACCAGACAGTGAGGAGTTTCACCAGGGGAACTTGGCACGTGGGAGGATCACGCTGTTCCCCCCAGTTCCCCCGCCCCCCGACCAGAGGAAGCGCCAGTACAGCGACCGAGACACATACCCACATCCGGCTTCCCACCCGCAGACACGGCCAATTGCGACTATAGAGACTCCCGACCAAGCCGGAGGTAATATGGGGATTCGAACCAGTGATCCCTGTGTGGGTAGGCAACGGAATAGACCGCTACACCACCCGGACGCCCTACATTCCTTTCTTAAACCAAGATTCCACCCACTATATCTGCATGAAAAGGCCCTTTCTAATCAGCATCATACAGTCACATGTCACTGAACGTGAACACAATATTTCATCACATCGCAGCATCAGGCCGACGTTATTTTTGTGACGAGACATCCTGTAACTCCATGTTAATCCCAAATTATTTTGATGACGAGACATCCTGTAACTCCACGTTAATCCCAAATTATTTTGGTGACAAGACATCCTGTAACTCCACGTTAATCCCAAATTATTTTGGTGATGAGACATCCTGTAACTCCACGTTAATCCCAAATTATTTTGGTGACAAGACATCCTGTAACTCCACGTTAATCCCAAATTATTTTGGTGATGAGACATCCTGTAACTCCATGTTAATCCCAAATTATTTTGGTGATGAGACATCCTGTAACTCCATGTTAATCCCAAATTATTTTGGTGACAAGACATCCTGTAACTCCATGTTAATCTCAAGCTATTTTCTGACAAGACATCCTGTAACTCCATGTTAATCCAAAGGCTTTGATATTGCCTACAGTGACAGGAAAGGAGATGATGACCAATGTAGGCTTCCAAGTAATTTGGATTTGGGTCTGATGATGGCTCTTCTGGCTCTTAGTATGGACAACCAGCAACTTCATGTGGTTATGGACACCAGTATCTCACTGACATCCCACAGTTTACCAGCCACTTCTTGGTCTGTTGTCTTTTCCAGAAGCACCTGCAGCTGACAGTCTGTAAGGCACTTCCTTTGAATGCCTTCGACATCTGGACTGCATGCCAGATAGATTGAAGTCCGAGCCCCTTTCTCTGGGCTTTTAAATAGTCTCTGGGAGACCAGGTTGTGCACTGGCCTGGCCAAAGTAGGTATGCGATCATGTCTTCCCAGATTAGTCCTCACTATGCCAGCAGTCGTAGCGTTCACCGTCATGCCCATGTGTTCAAGTTTATGGGCCAGCTCCCAGGAAAACAGGTTCACAAGCTCGCTCCATGATAGACAAAGGTCTTGTCCTAGTTCTGCTCACTGCTCAGTTCATCAGCTTTTATGAGACCATATTTATAAAGTTGGACTGTGGGAGGAAACTGGAGCACCAGAGGCAACCCATGCAGACACGGGAGAACATGCAAACTCCACACAGAGGATGACCTGGGACGACCCCCAAAATTGGACTATCCCAGGGCTCGAAGCACCCCGGGGCTCGAACACAAAATAAATATAGGCATGAAATGTGAATATGTTCAAAAATATAAAACCCACCATATAATACTCTTTAACAGTAGAACTGTTTGAATTGTAGCAGAAAACTAAAATAAATACAGGCCTTACATAAATAAACATCCATCCATCCATTATCCCAACCGCTTATCCTGCTCTCAGGGTCACGGGGATGCCGGAGCCTATCCCAGGAGTCATTGGGCGGCAGGCGGGGAGACACCCTGGACAGGTCAACACACACACACCTAGGAACAATTTCGTAGGGCTGATTCACCTGACCTACAGGTGTTTGGACGGCGGGAGAAAACCGGAGCACCTGGAGGAAACCCACGCAGACAACATGCAAACTCCACACAGAGGACGACCTGAGATGACCCTCAAATTTGGACTACCCTGGGGTTCAAACCCAGGACCTTCTTGCTATGAGGCGACCGCACTAACCACTGCGCCACCGTGCCAGCTAACATAAATATTTTTATATAAAACACCACATGTAAACATGGAACACATGTCCAAAGACATGATGGTCAGGTGAATCGGCCTTACTAAATTGTCACTAGGTGTAGATGTGTTGGCCCTGTGATGGACTGGCGGCCTGTCCAGGGTGTCTCCCCGCCTGCTGTCCAAAGACTGCTGGGATAGACTCCAGCATCCCTGCGACCCTGACAGCAGGATAAGCGGTTTGGATCATAGATGAATGGATGGATTTATAAAGTTTGGACGAAACAACAGCAATGTGGCTTGGAGCTGGACATTTCAGCAGGTCCAACAAGAGGCGGGTTAGGAGGGAATGTCTGAAGTGGTTCACCCAAAGCTGCATTGCAAACCCATCTTGTGTTTTGGCTTGAGGGCACTGATAGCTCCTGCACTGTTGATCAGTACATCTGTCCTGGGCTCCCGCTGTTGGAACAAAACTCAAAAATAACTGCTCCTCTCATTTCAGGGAGCGGTTTAGACCCATGTAGCTGTGCTCACTGTTAAACTGCGCTGCTCTCTCTGCCAGTGTGCACCATGTCCAGTTCTTCATGCCATGCTGCAGACAAACACCAGCATGCAACGCTCAGTTCTAACCTCAGATTTACAAAATACTACAACACGGTAGGGAGGAATTGTCAATAGCCTTCGAGTCCCGTAGATGACACGACATTCAAATCGACATTACCCAGAATTCATCTTTTCGGCTCACCTCAAAATAGCTGGTAGTAGCTGAATGCAGCCAAAAGTAATGTCAAAAAGTCAAAATGTCAGTGGTTCTGGTGAGAGGCTTAACCCATGCAGAGGAACGGCACCCACAGAAGTTACCCTGTCCCCAGTCTGCAGTAGTGAATGACAACAACATTAACAATCTAAGACTGTAGTTGCAACTGATGAATCACTAGCATTAATCTGGCTAATTCAACAGACCACCAAACTCACTTTGACAAGCCATTTGGTCAAGTGTGTGTAAAAAGATGTCTAGAACATGCACACCTGTTCATAAACTATACACCAAGGAGACAGATACACACAACCTGCACGGTAGGCACACCTTACCATACCAATAACTCTGCCAAATAACAATCTGTCCATAACACACACACACACACACACACACACACACACACACACACATATATATATATACACTATATGTAGCAGTCGATGAGTGCGTGGCGCATGACACAGGCCTGTACTGCAATGTATTAAAACTTTTTTTCCTGCATCTGTGTTGATATCCTGCTCCACATTAGTTGAGCACTTATAACACCATTAACGGTTTCGGGAAAAAAAACGCTATATATATATATATATATATATATAGAGAGAGAGAGAGAGAGAGAGAGAGAGAGAGAGAGAGAGAGAGAGAGAGAGAGAGAGAGAGAGAGAGAGAGAGAGAGAGATGTAATATGAAATGTACAAATATACATTTTAGCTTCGTAAGACAAAACCATTACTTGAGCTCATTCTGGTTTCCATTTAGAAGGTCATGAGAACTTTGCACTGATATGATCATAATGCAGAAACACAGCCCGCATACCTAAACATATGCAGCAAATCACGCTTTGCTTTGCACAACTACAGAGTACCCTCAAGTGGCTCTCACTCATACCAAAATACAACCGCTACTGAAACCATTACCATCACCGCTCTCCTCCAGGCTCTGACTCCCTAAATAAATAAGTAAACACCTTCAGAGGCTTCCAGTGGCCTCCAGCCAAACGAAACATATCCCTTCCATGTCTGACTTCCCAGAGGCCCCGGGGTTGGGCCTATTGTGGTTGGTTTCACAGTCAGGCTCAACCCACAGCAATAATGTGGTAATAACATCTGGAAAACATTGGTGTTAAAGCCCAACTTGTAACAGACAAATAAGTCCAGCACACTGCACAGCCTCAGATTCCACACGTGAACAAACAGCCCTGCGTCGTTCCCCACGCAGCACAACAGCAGCAGCAGCAGTAGTATTGGCTGCTATCTATTTGTACACATTTGGGTAAACAATAAAATACATTTATTTGAATATGCTGATGACAAAGCTAAATAGATCAACATCTGCCCCAACATTTAAAGCGAATGAAACAGAGGAGGGACGGAGGATGCAGTAGATAGTGCTCTAAACTGTGACAACTCAGTTTAGTTTGTCTCTCAGCATAGTGATGCCCTCTCTTTCTTACTTCTTCTTTCTTTGTAACACACTTACTGGGCTTCTACTGGACAAGAGTAAATTATCCAAGATGTTAAAAGAATCATGGTTTCATTCTGGAGGGTCCCAGTACCTAGAGATGCTCCCACTGAAGTACTGTATGTGCACTTTTCTTCAGTGTTATCAGGATTTCCATCCCTTATATAACAGCTAGTCACTAAGTGAACATGCAAGTAAACCGTTTTAGTACCTTTTTGAGCCGAGGTTCGAACATGTTTCACAGAGGCAGAAAAACAATGGCGGCCAAAATAATAAATTCAAGTAAAATCAAAATACACCAACAATCACCAGGCGGTGGAGACAAGAAAGAGAAAGCGTATGTATCCTGGAAAACATGGCAGCAGCAGGTTTGGATAACGTGGAAGACTGAAGTGTAAGACTGAAATAACAATCACCTTTCAACTTCAGCCTTCCCCTGGGACTCACCAGCAGCTCCTGGTCTGAGGACCTGAGGGAGCACACTGTAAGGTTGCAACAAGCCACAGGTGAAGTCAGGAGCATGAGCGAACACCACGTTAAAAGTGATGGGGAGAAATGTTAAAATCGTTCTGTATTGGACTGGCCGACAGAGAAGACAAGACAGAACAAGGGACATGTGAGAGCGTATCGCTTAGAAGACGAGCTGCAGCTGAGACGGGCTAAGACTAGTTAACACCAAGTGTCATGACACAAAAACATCAATATTTTCTGTGCTTTGAAAAGACAAGGCAATTTGATTTCTGAAAGATGTCCCAGTTGGAAAACGTGTGACTGAACATGTTTTGCTTGTTTGTTTGTTTGTTGTGCTACTAAAAGTTTAGAGTATGGTCAAAGATGACACAGGAATAAACGGGTAGAAACATAACATCTGCCAGTGTAAGGTGAGGACACTCACAATGCCACAGACACGATCCGGTAAGTAAATGGATGATTTTACTGAGTGACGTCAAGGTAACAAGAGAGAGACGTACACAACCCAAGTAACCCGGGTGTCCGGGTAGCGTAGCGGTCTATTCCGTTGCCTACCAACACAGGATTGCCGGGTCGAATCCCCGTGCTACCTCCGGCTTGGTCGGGCATCCTTACAGACACAATTGGCTGTGTCTGCGGGTGGTCCTGGTCGCTGCACTAGCGCCTCCTCTGGTCGGTTGGGGTGCTCCCCGGATCGGCAGAGAGAAGGTGGAGCAGCGACCAGGATGGCTCGGGGTAATTGGCCAGATACAACTGGGGAGAAATTGAAAAAACAACAACAACCCAAGTAACCCGGAAGTACACAATACATTCCTGGCACCAACCTCTTTTCCAGTACAACCAAACCCACCCATAACCATAAGGCAACTCAAAAACGGTGTATAAAAGCACCACTAAGGGCACAAACCGTACAAAGGGCACAGAGCATAAGGCAATATAGGATAGAACAGCAAGAGAACGTGAAACACGCTGCAAAGGCAGAACACACAGACCCTGAAGGAATCATGGGAATGTCCAACAGTGGCATGGAAGAATAAACAAGAAAGCTACAAAGCAACAAAGTCCTTCAACCACGTGGGAGGCCTGCGGGAGCGGCTGGAACGCCACAGAGCCCCACCTGTATGCGGAATAGTCCCATGGGTTTCTTCAGCATGCTGATCACTAAGTGGACCAGTGGAGGGTTCTTCTGGAGGAAGAGAATTGAGAACCCCAGTGGACAGAAAGGGCGCTGGAGCAGGCTCGGCTATGGCAGGGGGAATGTCAGGGCCCTGGGGAGGGGAGGCATCAGGATCCGTGTCAGACATGTCCTTGTCTGCATCATCACAGAAGACCACGTCAGGAGCGTCACTCACCACCCGGTAGCAATCACGCAATCTAACCCTGTACGAAGTGCGACGGAAGTGGGTACCTGTGAACGTCTGCATGTTGCACCATGACCCTTCAACGCTGATGACACGGTATCTGTCTCGGGCTCTAGACTTATTTTGATTGCTATAGAGATATACAAGGTCGCCAGGACGGACTACGGAAGGCGACACAACATGACCAGTGGGAGCTTTGGCTTCCATGCTATATGGATGATTGATCAACCGTTGTGCACTCTGTTGTACAACGATGTCGTTGATAGGCAACTGATTGTGGGAGAACTGGTCCCTCTGTAATAGCATCTCACGGGCAGACAAACCGCGGGATCTGATGCGGCTGTTCAAGTGGGCAGTGGTAACTGACAGAAGCAGGGGGGTGACAGCTCTGCAATTGGGCTCAAGATGCAGTATTTCGCCCTGGAGCTCCTGAATGGCCTTCTCAGCGACAGGATATTTGTTGATGTTCTTAGCGTTGCCGACCTCAACAGTCAGCCTATGCCTGGCAAGTGCCGTGTCGCCACCCAACACCACAAAGCCAGGAGCCGGGTCAGTTCTCATCACAGCAAATCAGTGATGTGCAGTCAGGGGAGGAAGGGTCGGCAGTGCCTCACACAGGCTAATAATAAAAAAGAAAAGAAAAAGAAATATCGTGATAGTTACAAAAAATATGTATTTATTTTTTTGTTTATTTATTTTTTAACTTGCAATGCAATGAGGATTGCACTGACCTATATATAGGAGAAACCAAACAACCACTACACAAACGGATGGCCCAACACAGAAGGCCAAACTCCTCAGGACAAGACTCAGCAGTCTATCTACACCTAAAGGAGAAGACACACTCCTTCCAGGACAGCAACGTACAGATTTTGGACAGGGAAGATAGATGGTTTGAAAGAGGGGTGAAGGAAGCCATCTATGTGAAACTGGAAAAACCATCCCTCAATAGAGGAGGAGGTCTGCAACACCACCTATCTCCCACTTATAATGCCGTCCTTTCATCTCTACACAGGAGACTCAAGAAGCCTAGCCTCCAAGAACAACAGTCGGTCACTAACGGCTCCAACCACTCTCATGATCACTGAATAATGAAGTCGAAACTAACACCCCCAACGACCATCGCTGCTTAAAATCAGATCACAAAGAGCCATGGACATCTATAGCTCTGACAACGATTCCAAAGAGGATAAATATCTGAGTCTCATCACCAGCCAGTCAGACTAGCTTGGTCTAGTCAGAAAGGCACGAACTGAGGAAGCCTCTTGGATGAGAGGCGAAACGTCTTCACGGATATAGACCAAGTCCAGTTGCACTTGATTCAATTCCTGTGGATAACCATGACCTGGATGAATGAGAACATTCACAGACATAGGGTGAACTGAGAAGATAGAGACGCATGTATGATACAGAATGTATACAAGGGTCTGGAGCACCTCACTGTCTCAGTATAGCCATGGCCGGGCTCCACCTTTTAATAGACATATCTTTCTGAAGTCTCAGAGTATGTTATTTGTTCCATCTGATATATTTCCCATAGTTTCTCAATCCATAAATTGTATGTTAGGGGGTCAGATTTTAACCACTTAACTGTGATGCATTTAATTGCTGCTGTTATTTGTAAAAGCTCTTTGTAGCTCTTCCATCAATAAGCCCAGTAATGCTTCGTGACGTGCTTTCAAAAGACTCCACGGTCTCTATTTCCGTTAGGCACCACTGCTTCTGTGCTCTGCGCCCGTTAGTCATGTTAGCAATAGCTTCCCGGTTCGTGTTTTAGATTTACCATAGATAAATGTTAGCGACATGCACACAACTGTCGACAAACTTTCACCTGCACCTACCAGCAAACGGGTGCAACGTTTCAAGTTGTACATATCAAGTTACGTCCACAATTCCGTCCGTCCAGACCACCCTTATAACTGTGGACGTAACTTGATATGTGTCATGTGCATATACGACAGGCAAGGGAGTCGCGATTAATAACGTGCTTTATTCAGCCATCTGCTTCCAGTCCAGAGTAGAACAATCCCAGCATGCCCCAGTACAGAACCGCGCTAAAACATATAGTTGCGTGCCCCTCCTCTTACGTACACAGCATGCTGGGCACGGTACTTCTCATCACATCTCCCTCCTTTTAAAGAACATGTATGTTCCAATGGAAATAATAACATTGCTAGATTATAAAACATAGCAACAGCAATACCATATTAGCAATTTCCTAATTAACAGCATAACCAGCTAACAATGAAGACATGCACTTCAAAATTTTACCTGAAGGGTGGGGTAGACTGCCCAGCCCTTCGACTGAGTGTGGGGACTATTCTGCCCCATTGCTCACTCAGTATCTAAACATCATACCGCTTTGGGGGTTTTACAACTCTGCCACTGGAGGTGATGGTGAACCCAGAGGGCCTTGCTGGCACGTCCGGCTCCGTGGGAGGGCCCGATGAGGTGGCGACCGGTGGGCTGAGTTGCTCCTGCTGCAAGTCATTGCTGTCTCTGGCTGGTTGGGTTGCAACAGTTGCAGGGGCAGGCACGGACTGCAGGTGCCTGCGGTTCCGTCTGAAGACAGCCCCGTCTTCCGTACGCACCGTGTAGGAGCGTGGTTCCCCTGAGGGATTCACCACGACTGCGGGCATGTTCCACCCCTTCTGCCCGTCTAGTTTGACTCGTACCCTCTCACCTGAGTGCAGTTCGGTTAGGGCACGTGCAGAGTGTCTCCTGTCGAAGAAAAACTTATAAGCCTCTTTTGCCCTTCTGTCATTCTTCTCCACCTCCTTGTGGTCGAAGAGCTGTGGCTGGAGTTTCCTCTCCAGCACAGGCATGTTGGTCCGGATCTGGCGGCCGGTCATGGGCTGCGCGGGGCTCGCACCTGTGGCAGCAATTGGTGTGGCGCCGTAGCACATCAGCGCTAAGTGTGGGTCAGGCTGCCGCAAAATTCTTTTGGCCGTCCCGACGGCCCTTTTGGCAGCTCCATTTGCCTGGGGGAAGTGGGGGCTGCAGGTTGCGTGGCGGAAATCATAGTTTCTACAAAACTGCCTAAATTCGGCTGACGTAAACTGTGTGGCATTGTCACTAATGAGTTCCCCAGGGACGCCCCATCGTGCAAACATACCTTTCAGCTGTTCAATCACCTGTAGACTGGAGGTGGTCCGTAGCTGGGCGATCTCAATGTCCCTGGAATAATAATCAACCACCACCAGGTAGTTTTTTCCATCCTGCTCGCAAAGGTCTGCCCCAATCTTGTGCCATGGGCCGGGGCGGCAGTGGTGTTGTATGTAGGGGCTCTTTGTACTGTGAGGGCCTATTGATTTGGCAGAATGTGCACTGTGTAACTTTCCAGTAAATGTCCGATCCGATGCTGGGCCACCAGACAGACATCCTGGCTCTTTCACGACACTTTGTAAGGCCTTGGTGCCCTTCGTGAATCCTGTGTAGGATGTCTTCCTGATACGCGGGGGGAATTACAATCCTGTCTTGGTACAGGAGCAGCCCGTCTGCCTCGGACAGCGATGCCCTCGCAGCGTGGTAGCCATGCAGATAAAAGGGCACGTGCCTCGGCCATCCCTCTCTGGTGTACCCGATCACCCTCTGCATTGTGTCGTCCTGACGCGTGGCCTGCTTTAACATGTCCAGCTTCGTGCTCGACACCGGTTTGGTTTCGATCCCAGCTTCGACATGCGCACGCATATCCCCGTCTGTGTCTGCCCCGCGGCCGTCCTGGAGTGGGTTCCTGGAAAGGGCGTCGGCCACCACCAGCTGTGAACCCGGAACATACGCTGCTCTGGGGTTAAAACGCACTAGACGAATTAGAAGCCGCTGGCATCTCGGCGGCACTTTGTCCAGATCATATGCATTAATGAGGGGGGCCAGGGGCTTGTGGTCTGTCTCTAAGCTAAACTCCACTAAGCCTAACGGATAACGGGAAAACCGCTCACAGGCCCACAGCCCTGCAAGGCATTCCCTCTCTAACTGAGAGTATCTCTTCTCTGCATCTGTGGGAGTTCTGGAGCAGAAGGCAACAGGCTGAACTTTGTGCCCCTGAACCTGCAACAGTGCTGCCCCCAGGCGGTAACTACTAGCGTCCGCGCTCACAATGGTGGGCCTTGCTACATCATAGTATGCCAGGTCAGGAGTGGAAGACAACATTGCTTTTACCTTGGTGAAGGCTTGCTGTTGGGGCTCCCCCCACTGCCACTCTGCGTCTTTCTTCAGCAGCTCACTCACCGGGTGTAGCACTGATGACAGTTCGGGTAGAAACCTCCCCAGATAATTTACCATACCCAGCCACTGTCTCACCTGAGGGACATTCTCGGGGCTCTGCATGTCTGAGATGGCCTTCACCTTGCCTGGATCTGGTTTGATGCCGTCTTTGCTGATGATGTGCCCGAAATATTGCAACTCACTCCTGCTGAAGCCCCGATGTTTTGATTGTCTGCAGTACCGCCTCCAAGTTTCTATCGTGCTCGTCCTGGTCCTTGCTGTACACTAGTATGTCATCCATGACGACGACCGTGCCCTTGTGGTCTCTCAGCAGAATGCACATTTCCCTCTGGAAGATCTCCGGTGCCGATGTGATGCCAAACGGGAGTCGCTGGAAACAGAACCGGCCTCTGGGAGTAATGAAAGTGGTTAGTTTTACACATCTGGGATCTAGCGGAATTTGCCAGAAGCCAGACGATGCGTCTAGCGTTGTGAAAACCCCCTGCCCCTGCTATCTTGGGCATAATGTCCTCCAGCGTGGGAAGCATAAACCGCTCACACTTAACAGCCTGGTTTAACCGCTTTAGGTCCACACAGATCCGTATCTTGCCGTTCTTTCTGACTACGGGCACCATGGGTGCGCACCACATGAGAGGGAAAGGGACCCTGCGTGGCGTGCTGAGGGCATAAGGCTGTATATTGGGCTTAAGCTCAATCATGACAGGTTCACAATTAAGCAATCCAATGTCCCCGAAAACATCTTCGCTAACCTGATCTGTTGTAAAAACTAGGCCCATTTCACATGCAGCTCTGCGACTCAATAGATTGTTGGCATTTGGCCCTTTTAGCACAAAAATCCCAATTTTGTGCATCTTCCCCCGTCTCTCCGTGCACGCCACAAACTTCCCCGCACACTGCAGTGCTCCCCCTGGGCTTCTCAGGTCGATCGATGTTTTAACCAGCTGTGGCCGTTCAGGCAGTGACCTATATGCAGTCTGTGACATGGTAGTGATGTCCGCCCCCGTATCGATTTTAAAATTAACCAACTTGCCGCAGATCGGTAACTCCACTTGCCACTTTTCCTCAAAATCCATCCCCTCAATGCAACCGAGGAAGTAGGGGCGGCTTTCACTTTCCGCTTCGCCCTCATACGCGTCATCCCGGTAAACGACCTCCCTCACGTCTCTGGTTTTGCATACGGCAGCAAAATGTCCCAGCTTGTCGCATTTCCTGCACCGCCTGTTGCGTGCAGGGCATTCCTGCTGCTGCGCGTGCCCTTATTGTAGTGGTTGCTAGCGTTACTGCGGTGGCGGTTGGTATTGACGCCCTGTGCTTTGCTAACTGCATTCAGTTCAGCTGTAATTCCTTCCGCATTCTGCTGTTTAACCAGCTCGAACTGACGGGGGGCCATTAGCACCGCTTTTCCTAGCGTGAGCTCATCTTCCATCTGCAACTTCTGTGACACGTGGTCTCGGTCAGCAACTCCGATCACAACTCTATCGGGAATGTGCACTTCCTTTAATGCCCCGAACTCGCAGTGTTCTGCCAACTCTATATATAAACTCCTCCTCACCAAGGCCTCGACAGTCTCTCCAGCTCTCCGCGAGCGCTGGGGAAACATGCACGTTCGTGGAGGACGTTTCTCCGTGGTACGAAATGCTCGTTGAGTTTACTGACCACCCTGTCATCATCGTTGGCGCGAGAAGCCTCTTCGAACGCCAATGAATTAAAAATAGCTTCTGCATCTTTCCCCATTGCGTATATCAAGGAATTGACTTAGTTGCTAGTGGAAACCGGGGAAACCTCTGAATCCAATTCGGCCATGAAATCAAACGCCTCGGGGGGAGGAAATGTCGCCATGCCTCGTCTCACCGGACCAACTCCGTCCCCCATTATTGAGGTAAGTGGATTGGAAGATCTTCTGACACCATGTCATGTGCATAAACGACAGGCAAGGGAGTCGCGATTAATACCGCGCTTTATTCAGCCATCTGCTTCCGGTCCAGCGTAGAACAATCCCCCAGAATGCCTCAGTACAGAACCGCGCTCAAACATATTGTAGCGTGCCCCTCCTCTTACCTACACAGCATGCTGGGCACTGTAGTTCCCATCACAATATGTACAACTTGAAACTTTGCACCCGTTTGCTCACGCCTACAAACCGGAAACTGGTATGACCACGGCAGTAGAAACCGGAAGTCAGTGCACTACAGTTATGCACAGAGCCGATTGGCCGTATCTGCGGGTGGGAAGCCGGATGTGGGTATGTGTCCTGGTCGGTCGGGGCGGCTGTTCAGGGGGGAGGGGAACTGGGGGGAATAGCGTGATCCTCCCACGCGCTACGCCCCCCTGGTGAAACTCCTCACTGTCAGGTGAAAAGGAGCAGCTGGTGACGCCACATGTATGGGAGGACGCATGTGGTAGTCTGCAGCCCTGCAGAGGGGGTGGAGCAGTGGTCAGGACGGCTCGGAAAATGGGGTCATTGGCCAAGTACAATTGGGGAGAAAAAGGGGAAAAATCCCCCCCCCCCAAAAAAAAACCCCATCAAAATAAAAAATGGATTTATCTTACTTGTGACTGTGTTCATGAATTAAAATATAGTTTAAATAATTTACATCATGTACATGCACCACTAGAATTCACTAACAATGATTTTTTAAAAACATTTTGTTCATTATTTTTCTGTTTTGGGAATGTGAAAAAAACATTATTTTGTCATGACTAAGGTTCTAACATGACTGACCACTAAAAGAAAAAAAAAAAGAAAAAACTTTCTCTAAGCCTTATGTGCAGTTTCTAGAGCTCATCAGTAATAAATCCGCTCTTGTTATCCTCATTATTATCATTACTACACTATAAGATACTCAGGAGTCAACATTCTCGCTGACAAAGTGAAGCGAGAGGAAACAGACGGGACAGGAGTGGCTGACGGAGATGCAGGGTGGCGGCGTGTCGAACCCTCACCACCACCCGGCGTCATGGACATTTACACCAAATACTTTTACCACTGTGGTACTGAGGGATTCAAGCTACATTCTGACTGAGAGGTTTATTTACAGTAAGTCCGAAGGGTCTCATGTTGAGCTGAGACCCTGTCCATGCCTCAGTCAGAACACCAGCCCAATGGTGGACCTGGACACATCTGGACACATCTGGACACGTCTGGCTGTGATAGCAGTCTTCAACATAAGGCCAAGTGAGAAAAATGAGCATACCTGTAATACTTTCCCTTTGTTATCCAAATAAAGTTCAGACTGTGTTGTCCAAACTGACCCACTGACGTACTGGTGAATCCATTCCGTGTTCTTTCCATGTTTTCTCACACAAGGAGAATAATAAAAAAAAACAATTAAAAAGCTATCCATCATCCAGCTAATAAAAACCAGCTTTAACTGACATAATGTATGGGCTGGATGACAGCCGGTCCCACTCGCGCTGGCCAAGGCTTGGCTGTGATAAATGAAGGTCGATGCCTGGCGGAGAGATGAAGACAGAGTGACACAGGCCTTTCTCTAGACCGACAATTACTGCTAAGGGCTCCCAAGATAAACGTCTTTCTCCTCGCACACACAACCCATGCAACATGACCACCCTTCTTGCATGGCACTGCTTCAGGCCTTGGCTGGTAGGTACTGTGGTGCCTGTACTACGTGTTTAGGGGTCATTCTTACCCTGATATCCAGTTACCCAGAAGTACAGACAGTATAACCAACCGCTGGTTGATAATCATAACCTCAGAGAACATGATCCATACTTCACAAAAGCAGCACACAGCAGAATAATATTCCACTGCAAGATCAATTTGGGATCAAATGTTCCTATTTTATTACCCCAAACGTTATTCCTCTTCACCAACATGCCTCGTAGCGGTCATGGTCATCTAGCTATACCAACACAACCGTCACATGGACTGTGTGACGTGTGCGACTGCACAGGGCCTCGCGCCTGGCCTGCCATCCTGCAGGGTTTTTTTCTTTTTTTGTTTTAATATACTTTTTTATGACTGTTCTTGACCCAGCATGGTTCTAAAATGAAATTCCTGTCACTTCCATTATACACAGTCAAGGTCACATGAAAAATCTAATTAGCTCTGTGCATAACTGCAGTCCACTGACTTCCTGCTTCTACTGCAGCGGTCACACCAGTTTCCTGTTTGTTGGCGTGTGCTATTGACAATGGCATATTTGTCACGATGCCTGCAAGATTTACCATGGATAAATGTCCACCACATACACACAACTGTCCACACACTTTCACCTGCACCTACCAGCCAACGGGTGAAAAGTTTCAAGTCGTACATATTGTCATAGTATTACAGTTAATACGGTAATGTGCACGGCAGTGACGGAAACTGTGAGCTGTGGCTGTACATGAAGGGGTTTTACGACAGTAGACTATGCCTGAAGGTCGTGTTGCATACATGTGAGCTGACCTGTTAGCTGAATAAAGTGGACACTTAACCTGCTCCGTTTGACTGGACGTTCCCTGATTTATCACATGGTGTCAGAAGTGAGGCATATATTCACAAAGACAGTGAATTATGGCGAAGTTTAGCCCACCAGAACACTTTAGCTTTGATAAACCGACGGAATGGACTGACTGGAAGAGACGCTTCGAGAGATTCAGAATGGCGACCAAGCTCCACAAGGAAGAAGTACAAGTTAGTTCTCTCATATATGCGATGGGGAGTGAAGCAGAGAATGTTTCAAGTCTTTCACTTCTGCTGAAGCAGCACACGAGAAGGATTACAGTATAGTCATGGATAAATACAACGAGTACTTTTCCCCTAAACGGAATATAATCCACGAGCGAGCCGTTTTCCACCAGCGGGGGCAGCAGCCAGGAGAGGAAGCAGAGCCCTTTATGAGCTGTCAGAGCCCTTTATGAGCTGTCAGAGCCCTTTATGAGCTGTCAGAGCCCTTCATGAGCTGTCAGAGCCCTTCATGAGCTGTCAGAGCGCTGCGAGTTCGGGATCAAAAGGGATTAGAATATTCAGGACCGGATCGTGGTAGGGATTCTAGATAAAGAGCAGTCTCGTAAGTTGCAACTCATGAATGATCTCACGCCAGCACAAACAATACAGTCAGTGCGTCAGTCAGAGACCGTTAGCATGCAAACTAGCAAGCAAGGGGAAGCTACAAGCGCTGCAGCAGCTGTGCAAGAGCTGCACGCACAGGGCGCGTGGAAGAAAACCCCGAAATGGCAACGTAACGCTAAACAGAAAGGAGGCAAAGACTCCAGAAACACGGAGCGCGGAGGAAAGTGCGGCAGATGTGGGAAAATGCAACACAAAAACCAGGAAAGGTGCCCAGCGTTCAAATCAGCATGCAACAAGTGCAACAAAAATGGACATTGGGAGAGAATGTGTAAGAGCAAATCGGTGAGTGAAGTTACAAACGCTGATGAGCAGAATGCATACTTTCTGGGATCAGTGAATGCAAACTTGAGTGATGAAAAATGGACAGTGCAGCTTCTCATTGGTGCAACACCAGTGGAGTTTAAGATTGATACTGGAGCAGATGCTAGTGTTATGTGGGAAGAGACTTTCAATATGCTAATCCCAGAGAGAGAATTACAGCAGACTAGCATTTCACTATGCAGTCCAGGGGGGTCAATTGAATTGTCAAGGGCAAGTTCAAACATGCACCATGTACAAGGGCAAGTCATACTCATTCCCAGTGTATGTTATCAGAGGGCAGAGTGTCAATAACTTACTCAGCCGTTCCACTGCAGCAGAAATGGGCCTTGTGAAGCGAGTCGAGGAGGTCCATAATGCAGTTGGAGAGCATGGCACTCTTAAGACAAAGCCTGTAAAGATACGTTTAAAGGACAATGCCACACCATATGCAGTGCACACAACGCGCAGGATCCCAATACCGCTAATGCACAAGGTTAGAGAGGAGCTGCGCCGGATGGAGGAGAACGGCATTATAGAGGAGGTAACAGAGCCGGCAGATTGGTGTGCCCCTATGGTGCCCGTTCTGATAAGGTCTGGAAAAGTGCAAATATGCGTGGATCTAAAGAAACTGAATGAACAGGTCAAGCGAGAGAGATTCATCTTACCTACACCGGAGGAGATCATAGCCAAGCTGAGCAGAGCAATGGTGTTCTCCAGCCTCGATGCAGCCTCGGGAAACTGCATGGCCTACAGGCGGCAGCTGTGTACATGGACGACATAGTCGTGTACGGAAGGGACAGGGAAGAACACGACCTTTGGCTTCAGAAAGTCCTGGAGAGAGTTGAGTCCGCTGGACTTAAGCTCAACAAGGAAAAGTGTGTGCTGAGGCAGAAACAGCTTCACTTCCTGGAACATGTGATCGATGTCGCTGGCATGCAAACAGATCCAGCCAAAGCGGAGGCTATCTGAGAGCTTACCACACCAGAGAATGTGCAGGGCCTGAAACGAGTCCTTGGCATGGTGAACTATCTCGGTAAATACGTGCCAAACCTATCCACAGTGGGCCAGCCACTGTATGAGCTGCTAAGGTCCAAGACAGCATGGACCTGGGGGCCAGCACAACAGACAGCATTTCAGAGGCTTAAAGAGCTCCTGATGACATCACCTGTGTTGACATTCTACGATGTCAACAAACCCACCGCAGTCTCAGCTGATGCAAGTAGCTATGGGATTGGTGGCGTGCTACTGCAGCTCCATGGGGAAGACTGGAAGCCAGTAGCATACTGCTCCAGGAGATTGACTTATGCAGAAACCAGATACACGTAGATCGAAAAAGAGTGTTTGGCGTGTGTCTGGGCCTGCGAGCGGTTTGAAAAATACCTCTATGGCCTCGAGAGTTTCAAACTAGTGACAGACCACAAGCCATTGGTCCCACTAATGAACAGCAAGGACTTAATGTTCCAGTACGGTGCCAGAGACTTCTTATGTGGCTCATGAGGTTTAAACCCATAGCTGAGTATGCACCTGGAAAGACACGTTGTGGCAGACACACTGTCAAGGAGCCCTGTGCGCCACATGGAGAATGAGAGGGACACACACTCAGATGTGGACTGCTACATCGCAGCTGTCATTGAGAACATGCCTGCTACTCCATAGAAGCTGGCCAGCATCAGAGCAGCCACAGCAGCGGATGAGATGCTACAGCCGGTGATCAGACACATCAGGTCAGGGTGGCCTGAACACGGGAGTAAAGTCCCAGGTAACATAAGAGAGTATTTTCCAATGAAAAGTGAACTTTCAGAGTATAAGGGAATGGTTACTAGGGGATGCCGAATAGTGATACCTGAGACACTGAGGACAGACATTCTTGATAGGATTCATGATGGGCATCAGGGCGCCATAAAATGTCGGGAGAGGGCAAACGCCTCTGTCTGGTGGCCGGGCATTTCCTCACAGATAAAACACAAGTCTCGTCATGTCAGTTTTGCTGTGAGTCAAGAAGAGCACAGCAAAAGGAGCCATTGATCTCTACTCTGCTCCCTGACAGGCCATGGAAGCATATAGCTCTGGACCTGTGTGAGTACAACAAACAGAACTATTTAGTTATCTCAGACTACTACTCTAGATACATAGAGATTCTACACATGACAACAACAACCAGTGCTCAAGTCGCTCTGAAGCTAAAAGCAACATGTGCCCGGTACGGCGCACCGGATGTGGTCGTGAGTGTCAATGGACCACAGTTCTCAAGCGCCAAGTGTCAAGACCTGGCCCGTGAGCTCGATTTTAAACATATCACCTCGAGCCCGCACAACGCACAAGGAAATGGTCACGCTGAAAGGACCATGCATACTGCAAAGAGAATCCTGAAACAGAAGGACCCTCTCATTGCACTCACGTGCTACAGGTCGACTCCATGCAGCACCACGGGAGCCAGCCCAGCTGAGCTCCTAATGGGCCAGAAGATCAGGACGACGCTTCCTACCCCGAGAGAAACCTGCAACCTAGATGGCCTAATTTGCAACGGATCAAGCAGAAGGACAAGGCCGAAAAGAAGAAGGAAGCCTTCTATTATAACCAATGTCACGGGGTGAGATCACTACCTCCACTGTAGCCAGGTGGTCATGGTCTCATCAAGCTGGACCACCAGAAATCCTGGACAACTCCTGCAGTAGTGACCAGTGAGTGTCACACCACACTCTTACCTCATCGAGACACAGCAGGGTGGAACGTTCTGGCGTAGCTGTCGCCATCTCCAGGCGATGCCTGCTCCAGAGTCAGCTGGGAGCATAGCGCCAGTCTCACCTGTTCGCAAGGATGCCAGTCAAGAGCCCTACGACACAGTTGGACATGGGACTGGTCCACACACCCCCAGTGTCAGCATACATGCTGGTACAGAGAAACTGTCAGACCAGGTCTGGACGGGTCATTAAACCAGTTGTTAGACTGGACTTGTGAGTGACTGTTCTCACATCTCATGGCCTTTGGGGGGATATACATTTATGAAAATAGGGGGGAAGAAAAGGGTGAACAAAAGAGAAAAAAGAGTTGCAGATGGTAAACTATATAACTAAGGAGTTATTTGGAAATGTCAAAAGAGTTCCAGAGTGTAATCGGTTGTGAAATGTTAAACTGAATGTTGAAGTCTTACTGTTGCTCTCAGTGTGGTAAGAGTTTTATTGATGCTACAGAGGAACAGCTATGTTTACATAATGTTTAACATCATGTTATATCTGTTCACGTTAAAAGGTGAAAGAGAAACTAAAAGGGGAGATGTCATTATATTACAGTTAATACGGTAATGTGCACGACAGTGACAGAATCTGTGAGATGTGGCTGTACATGAAAGGGGTTTTACGACAGTAGACTATGCGTGAAGGTCATGTTGCATACATGTGAGCTGACCTGTTAGCTGAATAAAGTAGACACTTAACCTGCTCCGTTTGACTGGACATTCCCTGATTTATTATACATATCATGTTACGTCCACAATGGACGACAGTTGTGTGCACGTGGTTGACATTTATCCATGGTAAATCTTGCAGGCATCGCCAAAAATATGCCATTGTTAATAGCACGCGCCAACAAACAGGAAATTGGTATGACCACTGCAGTAGAAACCGGAAGTCAGTGGACTACAGTTATGCACAGAGTCGATTATTCAGGTTTTTCCCAGAGCCCTAAAAAGAGAGTTACGTCAATTCCGTAGACGTCAATGGACCAACGGCAATGGCGGATCATGGGAGCCCTGGATAGCTCCAAACAGTGTGCATAGAATATGTGTCACGTTGGAATAAATCTATATATCTATATATATAAATGTAAAAATCTGAAAATATTGGTTAGTAGTTACCAGAAATCGCGGCTAAGCAGTTCATTTAAATGAGCCGCCAAGCTTCGACTGGAACTATTCGGCGGCTAGATGAACCACGTGACCCTCTCGCGTTCTGACCCCTCATTGACGCAACTCTCTCTTTCTAGGGCTCTGGTTTTGTCATTTTCTAGTTACCTCGTGCGTGCTCCATCTCGCTGCTCACTGTCGAGAAGAAGAAGAAGAAGAAGAAGAAGAAGGAGAAGAAGAAGAAGGAGGAGGAGGAGGAGGAGGAAAGAAAGAAAGAAAGAAAGAAGAAAAACCATGGCGGCCGCACAAGAGCACGGCCGACTCCATATACACGAGTTGAGAAAAGGAAAAGAATTAAAAAGAAGGAAGAATTTCAGAAGTCACTGCGAAGATTGCTGGATGAATGTGTCAGCACGTCCAGAGAGGTGGTGTCTGAGCAGGTGTCCAAAGCTAGCGGGCGTATGGGACTGTGGCCGTAGGCTGCGTGTAATGAGAAATCATCCAAAATAAGAACATGTAGGCTACCGAGCTGTTACACATGGTCATTCGTCAACATGCCAAAATAAAGTGACAGCTGAGCTGAATAGATGATGCAAAGCCAATAGTTTTACAGCTGAAATCTTTATTTTGAAAGATCGTAATAGCAAAAAGTCCCAGCTGAGACTATGTGCACGATGATGATGATGATGCGTTATTCTACTTGTTAAAATGTACTGCACCGAGATTGCGTGTGCAGTAGAACTAGAATAGTTATGTGTGACTGGGATTCATGTGCATGCATGTCGATGGGCAGGGCCTCGCAGCCCCCCACCCCACCTCCATACAAATACAACCCTGTCTGTCTTCATTTGTTTCATATTAAGTGGGGTTAAGAGCAGAGTTAAGCTGCAATCCCAGAGATTTTGCATTATTTTATCCATTTGAAAAGTGATTACGATGTGGTGATTCTGTTGGACACCCAGTCAATATTACAGCAGAACAGTGTTCCAGTAGTATATGTCTGGACGCATGCTCAATAATCCAGGATAAGTCTCTAAGTCTGGTATGTTAGAGACTTTATGGGAAGAGGTCACTTAGATGATGATGCAATGTTTGTCCCGCTAAACGTTGTGTCCAGACGAACTGACTCAACCCTCTGGGAGCATGCCAGTGGAGCTCAGTGTAGAGCCAGACAGCCGATGCAACTGATTCTCTCGGACTACAAACAAGGTGTAGCAGCCATTGTGGCTCATGTGCCACCAGTTTCCCTGTAAATAGTCTGCACCCTTGTTAAAAAACGTGATCCCTGGACCGAGAATGTTTTCCGCCCGCTGCGGGATTCCGCGGTGTACTGCACCATGAGGGACACGGCCGACCGCTCGACTAGCGAGTCTTTTTGTAGGTTACAGTCATCACTCTCTCCCGGAAGCGCGCCCCCGCGATTCGTTATTCCCGCGCTCCGAAGAGACTTCTGAGGATCTGTACGCTTCCGGATCCCACCGCTGCCCCCAGTGTAACCGAACGTATTTCCCGCCTGCTGCGGGATTCGATCCGGGTTGTACTGTACCACAAGGCGACACCGCTGACCGCTCGACTGAAGGGGGCCGGCCTCCTGGCGACCGGCCTCCTGGCGACCGGCCTCCTGGCGACCGGCCTCCTGGCGACCGGCCTCCTGGCGACCGGCCTCCTGGCGACCGGCCTCCTGGCGACCGGCCAGTGAGTCTCTGTAGGTTAAACAGGCACGATGCCTCATCTACACGGGCATTCCTGAATATGTAGCTCTTTCTGTGCCTGTTGACCTTTTGTCCACGAGCAAACGGCGCCTGGCAGGTCAGTGAAAACCGAGCTTCTGGAAAACTCCTCCCAGGGCCACGGTCAGGATACACCAGGGCTTTCGTGGGCGCTCACACTTTGCGTTGGGGCCATGCCTAAGAAAATACTTACAACGAGTCGTTGGTAATTACATGTACATAATTACATAACGCAAGCCTGTTCTCTGTTTGTGGCGTTCTCTATACATGTTCTCGCACATTTGTGGTGAATATTAAACCAAACATCTCCTATGATACAATATGGCCAAACAGGATAAAGCCCATTAATTTCCCAGCAAACAAGGAATAGATAGGTCAAAGGTGAAGGCCCTACAAAAATAACAATTAAAAAAATAAATACAAAATAAATAAACACATAAAATAACATAACAAACCGAAAAACAAACCTAGAACACACAGACGCATGAGCGTGGTAAATATGAATTACAACGTGGTGAGCTTGCCATGACATCTGGACGGTAGCTGTGAAAACAGCACAGCTGGGTCTTCATAGCGACTCAGTCCCGACAAGCCCGCAGGTTTTCATTCAAGACCCCATGTAGGGCACAACGTATCGTTACAGGAAACAACACAGAAATGCACTGTGGCATAAACAAGCAGCTCCTGTTACTCCACCAGGGGTCAGGCTCCCGATGGCTTACCAGTGGCCCACACCCTGGAGGTGGACTCATCAGCTGATAGCATGCCCATTCCCAGGTCATTTTTGAATTGGACCCAAATTCAATCCCGGTGACACAAAGGTATGAACATGGAGGGGTCCTGCTACTTTTGCTGTCATTTTGAAACTGCTGCCAGCTACCAAGTTTGTCCCGCCACAACACAGGAAGACAGACTGTTTGTCCCGCCACAACACAGGAAGACAGACTGTTTGTCCCGCCACAACACAGGAAGACAGACTGTTTGTCCCGCCACAACACAGGAAGACAGACTGTTTGTCCTGCCACAACACAGGAAGACAGACTGTTTGTCCTGCCACAACACAGGAAGACAGACTGTTTGTCCCGCCACAACACAGGAAGACAGACTGTTTGTCCCGCCACAACACAGCAAGACAGACTGTTTGTCCCGCCACAACACAGCAAGACAGACTGTTTGTCCCGCCACAACACAGGAAGACAGACTGTTTGTCCTGCCACAACACAGCAAGACAGACTGTTTGTCCTGCCACAACACAGGAAGACAGACTGTTTGTCCCGCCACAACACAGCAAGACAGACTGTTTCTCCCACCACAACACAGGAAGACAGACTGATTGTCCCGCCACAACACAGCAAGACAGACTGTTTGTTCTGCCACAACACAGCAAGACAGACTGTTTGTCCTGCCACAACACAGGAAGACAGACTGTCCTGCCACAACGCAGGAAGACAGACTGTTTGTTCCACCACAACACAGGAAAACAGACTGTTTGTTCCACCACAACACAGGAAGACAAACTGTTTGTTCCAACACAACACAGGAACAGAGACTGTTTGTTCCAACACAACACAGGAACAGAGACTGTTTGTCCCGCCATAACACTGAAAGACATACTGTTTGTTCTGCCACAACACAGGAAGACAGACTGTTTGTTACACCACAACACAGGAAGATAGACTGTTTGTCCCGCCACAACACAGGCAGACAGACTGTTTGTTCCACCACAACACAGGAAAACAGACTGTTTATTCCACCACAATACAGGAAGACAGACTGTTTGTCCCACCACAACACAGGAAGACAGACTGTTTGTTCCACCACAACAAAAGAAGACAGACTGTTTATTCCACCACAACACAGACTGATTGTCCCAACACAACACAGGAAGACAGACTGTTTGTTCCACGACAACACAGGAAGACAGACTGTTCGTTCCACCACAACAAAAGAAGACAGACTGTTTGTTCCTCCACAACACAGGAAGACAGACTGTTTGTCCCACCACAAAACAGGAAGACAGACTGTTTGTTCCACCACAACAAAGGAAGACAGACTGTTTGTTCCACGACAATGCAAGAAGACAGACTGTTTGTTCCACGACAATGTAAGAAGACAGATTGTTTGTTCCTCCACAACACAGGAAGACAGACTGTTTGTTCCACCACAACACAGACTGTTTGTCCCAACACAACACAGGAAGACAGACTGTTTATTCCACCACAACACAGACTGATTGTCCCAACACAACACAGGAAGACAGACTGTTTGTTCCAACGCAACACAGGAAGACAGACTGTTCGTTCCACCACAACAAAAGAAGACAGACTGTTTGTTCCTCCACAACACAGGAAGACAGACTGTTCGTTCCACCACAACAAAGGAAGACAGACTGTTTGTTCCACCACAACACAGAAAGACAGACTGTTTGTTCCGCCACAACACAGGAAGACAGACTGTTTGTTCCACGACAACACAAGAAGACAGACTGTTTGTTCCACCACAACACAGGAAGACAGACTGTTTGTTCCATGACAATGCAAGAAGACAGACTGTTTGTCCCACCACAACACGGGAAAACAGACTGTCTGTCCCGCCACAACACAGGAAGACAGACTGTTTGTTCCACCACAACACAGGAAGACAGACTGTTTGTTCCACGACAATGCAAGAAGACAGATTGTTTGTTCCTCCACAACACAGGAAGACAGACTGTTTGTTCCACCACAACACAGAAAGACAGACTGTTTGTTCCACCACAGCACAGACTGTTTGTCCCACCGGAACACAGGAAGACAGATTGTTTGTTCCACCACAACACAGGAAGACAGACTGTTTGTTCCACCACAACACAGAAAGACAGACTGTTTTTTCCACCACAGCACAGACTGTTTGTCCGACCGCAACACAGGAAAACAGACTGTTTGTCCCGCCACAAGACAGGAAGACAGACTGTTTGTTCCACCACAGCACAGACTGTTTGTCCCACTGCAACACAGGAAGACAGACTGTTTGTTCCGCCACAACACAGGAAGACAGACTGTTTGTTCCGCCACAACACAGGAAGACAGACTGTTTGTTCCACCACAACACAGGAAGACAGACTGTTTGTTCCACAACAACACAAGAAGACAGACTGTTTGTTCCACCACAACACAGGAAGACAGACTGTTTGTTCCACGACAACACAAGAAGACAGACTGTTTGTTCCGCCACAACACAGGAAGACAGACTGTTTGTTCCACGACAACACAAGAAGACAGACTGTTTGTTCCACCACAACACAGGAAGACAGACTGTTTGTTCCACGACAACACAAGAAGACAGACTGTTTGTTCCGCCACAACACAGGAAGACAGACTGTTTGTTCCACGACAACACAAGAAGACAGACTGTTTGTTCCGCCACAACAAAGGAAGACAGACTGTTTGTTCCACGACAATGCAAGAAGACAGACTGTTTATTCCACCACAACACAGACTGATTGTCCCAACACAACACAGGAAGACAGACTGTTTGTTCCTCCACAACACATGAAGACAGACTATTCGTTCCACCACAACAAAGGAAGACAGACTGTTTGATCCATGACAACGCAGAAGACAGACTGTTTGTTCCTCCACAGCACAGACTGTTTGTCCCACCACAACACAGGAAGACAGACTGTTTGTTCCTCCACAACACAGGAAGACAGACTGTTTGTTCCACCACAACACAGGAAGACAGACAGTTTGTTCCATGACAATGCAAGAAGACAGATTGTTTGTTCCTCCACAACACAGGAAGACAGATTGTTTGTTCCACCAGAACACAGAAAGACAGACTGTTTGTTCCACCACAGCACAGACCGTTTGTTCCACCACAACACAGGAAGTCAGACTGTTTGTTCCACTACAGCACAGACTGTTTGTCCCACCGCAACACAGGAGAACAGACTGTTTGTTCCGCCATAACACAGGAAGACAGACTGTTTGTTCCACCACAACACAGAAAGACAGACTGTTTGTTCCGCCACAACACAGGAAGACAGACTGTTTGTTCCACGACAACACAAGAAGACAGACTGTTTGTTCCACCACAACACAGGAAGACAGACTGTTTGTTCCAAGACAACACAAGAAGACAGACTGTTTGTCCCACCACAACACGGGAAAACAGACTGTTTGTCCCGCCACAACACAGGAAGACAGACTGTTTGTTCCACCACAACACACGAAGACAGACTGTTTGTTCCACGGCAATGCAAGAAGACAGATTGTTGGTTCCCCCACAACACAGGAAGACAGACTGTTTGTTCCACAACAACACAGAAAGACAGACTGTTTGTTCCACCACAGCACAGACTGTTTGTCCCACCGCAACACAGGAAGACAGATTGTTTGTTCCACCACAACACAGGAAGACAGACTGTTTGTTCCACCACAACACAGACTGTTTGTCCCACCGCAACACAGGAAGACAGACTGTTTGTCCCGCCACAACAGAGGAAGACAGACTGTTTGTTCCACCACAGCACAGACTGTTTGTCCCAACGCAATACAGGAAGACAGATTGTTTGTTCCACCACAACACAGGAAGACAGACTGTTTGTTCCACGACAACACAAGAAGACAGACTGTTTGTTCCACCACAACACAGGAAGACAGACTGTTTGTTCCACGACAACACAAGAAGACAGACTGTTTGTCCCGCCACAACACAGGAAGACAGACTGTTTGTTCCACCACAACACACGAAGACAGACTGTTTGTTCCACGGCAATGCAAGAAGACAGATTGTTTGTTCCCCCACAACACAGGAAGACAGACTGTTTGTTCCACAACAACACAGAAAGACAGACTGTTTGTTCCACCACAGCACAGACTGTTTGTCCCACCGCAACACAGGAAGACAGATTGTTTGTTCCACCACAACACAGGAAGACAGACTGTTTGTTCCACCACAACACAGAAAGACAGACTGTTTTTTCCACCACAGCACAGACTGTTTGTCCCACCGCAACACAGGAAAACAGACTGTTTGTCCCGCCACAACACAGGAAGACAGACTGTTTGTTCCACCACAGCACAGACTGTTTGTCCCACTGCAACACAGGAAGACAGACTGTTTGTCCCGCCACAACAGAGGAAGACAGACTGTTTGTTCCACCACAGCACAGACTGTTTGTCCCAACGCAATACAGGAAGACAGATTGTTTGTTCCACCACAACACAGGAAGACAGACTGTTTGTTCCACCACAACACAGAAAGACAGACTGTTTTTTCCACCACAGCACAGACTGTTTGTCCCACCGCAACACAGGAAAACAGACTGTTTGTCCCGCCACAACACAGGAAGACAGACTGTTTGTTCCACCACAGCACAGACTGTTTGTCCCACCGCAACACAGGAAGACAGACTGTTTGTCCCGCCACAACACAGGAAGACAGACTGTTTGTTCCCCCACAGCACAGGCTGTTTGTCCCACTGCAACACAGGAAGACAGACTGTTTGTTCCGCCACAACACAGGAAGACAGACTGTTTGTTCCACCACAACACAGGAAGACAGACTGTTTGTTCCACGACAACACAAGAAGACAGACTGTTTGTTCCACCACAACACAGGAAGACAGACTGTTTGTTCCACGACAACACAAGAAGACAGACTGTTTGTTCCGCCACAACACAGGAAGACAGACTGTTTGTTCCACGACAACACAAGAAGACAGACTGTTTGTTCCACCACAACACAGGAAGACAGACTGTTTGTTCCACGACAACACAAGAAGACAGACTGTTTGTTCCGCCGCAACACAGGAAGACAGACTGTTTGCTCCACCGCAACACAGGAAGACAGACTGTTTGTTCCACGACAACACAAGAAGACAGACTGTTTGTTCCGCCACAACACAGGAAGACAGAGTGTTTGTTCCACCACAACACAGAAAGACAGACGGTTTGTTCCACCGCAACACAGGAAGACAGACTGTTTATCCCACCGCAACACAGGAAGACAGACTGTTTGTCCCACCGCAACACAGGAAGACAGAGTGTTTGTTCCACCACAACACAGAAAGACAGACGGTTTGTTCCACCGCAACACAGGAAGACAGACTGTTTATCCCACCGCAACACAGGAAGACAGACTGTTTGTCCCACCGCAACACAGGAAGACAGACGGTTTGTCCCACCGCAACACAGGAAGACAGATTGTTTGTTCCACCACAACACAGGAAGACAGACTGTTTGTCGAACCACAACACAGAAAGACAGACTGTTTTTTCCACCACAGCACAGACTGTTTGTCCCACCGCAACACAGGAAAACAGACTGTTTGTCCCGCCACAAGACAGGAAGACAGACTGTTTGTTCCACCACAGCACAGACTGTTTGTCCCACTGCAACACAGGAAGACAGACTGTTTGTTCCGCCACAACACAGGAAGACAGACTGTTTGTTCCGCCACAACACAGGAAGACAGACTGTTTGTTCCACCACAGCACAGACTGTTTGTCCCACCGCAACACAGGAAGACAGATTGTTTGTTCCACCACAACACAGGAAGACAGACTGTTTGTTGAACCACAACACAGAAAGACAGACTGTTTTTTCCACCACAGCACAGACTGTTTGTCCCACCGCAACACAGGAAAACAGACTGTTTGTCCCGCCACAAGACAGGAAGACAGACTGTTTGTTCCACCACAGCACAGACTGTTTGTCCCACCGCAACACAGGAAGACAGACTGTTTGTCCCGCCACAACAGAGGAAGACAGACTGTTTGTTCCACCACAGCACAGACTGTTTGTCCCACCGCAACACAGGAAGACAGATTGTTTGTTCCACCACAACACAGGAAGACAGACTGTTTGTTCCACCACAACACAGAAAGACAGACTGTTTTTTCCACCACAGCACAGACTGTTTGTCCCACCGCAACACAGGAAAACAGACTGTTTGTCCCGCCACAACACAGGAAGACAGACTGTTTGTTCCACCACAGCAGAGACTGTTTGTCCCACCGCAACACAGGAAGACAGACTGTTTGTCCCGCCACAACACAGGAAGACAGACTGTTTGTTCCCCCACAGCACAGGCTGTTTGTCCCACTGCAACACAGGAAGACAGACTGTTTGTTCCGCCACAACACAGGAAGACAGACTGTTTGTTCCACCACAACACAGGAAGACAGACTGTTTGTACCACGACAACACAAGAAGACAGACTGTTTGTTCCACCACAACACAGGAAGACAGACTGTTTGTTCCACGACAACACAAGAAGACAGACTGTTTGTTCCGCCACAACACAGGAAGACAGACTGTTTGTTCCACGACAACACAAGAAGACAGACTGTTTGTTCCACCACAACACAGGAAGACAGATTGTTTGTTCCACGACAACACAAGAAGACAGACTGTTTGTTCCGCCGCAACACAGGAAGACAGACTGTTTGTTCCACCGCAACACAGGAAGACAGACTGTTTGTTCCACGACAACACAAGAAGACAGACTGTTTGTTCCGCCACAACGCAGGAAGACAGAGTGTTTGTTCCACCACAACACAGAAAGACAGACGGTTTGTTCCACCGCAACACAGGAAGACAGACTGTTTATCCCACCGCAACACAGGAAGACAGACTGTTTGTCCCACCGCAACACAGGAAGACAGAGTGTTTGTTCCACCACAACACAGAAAGACAGACGGTTTGTTCCACCGCAACACAGGAAGACAGACTGTTTATCCCACCGCAACACAGGAAGACAGACTGTTTGTCCCACCGCAACACAGGAAGACAGACGGTTTGTCCCACCGCAACACAGGAAGACAGATTGTTTGTTCCACCACAACACAGTAAGACAGACTGTTTGTTGAACCACAACACAGAAAGACAGACTGTTTTTTCCACCGCAACACAGGAAGACAGACTGTTTGTCCCACCGCAACACAGGAAAACAGACTGTTTGTCCCGCCACAAGACAGGAAGACAGACTGTTTGTTCCACCACAGCACAGACTGTTTGTCCCACCGCAACACAGGAAGACAGACTGTTTATCCCACCGCAACACAGGAAGACAGACTGTTTGTCCCACCGCAACACAGGAAGACAGACGGTTTGTCCCACCGCAACACAGGAAGACAGATTGTTTGTTCCACCACAACACAGGAAGACAGACTGTTTGTCGAACCACAACACAGAAAGACAGACTGTTTTTTCCACCACAGCACAGGCTGTTTGTCCCACCGCAACACAGGAAAACAGACTGTTTGTCCCGCCACAAGACAGGAAGACAGACTGTTTGTTCCACCACAGCACAGACTGTTTGTCCCACTGCAACACAGGAAGACAGACTGTTTGTTCCGCCACAACACAGGAAGACAGACTGTTTGTTCCGCCACAACACAGGAAGACAGACTGTTTGTTCCACCACAGCACAGACTGTTTGTCCCACCGCAACACAGGAAGACAGATTGTTTGTTCCACCACAACACAGGAAGACAGACTGTTTGTTGAACCACAACACAGAAAGACAGACTGTTTTTTCCACCACAGCACAGACTGTTTGTCCCACCGCAACACAGGAAAACAGACTGTTTGTCCCGCCACAAGACAGGAAGACAGACTGTTTGTTCCACCACAGCACAGACTGTTTGTCCCGCCGCAACACAGGAAGACAGACTGTTTGTCCCGCCACAACAGAGGAAGACAGACTGTTTGTTCCACCACAGCACAGACTGTTTGTCCCACCGCAACACAGGAAGACAGATTGTTTGTTCCACCACAACACAGGAAGACAGACTGTTTGTTCCACCACAACACAGAAAAACAGACTGTTTTTTCCACCACAGCACAGACTGTTTGTCCCACCGCAACACAGGAAAACAGACTGTTTGTCCCGCCACAACACAGGAAGACAGACTGTTTGTTCCACCACAGCAGAGACTGTTTGTCCCACCGCAACACAGGAAGACAGACTGTTTGTCCCGCCACAACACAGGAAGACAGACTGTTTGTTCCCCCACAGCACAGGCTGTTTGTCCCACTGCAACACAGGAAGACAGACTGTTTGTTCCGCCACAACACAGGAAGACAGACTGTTTGTTCCACCACAACACAGGAAGACAGACTGTTTGTACCACGACAACACAAGAAGACAGACTGTTTGTTCCACCACAACACAGGAAGACAGACTGTTTGTTCCACGACAACACAAGAAGACAGAATGTTTGTTCCGCCACAACACAGGAAGACAGACTGTTTGTTCCACGACAACACAAGAAGACAGACTGTTTGTTCCACCACAACACAGGAAGACAGATTGTTTGTTCCACGACAACACAAGAAGACAGACTGTTTGTTCCGCCGCAACACAGGAAGACAGACTGTTTGTTCCACCGCAACACAGGAAGACAGACTGTTTGTTCCACGACAACACAAGAAGACAGACTGTTTGTTCCGCCACAACGCAGGAAGACAGAGTGTTTGTTCCACCACAACACAGAAAGACAGACGGTTTGTTCCACCGCAACACAGGAAGACAGACTGTTTATCCCACCGCAACACAGGAAGACAGACTGTTTGTCCCACCACAACACAGGAAGACAGACTGTTTGTTCCACCACAACAAAAGAAGACAGACTGTTTATTCCACCACAACACAGACTGATTGTCCCAACACAACACAGGAAGACAGACTGTTTGTTCCACGACAACACAGGAAGACAGACTGTTCGTTCCACCACAACAAAAGAAGACAGACTGTTTGTTCCTCCACAACACAGGAAGACAGACTGTTTGTCCCACCACAAAACAGGAAGACAGACTGTTTGTTCCACCACAACAAAGGAAGACAGACTGTTTGTTCCACGACAATGCAAGAAGACAGACTGTTTGTTCCACGACAATGTAAGAAGACAGATTGTTTGTTCCTCCACAACACAGGAAGACAGACTGTTTGTTCCACCACAACACAGACTGTTTGTCCCAACACAACACAGGAAGACAGACTGTTTATTCCACCACAACACAGACTGATTGTCCCAACACAACACAGGAAGACAGACTGTTTGTTCCAACGCAACACAGGAAGACAGACTGTTCGTTCCACCACAACAAAAGAAGACAGACTGTTTGTTCCTCCACAACACAGGAAGACAGACTGTTCGTTCCACCACAACAAAGGAAGACAGACTGTTTGTTCCACCACAACACAGAAAGACAGACTGTTTGTTCCGCCACAACACAGGAAGACAGACTGTTTGTTCCACGACAACACAAGAAGACAGACTGTTTGTTCCACCACAACACAGGAAGACAGACTGTTTGTTCCATGACAATGCAAGAAGACAGACTGTTTGTCCCACCACAACACGGGAAAACAGACTGTCTGTCCCGCCACAACACAGGAAGACAGACTGTTTGTTCCACCACAACACAGGAAGACAGACTGTTTGTTCCACGACAATGCAAGAAGACAGATTGTTTGTTCCTCCACAACACAGGAAGACAGACTGTTTGTTCCACCACAACACAGAAAGACAGACTGTTTGTTCCACCACAGCACAGACTGTTTGTCCCACCGGAACACAGGAAGACAGATTGTTTGTTCCACCACAACACAGGAAGACAGACTGTTTGTTCCACCACAACACAGAAAGACAGACTGTTTTTTCCACCACAGCACAGACTGTTTGTCCGACCGCAACACAGGAAAACAGACTGTTTGTCCCGCCACAAGACAGGAAGACAGACTGTTTGTTCCACCACAGCACAGACTGTTTGTCCCACTGCAACACAGGAAGACAGACTGTTTGTTCCGCCACAACACAGGAAGACAGACTGTTTGTTCCGCCACAACACAGGAAGACAGACTGTTTGTTCCACCACAACACAGGAAGACAGACTGTTTGTTCCACAACAACACAAGAAGACAGACTGTTTGTTCCACCACAACACAGGAAGACAGACTGTTTGTTCCACGACAACACAAGAAGACAGACTGTTTGTTCCGCCACAACACAGGAAGACAGACTGTTTGTTCCACGACAACACAAGAAGACAGACTGTTTGTTCCACCACAACACAGGAAGACAGACTGTTTGTTCCACGACAACACAAGAAGACAGACTGTTTGTTCCGCCACAACACAGGAAGACAGACTGTTTGTTCCACGACAACACAAGAAGACAGACTGTTTGTTCCGCCACAACAAAGGAAGACAGACTGTTTGTTCCACGACAATGCAAGAAGACAGACTGTTTATTCCACCACAACACAGACTGATTGTCCCAACACAACACAGGAAGACAGACTGTTTGTTCCTCCACAACACATGAAGACAGACTATTCGTTCCACCACAACAAAGGAAGACAGACTGTTTGATCCATGACAACGCAGAAGACAGACTGTTTGTTCCTCCACAGCACAGACTGTTTGTCCCACCACAACACAGGAAGACAGACTGTTTGTTCCTCCACAACACAGGAAGACAGACTGTTTGTTCCACCACAACACAGGAAGACAGACAGTTTGTTCCATGACAATGCAAGAAGACAGATTGTTTGTTCCTCCACAACACAGGAAGACAGATTGTTTGTTCCACCAGAACACAGAAAGACAGACTGTTTGTTCCACCACAGCACAGACCGTTTGTTCCACCACAACACAGGAAGTCAGACTGTTTGTTCCACTACAGCACAGACTGTTTGTCCCACCGCAACACAGGAGAACAGACTGTTTGTTCCGCCATAACACAGGAAGACAGACTGTTTGTTCCACCACAACACAGAAAGACAGACTGTTTGTTCCGCCACAACACAGGAAGACAGACTGTTTGTTCCACGACAACACAAGAAGACAGACTGTTTGTTCCACCACAACACAGGAAGACAGACTGTTTGTTCCAAGACAACACAAGAAGACAGACTGTTTGTCCCACCACAACACGGGAAAACAGACTGTTTGTCCCGCCACAACACAGGAAGACAGACTGTTTGTTCCACCACAACACACGAAGACAGACTGTTTGTTCCACGGCAATGCAAGAAGACAGATTGTTGGTTCCCCCACAACACAGGAAGACAGACTGTTTGTTCCACAACAACACAGAAAGACAGACTGTTTGTTCCACCACAGCACAGACTGTTTGTCCCACCGCAACACAGGAAGACAGATTGTTTGTTCCACCACAACACAGGAAGACAGACTGTTTGTTCCACCACAACACAGAAAGACAGACTGTTTTTTCCACCACAGCACAGACTGTTTGTCCCACCGCAACACAGGAAAACAGACTGTTTGTCCCGCCACAACACAGGAAGACAGACTGTTTGTTCCACCACAGCACAGACTGTTTGTCCCACCGCAACACAGGAAGACAGACTGTTTGTCCCGCCACAACAGAGGAAGACAGACTGTTTGTTCCACCACAGCACAGACTGTTTGTCCCAACGCAATACAGGAAGACAGATTGTTTGTTCCACCACAACACAGGAAGACAGACTGTTTGTTCCACGACAACACAAGAAGACAGACTGTTTGTTCCACCACAACACAGGAAGACAGACTGTTTGTTCCACGACAACACAAGAAGACAGACTGTTTGTCCCGCCACAACACAGGAAGACAGACTGTTTGTTCCACCACAACACACGAAGACAGACTGTTTGTTCCACGGCAATGCAAGAAGACAGATTGTTTGTTCCCCCACAACACAGGAAGACAGACTGTTTGTTCCACAACAACACAGAAAGACAGACTGTTTGTTCCACCACAGCACAGACTGTTTGTCCCACCGCAACACAGGAAAACAGACTGTTTGTCCCGCCACAACACAGGAAGACAGACTGTTTGTTCCACCACAGCACAGACTGTTTGTCCCACTGCAACACAGGAAGACAGACTGTTTGTCCCGCCACAACAGAGGAAGACAGACTGTTTGTTCCACCACAGCACAGACTGTTTGTCCCAACGCAATACAGGAAGACAGATTGTTTGTTCCACCACAACACAGGAAGACAGACTGTTTGTTCCACCACAACACAGAAAGACAGACTGTTTTTTCCACCACAGCACAGACTGTTTGTCCCACCGCAACACAGGAAAACAGACTGTTTGTCCCGCCACAACACAGGAAGACAGACTGTTTGTTCCACCACAGCACAGACTGTTTGTCCCACCGCAACACAGGAAGACAGACTGTTTGTCCCGCCACAACACAGGAAGACAGACTGTTTGTTCCCCCACAGCACAGGCTGTTTGTCCCACTGCAACACAGGAAGACAGACTGTTTGTTCCGCCACAACACAGGAAGACAGACTGTTTGTTCCACCACAACACAGGAAGACAGACTGTTTGTTCCACGACAACACAAGAAGACAGACTGTTTGTTCCACCACAACACAGGAAGACAGACTGTTTGTTCCACGACAACACAAGAAGACAGACTGTTTGTTCCGCCACAACACAGGAAGACAGACTGTTTGTTCCACGACAACACAAGAAGACAGACTGTTTGTTCCACCACAACACAGGAAGACAGACTGTTTGTTCCACGACAACACAAGAAGACAGACTGTTTGTTCCGCCGCAACACAGGAAGACAGACTGTTTGCTCCACCGCAACACAGGAAGACAGACTGTTTGTTCCACGACAACACAAGAAGACAGACTGTTTGTTCCGCCACAACACAGGAAGACAGAGTGTTTGTTCCACCACAACACAGAAAGACAGACGGTTTGTTCCACCGCAACACAGGAAGACAGACTGTTTATCCCACCGCAACACAGGAAGACAGACTGTTTGTCCCACCGCAACACAGGAAGACAGAGTGTTTGTTCCACCACAACACAGAAAGACAGACGGTTTGTTCCACCGCAACACAGGAAGACAGACTGTTTATCCCACCGCAACACAGGAAGACAGACTGTTTGTCCCACCGCAACACAGGAAGACAGACGGTTTGTCCCACCGCAACACAGGAAGACAGATTGTTTGTTCCACCACAACACAGGAAGACAGACTGTTTGTCGAACCACAACACAGAAAGACAGACTGTTTGTTCCACCACAGCACAGACTGTTTGTCCCACTGCAACACAGGAAGACAGACTGTTTGTTCCGCCACAACACAGGAAGACAGACTGTTTGTTCCGCCACAACACAGGAAGACAGACTGTTTGTTCCACCACAGCACAGACTGTTTGTCCCACCGCAACACAGGAAGACAGATTGTTTGTTCCACCACAACACAGGAAGACAGACTGTTTGTTGAACCACAACACAGAAAGACAGACTGTTTTTTCCACCACAGCACAGACTGTTTGTCCCACCGCAACACAGGAAAACAGACTGTTTGTCCCGCCACAAGACAGGAAGACAGACTGTTTGTTCCACCACAGCACAGACTGTTTGTCCCACCGCAACACAGGAAGACAGACTGTTTGTCCCGCCACAACAGAGGAAGACAGACTGTTTGTTCCACCACAGCACAGACTGTTTGTCCCACCGCAACACAGGAAGACAGATTGTTTGTTCCACCACAACACAGGAAGACAGACTGTTTGTTCCACCACAACACAGAAAGACAGACTGTTTTTTCCACCACAGCACAGACTGTTTGTCCCACCGCAACACAGGAAAACAGACTGTTTGTCCCGCCACAACACAGGAAGACAGACTGTTTGTTCCACCACAGCAGAGACTGTTTGTCCCACCGCAACACAGGAAGACAGACTGTTTGTCCCGCCACAACACAGGAAGACAGACTGTTTGTTCCCCCACAGCACAGGCTGTTTGTCCCACTGCAACACAGGAAGACAGACTGTTTGTTCCGCCACAACACAGGAAGACAGACTGTTTGTTCCACCACAACACAGGAAGACAGACTGTTTGTACCACGACAACACAAGAAGACAGACTGTTTGTTCCACCACAACACAGGAAGACAGACTGTTTGTTCCACGACAACACAAGAAGACAGACTGTTTGTTCCGCCACAACACAGGAAGACAGACTGTTTGTTCCACGACAACACAAGAAGACAGACTGTTTGTTCCACCACAACACAGGAAGACAGATTGTTTGTTCCACGACAACACAAGAAGACAGACTGTTTGTTCCGCCGCAACACAGGAAGACAGACTGTTTGTTCCACCGCAACACAGGAAGACAGACTGTTTGTTCCACGACAACACAAGAAGACAGACTGTTTGTTCCGCCACAACGCAGGAAGACAGAGTGTTTGTTCCACCACAACACAGAAAGACAGACGGTTTGTTCCACCGCAACACAGGAAGACAGACTGTTTATCCCACCGCAACACAGGAAGACAGACTGTTTGTCCCACCGCAACACAGGAAGACAGAGTGTTTGTTCCACCACAACACAGAAAGACAGACGGTTTGTTCCACCGCAACACAGGAAGACAGACTGTTTATCCCACCGCAACACAGGAAGACAGACTGTTTGTCCCACCGCAACACAGGAAGACAGACGGTTTGTCCCACCGCAACACAGGAAGACAGATTGTTTGTTCCACCACAACACAGTAAGACAGACTGTTTGTTGAACCACAACACAGAAAGACAGACTGTTTTTTCCACCGCAACACAGGAAGACAGACTGTTTGTCCCACCGCAACACAGGAAAACAGACTGTTTGTCCCGCCACAAGACAGGAAGACAGACTGTTTGTTCCACCACAGCACAGACTGTTTGTCCCACCGCAACACAGGAAGACAGACTGTTTATCCCACCGCAACACAGGAAGACAGACTGTTTGTCCCACCGCAACACAGGAAGACAGACGGTTTGTCCCACCGCAACACAGGAAGACAGATTGTTTGTTCCACCACAACACAGGAAGACAGACTGTTTGTCGAACCACAACACAGAAAGACAGACTGTTTTTTCCACCACAGCACAGGCTGTTTGTCCCACCGCAACACAGGAAAACAGACTGTTTGTCCCGCCACAAGACAGGAAGACAGACTGTTTGTTCCACCACAGCACAGACTGTTTGTCCCACTGCAACACAGGAAGACAGACTGTTTGTTCCGCCACAACACAGGAAGACAGACTGTTTGTTCCGCCACAACACAGGAAGACAGACTGTTTGTTCCACCACAGCACAGACTGTTTGTCCCACCGCAACACAGGAAGACAGATTGTTTGTTCCACCACAACACAGGAAGACAGACTGTTTGTTGAACCACAACACAGAAAGACAGACTGTTTTTTCCACCACAGCACAGACTGTTTGTCCCACCGCAACACAGGAAAACAGACTGTTTGTCCCGCCACAAGACAGGAAGACAGACTGTTTGTTCCACCACAGCACAGACTGTTTGTCCCGCCGCAACACAGGAAGACAGACTGTTTGTCCCGCCACAACAGAGGAAGACAGACTGTTTGTTCCACCACAGCACAGACTGTTTGTCCCACCGCAACACAGGAAGACAGATTGTTTGTTCCACCACAACACAGGAAGACAGACTGTTTGTTCCACCACAACACAGAAAAACAGACTGTTTTTTCCACCACAGCACAGACTGTTTGTCCCACCGCAACACAGGAAAACAGACTGTTTGTCCCGCCACAACACAGGAAGACAGACTGTTTGTTCCACCACAGCAGAGACTGTTTGTCCCACCGCAACACAGGAAGACAGACTGTTTGTCCCGCCACAACACAGGAAGACAGACTGTTTGTTCCCCCACAGCACAGGCTGTTTGTCCCACTGCAACACAGGAAGACAGACTGTTTGTTCCGCCACAACACAGGAAGACAGACTGTTTGTTCCACCACAACACAGGAAGACAGACTGTTTGTACCACGACAACACAAGAAGACAGACTGTTTGTTCCACCACAACACAGGAAGACAGACTGTTTGTTCCACGACAACACAAGAAGACAGAATGTTTGTTCCGCCACAACACAGGAAGACAGACTGTTTGTTCCACGACAACACAAGAAGACAGACTGTTTGTTCCACCACAACACAGGAAGACAGATTGTTTGTTCCACGACAACACAAGAAGACAGACTGTTTGTTCCGCCGCAACACAGGAAGACAGACTGTTTGTTCCACCGCAACACAGGAAGACAGACTGTTTGTTCCACGACAACACAAGAAGACAGACTGTTTGTTCCGCCACAACGCAGGAAGACAGAGTGTTTGTTCCACCACAACACAGAAAGACAGACGGTTTGTTCCACCGCAACACAGGAAGACAGACTGTTTATCCCACCGCAACACAGGAAGACAGACTGTTTGTCCCACCGCAACACAGGAAGACAGAGTGTTTGTTCCACCACAACACAGAAAGACAGACGGTTTGTTCCACCGCAACACAGGAAGACAGACTGTTTATCCCACCGCAACACAGGAAGACAGACTGTTTGTCCCACCGCAACACAGGAAGACAGACGGTTTGTCCCACCGCAACACAGGAAGACAGATTGTTTGTTCCACCACAACACAGTAAGACAGACTGTTTGTTGAACCACAACACAGAAAGACAGACTGTTTTTTCCACCGCAACACAGGAAGACAGACTGTTTGTCCCACCGCAACACAGGAAAACAGACTGTTTGTCCCGCCACAAGACAGGAAGACAGACTGTTTGTTCCACCACAGCACAGACTGTTTGTCCCACTGCAACACAGGAAGACAGACTGTTTGTTCCGCCACAACACAGGAAGACAGACTGTTTGTTCCGCCACAACACAGGAAGACAGACTGTTTGTTCCACCACAACACAGAAAGACAGACTGTTTTTTCCACCACAGCACAGACTGTTTGTCCCACCGCAACACAGGAAAACAGACTGTTTGTCCCGCCACAACACAGGAAGACAGACTGTTTGTTCCACCACAGCACAGACTGTTTGTCCCACCGCAACACAGGAAGACAGACTGTTTGTCCCGCCACAACACAGGAAGACAGACTGTTTGTTCCACCACAGCACAGGCTGTTTGTCCCACTGCAACACAGGAAGGCAGACTGTTTGTTCCGCCACAACACAGGAAGACAGACTGTTTGTTCCACCACAACACAGGAAGACAGACTGTTTGTTCCACGACAACACAAGAAGACAGACTGTTTGTTCCACCACAACACAGGAAGACAGACTGTTTGTTCCACGACAACACAAGAAGACAGACTGTTTGTTCCGCCGCAACACAGGAAGACAGACTGTTTGTTCCACCGCAACACAGGAAGACAGACTGTTTGTTCCACGACAACACAAGAAGACAGACTGTTTGTTCCGCCACAACACAGGAAGACAGAGTGTTTGTTCCACCACAACACAGAAAGACAGACGGTTTGTTCCACCGCAACACAGGAAGACAGACTGTTTATCCCACCGCAACACAGGAAGACAGACTGTTTGTCCCACCGCAACACAGGAAGACAGAGTGTTTGTTCCACCACAACACAGAAAGACAGACGGTTTGTTCCACCGCAACACAGGAAGACAGACTGTTTATCCCACCGCAACACAGGAAGACAGACTGTTTGTCCCACCGCAACTCAGGAAGACAGACGGTTTGTCCCACCGCAACACAGGAAGACAGATTGTTTGTTCCACCACAACACAGGAAGACAGACTGTTTGTTGAACCACAACACAGAAAGACAGACTGTTTTTTCCACCACAGCACAGACTGTTTGTCCCACCGCAACACAGGAAAACAGACTGTTTGCCCCGCCACAAGACAGGAAGACAGACTGTTTGTTCCACCACAGCACAGACTGTTTGTCCCACTGCAACACAGGAAGACAGACTGTTTGTTCCGCCACAACACAGGAAGACAGACTGTTTGTTCCGCCACAACACAGGAAGACAGACTGTTTGTTCCACCACAACACAGAAAGACAGACTGTTTTTTCCACCACAGCACAGACTGTTTGTCCCACCGCAACACAGGAAAACAGACTGTTTGTCCCGCCACAACACAGGAAGACAGACTGTTTGTTCCACCACAGCACAGACTGTTTGTCCCACCGCAACACAGGAAGACAGACTGTTTGTCCCGCCACAACACAGGAAGACAGACTGTTTGTTCCCCCACAGCACAGGCTGTTTGTCCCACTGCAACACAGGAAGGCAGACTGTTTGTTCCGCCACAACACAGGAAGACAGACTGTTTGTTCCACCACAACACAGGAAGACAGACTGTTTGTTCCACGACAACACAAGAAGACAGACTGTTTGTTCCACCACAACACAGGAAGACAGACTGTTTGTTCCACGACAACACAAGAAGACAGACTGTTTGTTCCGCCGCAACACAGGAAGACAGACTGTTTGTTCCACCGCAACACAGGAAGACAGACTGTTTGTTCCATGACAACACAAGAAGACAGACTGTTTGTTCCGCCACAACACAGGAAGACAGAGTGTTTGTTCCACCACAACACAGAAAGACACACTGTTTGTCCCACCACAAAACAGGAAGACAGACTGTTTGTTCCACCACAACAAAGGAAGACAGACTGTTTGTTCCACGACAATGCAAGAAGACAGACTGTTTGTTCCACGACAATGCAAGAAGACAGATTGTTTGTTCCTCCACAACACAGGAAGACAGACTGTTTGTTCCACCACAACACAGACTGTTTGTCCCAACACAACACAGGAAGACAGACTGTTTATTCCACCACAACACAGACTGATTGTACCAACACAACACAGGAAGACAGACTGTTTGTTCCAACGCAACACAGGAAGACAGACTGTTCGTTCCACCACAACAAAAGAAGACAGACTGTTTGTTCCTCCACAACACAGGAAGACAGACTGTTCGTTCCACCACAACAAAGGAAGACAGACTGTTTGTTCCACCACAACACAGAAAGACAGACTGTTTGTTCCGCCACAACACAGGAAGACAGACTGTTTGTTCCACGACAACACAAGAAGACAGACTGTTTGTTCCACCACAACACAGGAAGACAGACTGTTTGTTCCATGACAATGCAAGAAGACAGACTGTTTGTCCCACCACAACACGGGAAAACAGACTGTCTGTCCCGCCACAACACAGGAAGACAGACTGTTTGTTCCACCACAACACAGGAAGACAGACTGTTTGTTCCACGACAATGCAAGAAGACAGATTGTTTGTTCCTCCACAACACAGGAAGACAGACTGTTTGTTCCACCATAACACAGAAAGACAGACTGTTTGTTCCACCACAACACAGGAAGACAGACTGTTTGTTCCACGACAACACAATAAGAAAGACTGTTTGTTCCGCCACAACACAGGACGACAGACTGTTTGTTCCACGACAACACAAGAAGACAGACTGTTTGTTCCACCACAACACAGGAAGACAGACTGTTTGTTCCACGACAACACAAGAAGACAGACTGTTTGTTCCGCCGCAACACAGGAAGACAGACTGTTTGTTCCACCGCAACACAGAAAGACAGACTGTTTGTTCCGCCACAACACAGGAAGACAGACTGTTTGTTCCACCAGAACACAGAAAGACAGACTGTTTGTTCCACCACAGCACAGACCGTTTGTTCCACCAGAACACAGGAAGTCAGACTGTTTGTTCCACTACAGCACAGACTGTTTGTTCCGCCACAACACAGGAAGACAGACTGTTTGTTCCACCACAACACAGGAAGACAGACTGTTTGTACCACGACAACACAAGAAGACAGACTGTTTGTTCCACCACAACACAGGAAGACAGACTGTTTGTTCCACGACAACACAAGAAGACAGACTGTTTGTTCCGCCACAACACAGGAAGACAGACTGGTTGTTCCACGACAACACAAGAAGACAGACTGTTTGTTCCACCACAACACAGGAAGACAGATTGTTTGTTCCACGACAACACAAGAAGACAGACTGTTTGTTCCGCCGCAACACAGAAAGACAGACGGTTTGTTCCACCGCAACACAGGAAGACAGACTGTTTATCCCACCGCAACACAGGAAGACAGACTGTTTGTCCCACCGCAACACAGGAAGACAGAGTGTTTGTTCCACCACAACACAGAAAGACAGACGGTTTGTTCCACCGCAACACAGGAAGACAGACTGTTTATCCCACCGCAACACAGGAAGACAGACTGTTTGTCCCACCGCAACACAGGAAGACAGACGGTTTGTCCCACCGCAACACAGGAAGACAGATTGTTTGTTCCACCACAACACAGTAAGACAGACTGTTTGTTGAACCACAACACAGAAAGACAGACTGTTTTTTCCACCGCAACACAGGAAGACAGACTGTTTGTCCCACCGCAACACAGGAAAACAGACTGTTTGTCCCGCCACAAGACAGGAAGACAGACTGTTTGTTCCATCACAGCACAGACTGTTTGTCCCACTGCAACACAGGAAGACAGACTGTTTGTTCCGCCACAACACAGGAAGACAGACTGTTTGTTCCGCCACAACACAGGAAGACAGACTGTTTGTTCCACCACAACACAGAAAGACAGACTGTTTTTTCCACCACAGCACAGACTGTTTGTCCCACCGCAACACAGGAAAACAGACTGTTTGTCCCGCCACAACACAGGAAGACAGACTGTTTGTTCCACCACAGCACAGACTGTTTGTCCCACCGCAACACAGGAAGACAGACTGTTTGTCCCGCCACAACACAGGAAGACAGACTGTTTGTTCCCCCACAGCACAGGCTGTTTGTCCCACTGCAACACAGGAAGGCAGACTGTTTGTTCCGCCACAACACAGGAAGACAGACTGTTTGTTCCACCACAACACAGGAAGACAGACTGTTTGTTCCACGACAACACAAGAAGACAGACTGTTTGTTCCACCACAACACAGGAAGACAGACTGTTTGTTCCACGACAACACAAGAAGACAGACTGTTTGTTCCGCCGCAACACAGGAAGACAGACTGTTTGTTCCACCGCAACACAGGAAGACAGACTGTTTGTTCCACGACAACACAAGAAGACAGACTGTTTGTTCCGCCACAACACAGGAAGACAGAGTGTTTGTTCCACCACAACACAGAAAGACAGACGGTTTGTTCCACCGCAACACAGGAAGACAGACTGTTTATCCCACCGCAACACAGGAAGACAGACTGTTTGTCCCACCGCAACACAGGAAGACAGAGTGTTTGTTCCACCACAACACAGAAAGACAGACGGTTTGTTCCACCGCAACACAGGAAGACAGACTGTTTATCCCACCGCAACACAGGAAGACAGACTGTTTGTCCCACCGCAACTCAGGAAGACAGACGGTTTGTCCCACCGCAACACAGGAAGACAGATTGTTTGTTCCACCACAACACAGGAAGACAGACTGTTTGTTGAACCACAACACAGAAAGACAGACTGTTTTTTCCACCACAGCACAGACTGTTTGTCCCACCGCAACACAGGAAAACAGACTGTTTGCCCCGCCACAAGACAGGAAGACAGACTGTTTGTTCCACAACAGCACAGACTGTTTGTCCCACTGCAACACAGGAAGACAGACTGTTTGTTCCGCCACAACACAGGAAGACAGACTGTTTGTTCCGCCACAACACAGGAAGACAGACTGTTTGTTCCACCACAACACAGGAAGACAGACTGTTTGTTCCACGACAACACAAGAAGACAGACTGTTTGTTCCACCACAACACAGGAAGACAGACTGTTTGTTCCACGACAACACAAGAAGACAGACTGTTTGTTCCGCCGCAACACAGGAAGACAGACTGTTTGTTCCACCGCAACACAGGAAGACAGACTGTTTGTTCCATGACAACACAAGAAGACAGACTGTTTGTTCCGCCACAACACAGGAAGACAGAGTGTTTGTTCCACCACAACACAGAAAGACAGACTGTTTGTCCCACCACAAAACAGGAAGACAGACTGTTTGTTCCACCACAACAAAGGAAGACAGACTGTTTGTTCCACGACAATGCAAGAAGACAGACTGTTTGTTCCACGACAATGCAAGAAGACAGATTGTTTGTTCCTCCACAACACAGGAAGACAGACTGTTTGTTCCACCACAACACAGACTGTTTGTCCCAACACAACACAGGAAGACAGACTGTTTATTCCACCACAACACAGACTGATTGTCCCAACACAACACAGGAAGACAGACTGTTTGTTCCAACGCAACACAGGAAGACAGACTGTTCGTTCCACCACAACAAAAGAAGACAGACTGTTTGTTCCTCCACAACACAGGAAGACAGACTGTTCGTTCCACCACAACAAAGGAAGACAGACTGTTTGTTCCACCACAACACAGAAAGACAGACTGTTTGTTCCGCCACAACACAGGAAGACAGACTGTTTGTTCCACGACAACACAAGAAGACAGACTGTTTGTTCCACCACAACACAGGAAGACAGACTGTTTGTTCCATGACAATGCAAGAAGACAGACTGTTTGTCCCACCACAACACGGGAAAACAGACTGTCTGTCCCGCCACAACACAGGAAGACAGACTGTTTGTTCCACCACAACACAGGAAGACAGACTGTTTGTTCCACGACAATGCAAGAAGACAGATTGTTTGTTCCTCCACAACACAGGAAGACAGACTGTTTGTTCCACCATAACACAGAAAGACAGACTGTTTGTTCCACCACAGCACAGACTGTTTGTCCCACCGGAACACAGGAAGACAGATTGTTTGTTCCACCACAACACAGGAAGACAGACTGTTTGTTCCACCACAACACATAAAGACAGACTGTTTTTTCCACCACAGCACAGACTGTTTGTCCCACCGCAACACAGGAAAACAGACTGTTTGTCCCGCCACAAGACAGGAAGACAGACTGTTTGTTCCACCACAGCACAGACTGTTTGTCCCACCGCAACACAGGAAGACAGACTGTTTGTCCCGCCACAACAGAGGAAGACAGACTGTTTGTTCCACCACAGCACAGACTGTTTGTCCCACCGCAACACAGGAAGACAGATTGTTTGTTCCACCACAACACAGGAAGACAGACTGTTTGTTCCACCACAACACAGAAAGACAGACTGTTTTTTCCACCACAGCACAGACTGTTTGTCCCACCGCAACACAGGAAAACAGACTGTTTGTCCCGCCACAACACAGGAAGACAGACTGTTTGTTCCACCACAGCACAGACTGTTTGTCCCACCGCAACACAGGAAGACAGACTGTTTGTCCCGCCACAACACAGGAAGACAGACTGTTTGTTCCCCCACAGCACAGGCTGTTTGTCCCACTGCAACACAGGAAGACAGACTGTTTGTTCCGCCACAACACAGGAAGACAGACTGTTTGTTCCACCACAACACAGGAAGACAGACTGTTTGTACCACGACAACACAAGAAGACAGACTGTTTGTTCCACCACAACACAGGAAGACAGACTGTTTGTTCCACGACAACACAAGAAGACAGACTGTTTGTTCCGCCACAACACAGGAAGACAGACTGTTTGTTCCACGACAACACAAGAAGACAGACTGTTTGTTCCACCACAACACAGGAAGACAGACTGTTTGTTCCACGACAACACAGGAAGACAGACTGTTTGTTCCGCCGCAACACAGGAAGACAGACTGTTTGTTCCACCGCAACACAGGAAGACAGACTGTTTGTTCCACGACAACACAAGAAGACAGACTGTTTGTTCCGCCACAACGCAGGAAGACAGAGTGTTTGTTCCACCACAACACAGAAAGAGAGACGGTTTGTTCCACCGCAACACAGGAAGACAGACTGTTTATCCCACCGCAACACAGGAAGACAGACTGTTTGTCCCACCGCAACACAGGAAGACAGAGTGTTTGTTCCACCACAACACAGAAAGACAGACGGTTTGTTCCACCGCAACACAGGAAGACAGACTGTTTATCCCACCGCAACACAGGAAGACAGACTGTTTGTCCCACCGCAACACAGGAAGACAGACGGTTTGTCCCACCGCAACACAGGAAGACAGATTGTTTGTTCCACCACAACACAGTAAGACAGACTGTTTGTTGAACCACAACACAGAAAGACAGACTGTTTTTTCCACCGCAACACAGGAAGACAGACTGTTTGTCCCACCGCAACACAGGAAAACAGACTGTTTGTCCCGCCACAAGACAGGAAGACAGACTGTTTGTTCCACCACAGCACAGACTGTTTGTCCCACTGCAACACAGGAAGACAGACTGTTTGTTCCGCCACAACACAGGAAGACAGACTGTTTGTTCCGCCACAACACAGGAAGACAGACTGTTTGTTCCACCACAACACAGAAAGACAGACTGTTTTTTCCACCACAGCACAGACTGTTTGTCCCACCGCAACACAGGAAAACAGACTGTTTGTCCCGCCACAACACAGGAAGACAGACTGTTTGTTCCACCACAGCACAGACTGTTTGTCCCACCGCAACACAGGAAGACAGACTGTTTGTCCCGCCACAACACAGGAAGACAGACTGTTTGTTCCCCCACAGCACAGGCTGTTTGTCCCACTGCAACACAGGAAGGCAGACTGTTTGTTCCGCCACAACACAGGAAGACAGACTGTTTGTTCCACCACAACACAGGAAGACAGACTGTTTGTTCCACGACAACACAAGAAGACAGACTGTTTGTTCCACCACAACACAGGAAGACAGACTGTTTGTTCCACGACAACACAAGAAGACAGACTGTTTGTTCCGCCGCAACACAGGAAGACAGACTGTTTGTTCCACCGCAACACAGGAAGACAGACTGTTTGTTCCACGACAACACAAGAAGACAGACTGTTTGTTCCGCCACAACACAGGAAGACAGAGTGTTTGTTCCACCACAACACAGAAAGACAGACGGTTTGTTCCACCGCAACACAGGAAGACAGACTGTTTATCCCACCGCAACACAGGAAGACAGACTGTTTGTCCCACCGCAACACAGGAAGACAGAGTGTTTGTTCCACCACAACACAGAAAGACAGACGGTTTGTTCCACCGCAACACAGGAAGACAGACTGTTTATCCCACCGCAACACAGGAAGACAGACTGTTTGTCCCACCGCAACTCAGGAAGACAGACGGTTTGTCCCACCGCAACACAGGAAGACAGATTGTTTGTTCCACCACAACACAGGAAGACAGACTGTTTGTTGAACCACAACACAGAAAGACAGACTGTTTTTTCCACCACAGCACAGACTGTTTGTCCCACCGCAACACAGGAAAACAGACTGTTTGTCCCGCCACAAGACAGGAAGACAGACTGTTTGTTCCACCACAGCACAGACTGTTTGTCCCACTGCAACACAGGAAGACAGACTGTTTGTTCCGCCACAACACAGGAAGACAGACTGTTTGTTCCGCCACAACACAGGAAGACAGACTGTTTGTTCCACCACAACACAGAAAGACAGACTGTTTTTTCCACCACAGCACAGACTGTTTGTCCCACCGCAACACAGGAAAACAGACTGTTTGTCCCGCCACAACACAGGAAGACAGACTGTTTGTTCCACCACAGCACAGACTGTTTGTCCCACCGCAACACAGGAAGACAGACTGTTTGTCCCGCCACAACACAGGAAGACAGACTGTTTGTTCCCCCACAGCACAGGCTGTTTGTCCCACTGCAACACAGGAAGGCAGACTGTTTGTTCCGCCACAACACAGGAAGACAGACTGTTTGTTCCACCACAACACAGGAAGACAGACTGTTTGTTCCACGACAACACAAGAAGACAGACTGTTTGTTCCACCACAACACAGGAAGACAGACTGTTTGTTCCACGACAACACAAGAAGACAGACTGTTTGTTCCGCCGCAACACAGGAAGACAGACTGTTTGTTCCACCGCAACACAGGAAGACAGACTGTTTGTTCCACGACAACACAAGAAGACAGACTGTTTGTTCCGCCACAACACAGGAAGACAGAGTGTTTGTTCCACCACAACACAGAAAGACAGACTGTTTGTCCCACCACAAAACAGGAAGACAGATTGTTTGTTCCACCACAACAAAGGAAGACAGACTGTTTGTTCCACGACAATGCAAGAAGACAGACTGTTTGTTCCACGACAATGCAAGAAGACAGATTGTTTGTTCCTCCACAACACAGGAAGACAGACTGTTTGTTCCACCACAACACAGACTGTTTGTCCCAACACAACACAGGAAGACAGACTGTTTATTCCACCACAACACAGACTGATTGTCCCAACACAACACAGGAAGACAGACTGTTTGTTCCAACGCAACACAGGAAGACAGACTGTTCGTTCCACCACAACAAAAGAAGACAGACTGTTTGTTCCTCCACAACACAGGAAGACAGACTGTTCGTTCCACCACAACAAAGGAAGACAGACTGTTTGTTCCACCACAACACAGAAAGACAGACTGTTTGTTCCGCCACAACACAGGAAGACAGACTGTTTGTTCCACGACAACACAAGAAGACAGACTGTTTGTTCCACCACAACACAGGAAGACAGACTGTTTGTTCCATGACAATGCAAGAAGACAGACTGTTTGTCCCACCACAACACGGGAAAACAGACTGTCTGTCCCGCCACAACACAGGAAGACAGACTGTTTGTTCCACCACAACACAGGAAGACAGACTGTTTGTTCCACGACAATGCAAGAAGACAGATTGTTTGTTCCTCCACAACACAGGAAGACAGACTGTTTGTTCCACCATAACACAGAAAGACAGACTGTTTGTTCCACCACAGCACAGACTGTTTGTCCCACCGGAACACAGGAAGACAGATTGTTTGTTCCACCACAATACAGGAAGACAGACTGTTTGTTCCACCACAACACAGAAAGACAGACTGTTTTTTCCACCACAGCACAGACTGTTTGTCCCACCGCAACACAGGAAAACAGACTGTTTGTCCCGCCACAAGACAGGAAGACAGACTGTTTGTTCCACCACAGCACAGACTGTTTGTCCCACTGCAACACAGGAAGACAGACTGTTTGTTCCGCCACAACACAGGAAGACAGACTGTTTGTTCCGCCACAACACAGGAAGACAGACTGTTTGTTCCACCACAACACAGGAAGACAGACTGTTTGTTCCACAACAACACAAGAAGACAGACTGTTTGTTCCACCACAACACAGGAAGACAGACTGTTTGTTCCACGACAACACAAGAAGACAGACTGTTTGTTCCGCCACAACACAGGAAGACAGACTGTTTGTTCCACGACAACACAAGAAGACAGACTGTTTGTTCCACCACAACACAGGAAGGCAGACTGTTTGTTCCGCCACAACACAGAAAGACAGACGGTTTGTTCCACCGCAACACAGGAAGACAGACTGTTTATCCCACGACAACACAAGAAGACAGACTGTTTGTCCCACCGCAACACAGGAAGACAGAGTGTTTGTTCCACCACAACACAGAAAGACAGACGGTTTGTTCCACCGCAACACAGGAAGACAGACTGTTTATCCCACCGCAACACAGGAAGACAGACTGTTTGTCCCACCGCAACACAGGAAGACAGACGGTTTGTCCCACCGCAACACAGGAAGACAGATTGTTTGTTCCACCACAACACAGTAAGACAGACTGTTTGTTGAACCACAACACAGAAAGACAGACTGTTTTTTCCACCGCAACACAGGAAGACAGACTGTTTGTCCCACCGCAACACAGGAAAACAGACTGTTTGTCCCGCCACAAGACAGGAAGACAGACTGTTTGTTCCACCACAGCACAGACTGTTTGTCCCACCGCAACACAGGAAGACAGACTGTTTATCCCACCGCAACACAGGAAGACAGACTGTTTGTCCCACCGCAACACAGGAAGACAGACGGTTTGTCCCACCGCAACACAGGAAGACAGATTGTTTGTTCCACCACAACACAGGAAGACAGACTGTTTGTCGAACCACAACACAGAAAGACAGACTGTTTTTTCCACCACAGCACAGGCTGTTTGTCCCACCGCAACACAGGAAAACAGACTGTTTGTCCCGCCACAAGACAGGAAGACAGACTGTTTGTTCCACCACAGCACAGACTGTTTGTCCCACTGCAACACAGGAAGACAGACTGTTTGTTCCGCCACAACACAGGAAGACAGACTGTTTGTTCCGCCACAACACAGGAAGACAGACTGTTTGTTCCACCACAGCACAGACTGTTTGTCCCACCGCAACACAGGAAGACAGATTGTTTGTTCCACCACAACACAGGAAGACAGACTGTTTGTTGAACCACAACACAGAAAGACAGACTGTTTTTTCCACCACAGCACAGACTGTTTGTCCCACCGCAACACAGGAAAACAGACTGTTTGTCCCGCCACAAGACAGGAAGACAGACTGTTTGTTCCACCACAGCACAGACTGTTTGTCCCGCCGCAACACAGGAAGACAGACTGTTTGTCCCGCCACAACAGAGGAAGACAGACTGTTTGTTCCACCACAGCACAGACTGTTTGTCCCACCGCAACACAGGAAGACAGATTGTTTGTTCCACCACAACACAGGAAGACAGACTGTTTGTTCCACCACAACACAGAAAAACAGACTGTTTTTTCCACCACAGCACAGACTGTTTGTCCCACCGCAACACAGGAAAACAGACTGTTTGTCCCGCCACAACACAGGAAGACAGACTGTTTGTTCCACCACAGCAGAGACTGTTTGTCCCACCGCAACACAGGAAGACAGACTGTTTGTCCCGCCACAACACAGGAAGACAGACTGTTTGTTCCCCCACAGCACAGGCTGTTTGTCCCACTGCAACACAGGAAGACAGACTGTTTGTTCCGCCACAACACAGGAAGACAGACTGTTTGTTCCACCACAACACAGGAAGACAGACTGTTTGTACCACGACAACACAAGAAGACAGACTGTTTGTTCCACCACAACACAGGAAGACAGACTGTTTGTTCCACGACAACACAAGAAGACAGAATGTTTGTTCCGCCACAACACAGGAAGACAGACTGTTTGTTCCACGACAACACAAGAAGACAGACTGTTTGTTCCACCACAACACAGGAAGACAGATTGTTTGTTCCACGACAACACAAGAAGACAGACTGTTTGTTCCGCCGCAACACAGGAAGACAGACTGTTTGTTCCACCGCAACACAGGAAGACAGACTGTTTGTTCCACGACAACACAAGAAGACAGACTGTTTGTTCCGCCACAACGCAGGAAGACAGAGTGTTTGTTCCACCACAACACAGAAAGACAGACGGTTTGTTCCACCGCAACACAGGAAGACAGACTGTTTATCCCACCGCAACACAGGAAGACAGACTGTTTGTCCCACCGCAACACAGGAAGACAGAGTGTTTGTTCCACCACAACACAGAAAGACAGACGGTTTGTTCCACCGCAACACAGGAAGACAGACTGTTTATCCCACCGCAACACAGGAAGACAGACTGTTTGTCCCACCGCAACACAGGAAGACAGACGGTTTGTCCCACCGCAACACAGGAAGACAGATTGTTTGTTCCACCACAACACAGTAAGACAGACTGTTTGTTGAACCACAACACAGAAAGACAGACTGTTTTTTCCACCGCAACACAGGAAGACAGACTGTTTGTCCCACCGCAACACAGGAAAACAGACTGTTTGTCCCGCCACAAGACAGGAAGACAGACTGTTTGTTCCACCACAGCACAGACTGTTTGTCCCACTGCAACACAGGAAGACAGACTGTTTGTTCCGCCACAACACAGGAAGACAGACTGTTTGTTCCGCCACAACACAGGAAGACAGACTGTTTGTTCCACCACAACACAGAAAGACAGACTGTTTTTTCCACCACAGCACAGACTGTTTGTCCCACCGCAACACAGGAAAACAGACTGTTTGTCCCGCCACAACACAGGAAGACAGACTGTTTGTTCCACCACAGCACAGACTGTTTGTCCCACCGCAACACAGGAAGACAGACTGTTTGTCCCGCCACAACACAGGAAGACAGACTGTTTGTTCCACCACAGCACAGGCTGTTTGTCCCACTGCAACACAGGAAGGCAGACTGTTTGTTCCGCCACAACACAGGAAGACAGACTGTTTGTTCCACCACAACACAGGAAGACAGACTGTTTGTTCCACGACAACACAAGAAGACAGACTGTTTGTTCCACCACAACACAGGAAGACAGACTGTTTGTTCCACGACAACACAAGAAGACAGACTGTTTGTTCCGCCGCAACACAGGAAGACAGACTGTTTGTTCCACCGCAACACAGGAAGACAGACTGTTTGTTCCACGACAACACAAGAAGACAGACTGTTTGTTCCGCCACAACACAGGAAGACAGAGTGTTTGTTCCACCACAACACAGAAAGACAGACGGTTTGTTCCACCGCAACACAGGAAGACAGACTGTTTATCCCACCGCAACACAGGAAGACAGACTGTTTGTCCCACCGCAACACAGGAAGACAGAGTGTTTGTTCCACCACAACACAGAAAGACAGACGGTTTGTTCCACCGCAACACAGGAAGACAGACTGTTTATCCCACCGCAACACAGGAAGACAGACTGTTTGTCCCACCGCAACTCAGGAAGACAGACGGTTTGTCCCACCGCAACACAGGAAGACAGATTGTTTGTTCCACCACAACACAGGAAGACAGACTGTTTGTTGAACCACAACACAGAAAGACAGACTGTTTTTTCCACCACAGCACAGACTGTTTGTCCCACCGCAACACAGGAAAACAGACTGTTTGCCCCGCCACAAGACAGGAAGACAGACTGTTTGTTCCACCACAGCACAGACTGTTTGTCCCACTGCAACACAGGAAGACAGACTGTTTGTTCCGCCACAACACAGGAAGACAGACTGTTTGTTCCGCCACAACACAGGAAGACAGACTGTTTGTTCCACCACAACACAGAAAGACAGACTGTTTTTTCCACCACAGCACAGACTGTTTGTCCCACCGCAACACAGGAAAACAGACTGTTTGTCCCGCCACAACACAGGAAGACAGACTGTTTGTTCCACCACAGCACAGACTGTTTGTCCCACCGCAACACAGGAAGACAGACTGTTTGTCCCGCCACAACACAGGAAGACAGACTGTTTGTTCCCCCACAGCACAGGCTGTTTGTCCCACTGCAACACAGGAAGGCAGACTGTTTGTTCCGCCACAACACAGGAAGACAGACTGTTTGTTCCACCACAACACAGGAAGACAGACTGTTTGTTCCACGACAACACAAGAAGACAGACTGTTTGTTCCACCACAACACAGGAAGACAGACTGTTTGTTCCACGACAACACAAGAAGACAGACTGTTTGTTCCGCCGCAACACAGGAAGACAGACTGTTTGTTCCACCGCAACACAGGAAGACAGACTGTTTGTTCCATGACAACACAAGAAGACAGACTGTTTGTTCCGCCACAACACAGGAAGACAGAGTGTTTGTTCCACCACAACACAGAAAGACACACTGTTTGTCCCACCACAAAACAGGAAGACAGACTGTTTGTTCCACCACAACAAAGGAAGACAGACTGTTTGTTCCACGACAATGCAAGAAGACAGACTGTTTGTTCCACGACAATGCAAGAAGACAGATTGTTTGTTCCTCCACAACACAGGAAGACAGACTGTTTGTTCCACCACAACACAGACTGTTTGTCCCAACACAACACAGGAAGACAGACTGTTTATTCCACCACAACACAGACTGATTGTACCAACACAACACAGGAAGACAGACTGTTTGTTCCAACGCAACACAGGAAGACAGACTGTTCGTTCCACCACAACAAAAGAAGACAGACTGTTTGTTCCTCCACAACACAGGAAGACAGACTGTTCGTTCCACCACAACAAAGGAAGACAGACTGTTTGTTCCACCACAACACAGAAAGACAGACTGTTTGTTCCGCCACAACACAGGAAGACAGACTGTTTGTTCCACGACAACACAAGAAGACAGACTGTTTGTTCCACCACAACACAGGAAGACAGACTGTTTGTTCCATGACAATGCAAGAAGACAGACTGTTTGTCCCACCACAACACGGGAAAACAGACTGTCTGTCCCGCCACAACACAGGAAGACAGACTGTTTGTTCCACCACAACACAGGAAGACAGACTGTTTGTTCCACGACAATGCAAGAAGACAGATTGTTTGTTCCTCCACAACACAGGAAGACAGACTGTTTGTTCCACCATAACACAGAAAGACAGACTGTTTGTTCCACCACAACACAGGAAGACAGACTGTTTGTTCCACGACAACACAATAAGAAAGACTGTTTGTTCCGCCACAACACAGGACGACAGACTGTTTGTTCCACGACAACACAAGAAGACAGACTGTTTGTTCCACCACAACACAGGAAGACAGACTGTTTGTTCCACGACAACACAAGAAGACAGACTGTTTGTTCCGCCGCAACACAGGAAGACAGACTGTTTGTTCCACCGCAACACAGAAAGACAGACTGTTTGTTCCGCCACAACACAGGAAGACAGACTGTTTGTTCCACCAGAACACAGAAAGACAGACTGTTTGTTCCACCACAGCACAGACCGTTTGTTCCACCAGAACACAGGAAGTCAGACTGTTTGTTCCACTACAGCACAGACTGTTTGTTCCGCCACAACACAGGAAGACAGACTGTTTGTTCCACCACAACACAGGAAGACAGACTGTTTGTACCACGACAACACAAGAAGACAGACTGTTTGTTCCACCACAACACAGGAAGACAGACTGTTTGTTCCACGACAACACAAGAAGACAGACTGTTTGTTCCGCCACAACACAGGAAGACAGACTGGTTGTTCCACGACAACACAAGAAGACAGACTGTTTGTTCCACCACAACACAGGAAGACAGATTGTTTGTTCCACGACAACACAAGAAGACAGACTGTTTGTTCCGCCGCAACACAGAAAGACAGACGGTTTGTTCCACCGCAACACAGGAAGACAGACTGTTTATCCCACCGCAACACAGGAAGACAGACTGTTTGTCCCACCGCAACACAGGAAGACAGAGTGTTTGTTCCACCACAACACAGAAAGACAGACGGTTTGTTCCACCGCAACACAGGAAGACAGACTGTTTATCCCACCGCAACACAGGAAGACAGACTGTTTGTCCCACCGCAACACAGGAAGACAGACGGTTTGTCCCACCGCAACACAGGAAGACAGATTGTTTGTTCCACCACAACACAGTAAGACAGACTGTTTGTTGAACCACAACACAGAAAGACAGACTGTTTTTTCCACCGCAACACAGGAAGACAGACTGTTTGTCCCACCGCAACACAGGAAAACAGACTGTTTGTCCCGCCACAAGACAGGAAGACAGACTGTTTGTTCCATCACAGCACAGACTGTTTGTCCCACTGCAACACAGGAAGACAGACTGTTTGTTCCGCCACAACACAGGAAGACAGACTGTTTGTTCCGCCACAACACAGGAAGACAGACTGTTTGTTCCACCACAACACAGAAAGACAGACTGTTTTTTCCACCACAGCACAGACTGTTTGTCCCACCGCAACACAGGAAAACAGACTGTTTGTCCCGCCACAACACAGGAAGACAGACTGTTTGTTCCACCACAGCACAGACTGTTTGTCCCACCGCAACACAGGAAGACAGACTGTTTGTCCCGCCACAACACAGGAAGACAGACTGTTTGTTCCCCCACAGCACAGGCTGTTTGTCCCACTGCAACACAGGAAGGCAGACTGTTTGTTCCGCCACAACACAGGAAGACAGACTGTTTGTTCCACCACAACACAGGAAGACAGACTGTTTGTTCCACGACAACACAAGAAGACAGACTGTTTGTTCCACCACAACACAGGAAGACAGACTGTTTGTTCCACGACAACACAAGAAGACAGACTGTTTGTTCCGCCGCAACACAGGAAGACAGACTGTTTGTTCCACCGCAACACAGGAAGACAGACTGTTTGTTCCACGACAACACAAGAAGACAGACTGTTTGTTCCGCCACAACACAGGAAGACAGAGTGTTTGTTCCACCACAACACAGAAAGACAGACGGTTTGTTCCACCGCAACACAGGAAGACAGACTGTTTATCCCACCGCAACACAGGAAGACAGACTGTTTGTCCCACCGCAACACAGGAAGACAGAGTGTTTGTTCCACCACAACACAGAAAGACAGACGGTTTGTTCCACCGCAACACAGGAAGACAGACTGTTTATCCCACCGCAACACAGGAAGACAGACTGTTTGTCCCACCGCAACTCAGGAAGACAGACGGTTTGTCCCACCGCAACACAGGAAGACAGATTGTTTGTTCCACCACAACACAGGAAGACAGACTGTTTGTTGAACCACAACACAGAAAGACAGACTGTTTTTTCCACCACAGCACAGACTGTTTGTCCCACCGCAACACAGGAAAACAGACTGTTTGCCCCGCCACAAGACAGGAAGACAGACTGTTTGTTCCACAACAGCACAGACTGTTTGTCCCACTGCAACACAGGAAGACAGACTGTTTGTTCCGCCACAACACAGGAAGACAGACTGTTTGTTCCGCCACAACACAGGAAGACAGACTGTTTGTTCCACCACAACACAGGAAGACAGACTGTTTGTTCCACGACAACACAAGAAGACAGACTGTTTGTTCCACCACAACACAGGAAGACAGACTGTTTGTTCCACGACAACACAAGAAGACAGACTGTTTGTTCCGCCGCAACACAGGAAGACAGACTGTTTGTTCCACCGCAACACAGGAAGACAGACTGTTTGTTCCATGACAACACAAGAAGACAGACTGTTTGTTCCGCCACAACACAGGAAGACAGAGTGTTTGTTCCACCACAACACAGAAAGACAGACTGTTTGTCCCACCACAAAACAGGAAGACAGACTGTTTGTTCCACCACAACAAAGGAAGACAGACTGTTTGTTCCACGACAATGCAAGAAGACAGACTGTTTGTTCCACGACAATGCAAGAAGACAGATTGTTTGTTCCTCCACAACACAGGAAGACAGACTGTTTGTTCCACCACAACACAGACTGTTTGTCCCAACACAACACAGGAAGACAGACTGTTTATTCCACCACAACACAGACTGATTGTCCCAACACAACACAGGAAGACAGACTGTTTGTTCCAACGCAACACAGGAAGACAGACTGTTCGTTCCACCACAACAAAAGAAGACAGACTGTTTGTTCCTCCACAACACAGGAAGACAGACTGTTCGTTCCACCACAACAAAGGAAGACAGACTGTTTGTTCCACCACAACACAGAAAGACAGACTGTTTGTTCCGCCACAACACAGGAAGACAGACTGTTTGTTCCACGACAACACAAGAAGACAGACTGTTTGTTCCACCACAACACAGGAAGACAGACTGTTTGTTCCATGACAATGCAAGAAGACAGACTGTTTGTCCCACCACAACACGGGAAAACAGACTGTCTGTCCCGCCACAACACAGGAAGACAGACTGTTTGTTCCACCACAACACAGGAAGACAGACTGTTTGTTCCACGACAATGCAAGAAGACAGATTGTTTGTTCCTCCACAACACAGGAAGACAGACTGTTTGTTCCACCATAACACAGAAAGACAGACTGTTTGTTCCACCACAGCACAGACTGTTTGTCCCACCGGAACACAGGAAGACAGATTGTTTGTTCCACCACAACACAGGAAGACAGACTGTTTGTTCCACCACAACACATAAAGACAGACTGTTTTTTCCACCACAGCACAGACTGTTTGTCCCACCGCAACACAGGAAAACAGACTGTTTGTCCCGCCACAAGACAGGAAGACAGACTGTTTGTTCCACCACAGCACAGACTGTTTGTCCCACCGCAACACAGGAAGACAGACTGTTTGTCCCGCCACAACAGAGGAAGACAGACTGTTTGTTCCACCACAGCACAGACTGTTTGTCCCACCGCAACACAGGAAGACAGATTGTTTGTTCCACCACAACACAGGAAGACAGACTGTTTGTTCCACCACAACACAGAAAGACAGACTGTTTTTTCCACCACAGCACAGACTGTTTGTCCCACCGCAACACAGGAAAACAGACTGTTTGTCCCGCCACAACACAGGAAGACAGACTGTTTGTTCCACCACAGCACAGACTGTTTGTCCCACCGCAACACAGGAAGACAGACTGTTTGTCCCGCCACAACACAGGAAGACAGACTGTTTGTTCCCCCACAGCACAGGCTGTTTGTCCCACTGCAACACAGGAAGACAGACTGTTTGTTCCGCCACAACACAGGAAGACAGACTGTTTGTTCCACCACAACACAGGAAGACAGACTGTTTGTACCACGACAACACAAGAAGACAGACTGTTTGTTCCACCACAACACAGGAAGACAGACTGTTTGTTCCACGACAACACAAGAAGACAGACTGTTTGTTCCGCCACAACACAGGAAGACAGACTGTTTGTTCCACGACAACACAAGAAGACAGACTGTTTGTTCCACCACAACACAGGAAGACAGACTGTTTGTTCCACGACAACACAGGAAGACAGACTGTTTGTTCCGCCGCAACACAGGAAGACAGACTGTTTGTTCCACCGCAACACAGGAAGACAGACTGTTTGTTCCACGACAACACAAGAAGACAGACTGTTTGTTCCGCCACAACGCAGGAAGACAGAGTGTTTGTTCCACCACAACACAGAAAGAGAGACGGTTTGTTCCACCGCAACACAGGAAGACAGACTGTTTATCCCACCGCAACACAGGAAGACAGACTGTTTGTCCCACCGCAACACAGGAAGACAGAGTGTTTGTTCCACCACAACACAGAAAGACAGACGGTTTGTTCCACCGCAACACAGGAAGACAGACTGTTTATCCCACCGCAACACAGGAAGACAGACTGTTTGTCCCACCGCAACACAGGAAGACAGACGGTTTGTCCCACCGCAACACAGGAAGACAGATTGTTTGTTCCACCACAACACAGTAAGACAGACTGTTTGTTGAACCACAACACAGAAAGACAGACTGTTTTTTCCACCGCAACACAGGAAGACAGACTGTTTGTCCCACCGCAACACAGGAAAACAGACTGTTTGTCCCGCCACAAGACAGGAAGACAGACTGTTTGTTCCACCACAGCACAGACTGTTTGTCCCACTGCAACACAGGAAGACAGACTGTTTGTTCCGCCACAACACAGGAAGACAGACTGTTTGTTCCGCCACAACACAGGAAGACAGACTGTTTGTTCCACCACAACACAGAAAGACAGACTGTTTTTTCCACCACAGCACAGACTGTTTGTCCCACCGCAACACAGGAAAACAGACTGTTTGTCCCGCCACAACACAGGAAGACAGACTGTTTGTTCCACCACAGCACAGACTGTTTGTCCCACCGCAACACAGGAAGACAGACTGTTTGTCCCGCCACAACACAGGAAGACAGACTGTTTGTTCCCCCACAGCACAGGCTGTTTGTCCCACTGCAACACAGGAAGGCAGACTGTTTGTTCCGCCACAACACAGGAAGACAGACTGTTTGTTCCACCACAACACAGGAAGACAGACTGTTTGTTCCACGACAACACAAGAAGACAGACTGTTTGTTCCACCACAACACAGGAAGACAGACTGTTTGTTCCACGACAACACAAGAAGACAGACTGTTTGTTCCGCCGCAACACAGGAAGACAGACTGTTTGTTCCACCGCAACACAGGAAGACAGACTGTTTGTTCCACGACAACACAAGAAGACAGACTGTTTGTTCCGCCACAACACAGGAAGACAGAGTGTTTGTTCCACCACAACACAGAAAGACAGACGGTTTGTTCCACCGCAACACAGGAAGACAGACTGTTTATCCCACCGCAACACAGGAAGACAGACTGTTTGTCCCACCGCAACACAGGAAGACAGAGTGTTTGTTCCACCACAACACAGAAAGACAGACGGTTTGTTCCACCGCAACACAGGAAGACAGACTGTTTATCCCACCGCAACACAGGAAGACAGACTGTTTGTCCCACCGCAACTCAGGAAGACAGACGGTTTGTCCCACCGCAACACAGGAAGACAGATTGTTTGTTCCACCACAACACAGGAAGACAGACTGTTTGTTGAACCACAACACAGAAAGACAGACTGTTTTTTCCACCACAGCACAGACTGTTTGTCCCACCGCAACACAGGAAAACAGACTGTTTGTCCCGCCACAAGACAGGAAGACAGACTGTTTGTTCCACCACAGCACAGACTGTTTGTCCCACTGCAACACAGGAAGACAGACTGTTTGTTCCGCCACAACACAGGAAGACAGACTGTTTGTTCCGCCACAACACAGGAAGACAGACTGTTTGTTCCACCACAACACAGAAAGACAGACTGTTTTTTCCACCACAGCACAGACTGTTTGTCCCACCGCAACACAGGAAAACAGACTGTTTGTCCCGCCACAACACAGGAAGACAGACTGTTTGTTCCACCACAGCACAGACTGTTTGTCCCACCGCAACACAGGAAGACAGACTGTTTGTCCCGCCACAACACAGGAAGACAGACTGTTTGTTCCCCCACAGCACAGGCTGTTTGTCCCACTGCAACACAGGAAGGCAGACTGTTTGTTCCGCCACAACACAGGAAGACAGACTGTTTGTTCCACCACAACACAGGAAGACAGACTGTTTGTTCCACGACAACACAAGAAGACAGACTGTTTGTTCCACCACAACACAGGAAGACAGACTGTTTGTTCCACGACAACACAAGAAGACAGACTGTTTGTTCCGCCGCAACACAGGAAGACAGACTGTTTGTTCCACCGCAACACAGGAAGACAGACTGTTTGTTCCACGACAACACAAGAAGACAGACTGTTTGTTCCGCCACAACACAGGAAGACAGAGTGTTTGTTCCACCACAACACAGAAAGACAGACTGTTTGTCCCACCACAAAACAGGAAGACAGATTGTTTGTTCCACCACAACAAAGGAAGACAGACTGTTTGTTCCACGACAATGCAAGAAGACAGACTGTTTGTTCCACGACAATGCAAGAAGACAGATTGTTTGTTCCTCCACAACACAGGAAGACAGACTGTTTGTTCCACCACAACACAGACTGTTTGTCCCAACACAACACAGGAAGACAGACTGTTTATTCCACCACAACACAGACTGATTGTCCCAACACAACACAGGAAGACAGACTGTTTGTTCCAACGCAACACAGGAAGACAGACTGTTCGTTCCACCACAACAAAAGAAGACAGACTGTTTGTTCCTCCACAACACAGGAAGACAGACTGTTCGTTCCACCACAACAAAGGAAGACAGACTGTTTGTTCCACCACAACACAGAAAGACAGACTGTTTGTTCCGCCACAACACAGGAAGACAGACTGTTTGTTCCACGACAACACAAGAAGACAGACTGTTTGTTCCACCACAACACAGGAAGACAGACTGTTTGTTCCATGACAATGCAAGAAGACAGACTGTTTGTCCCACCACAACACGGGAAAACAGACTGTCTGTCCCGCCACAACACAGGAAGACAGACTGTTTGTTCCACCACAACACAGGAAGACAGACTGTTTGTTCCACGACAATGCAAGAAGACAGATTGTTTGTTCCTCCACAACACAGGAAGACAGACTGTTTGTTCCACCATAACACAGAAAGACAGACTGTTTGTTCCACCACAGCACAGACTGTTTGTCCCACCGGAACACAGGAAGACAGATTGTTTGTTCCACCACAATACAGGAAGACAGACTGTTTGTTCCACCACAACACAGAAAGACAGACTGTTTTTTCCACCACAGCACAGACTGTTTGTCCCACCGCAACACAGGAAAACAGACTGTTTGTCCCGCCACAAGACAGGAAGACAGACTGTTTGTTCCACCACAGCACAGACTGTTTGTCCCACTGCAACACAGGAAGACAGACTGTTTGTTCCGCCACAACACAGGAAGACAGACTGTTTGTTCCGCCACAACACAGGAAGACAGACTGTTTGTTCCACCACAACACAGGAAGACAGACTGTTTGTTCCACAACAACACAAGAAGACAGACTGTTTGTTCCACCACAACACAGGAAGACAGACTGTTTGTTCCACGACAACACAAGAAGACAGACTGTTTGTTCCGCCACAACACAGGAAGACAGACTGTTTGTTCCACGACAACACAAGAAGACAGACTGTTTGTTCCACCACAACACAGGAAGACAGACTGTTTGTTCCACGACAACACAAGAAGACAGACTGTTTGTTCCGCCACAACACAGGAAGACAGACTGTTTGTTCCACGACAACACAAGAAGACAGACTGTTTGTTCCGCCACAACACAGGAAGACAGAGTGTTTGTTCCACCACAACACAGAAAGACAGACGGTTTGTTCCACCTCAACACAGGAAGACAGACTGTTTTTCCCCCCGCAACACAGGAAGACAGACTGTTTATTCCACCACAATACAGGAAGACAGACTGTTTGTCCCACCACAACACAGGAAGACAGACTGTTTGTTCCACCACAACATAAGAAGACAGACTGTTTATTCCACCACAACACAGACTGATTGTCCCAACACAACACAGGAAGACAGACTGTTTGTTCCTCCACAACACAAGAAGACAGACTGTTTGTTCCACCAGAACACAGAAAGACAGACTGTTTGTTCCATGACAACGAAGAAGACAGACTGTTTGTTCCTCCACAGCACAGACTGTTTGTCCCACCACAACACAGGAAGACAGGCTGTTTGTTCCTCCACAACACAGGAAGACAGACTGTTTGTTCCACCACAACACAGGAAGACAGACTGTTTGTTCCATGACAATGCAAGAAGACAGATTGTTTGTTCCTCCACAACACAGGAAGACAGATTGTTTGTTCCACCAGAACACAGAAAGACAGACTGTTTGTTCCACCACAGCACAGACCGTTTGTTCCACCACAACACAGGAAGTCAGACTGTTTGTTCCACTACAGCACAGACTGTTTGTCCCACCGCAACACAGGAGAACAGACTGTTTATTCCGCCATAACACAGGAAGACAGACTGTTTGTTCCACCACAACACAGAAAGACAGACTGTTTGTTCCGCCACAACACAGGAAGACAGACTGTTTGTTCCACGACAACACAAGAAGACAGACTGTTTGTTCCACGACAACACAGGAAGACAGACTGTTTGTTCCAAGACAACACAAGAAGACAGACTGTTTGTCCCACCACAACACGGGAAAACAGACTGTTTGTCCCGCCACAACACAGGAAGACAGACTGTTTGTTCCACCACAACACACGAAGACAGACTGTTTGTCCCGCCGCAACACAAGAAGACAGATTGTTTGTTCCCCCACAACACAGGAAGACAGACTGTTTGTTCCACAACAACACAGAAAGACAGACTGTTTGTTCCACCACAGCACAGACTGTTTGTCCCACCACAACACAGGAAGACAGATTGTTTGTTCCACCACAACACAGGAAGACAGACTGTTTGTTCCACCACAACACAGAAAGACAGACTGTTTTTTCCACCACAGCACAGACTGTTTGTCCCACCGCAACACAGGAAAACAGACTGTTTGTCCCGCCACAACACAGGAAGACAGACTGTTTGTTCCACCACAGCACAGACTGTTTGTCCCACCGCAACACAGGAAGACAGACTGTTTGTCCCGCCACAACAGAGGAAGACAGACTGTTTGTTCCACCACAGCACAGACTGTTTGTCCCAACGCAATACAGGAAGACAGATTGTTTGTTCCACCACAACACAGGAAGACAGACTGTTTGTTCCACCACAACACAGAAAGACAGACTGTTTTTTCCACCACAGCACAGACTGTTTGTCCCACCGCAACACAGGAAAACAGACTGTTTGTCCCGCCACAACACAGGAAGACAGACTGTTTGTTCCACCACAGCACAGACTGTTTGTCCCACCGCAACACAGGAAGACAGACTGTTTGTCCCGCCACAACACAGGAAGACAGACTGTTTGTTCCCCCACAGCACAGGCTGTTTGTCCCACTGCAACACAGGAAGACAGACTGTTTGTTCCGCCACAACACAGGAAGACAGACTGTTTGTTCCACCACAACACAGGAAGACAGACTGTTTGTTCCACGACAACACAAGAAGACAGACTGTTTGTTCCACCACAACACAGGAAGACAGACTGTTTGTTCCACGACAACACAAGAAGACAGACTGTTTGTTCCGCCACAACACAGGAAGACAGACTGTTTGTTCCACGACAACACAAGAAGACAGACTGTTTGTTCCACCACAACACAGGAAGACAGACTGTTTGTTCCACGACAACACAAGAAGACAGACTGTTTGTTCCGCCGCAACACAGGAAGACAGACTGTTTGCTCCACCGCAACACAGGAAGACAGACTGTTTGTTCCACGACAACACAAGAAGACAGACTGTTTGTTCCGCCACAACACAGGAAGACAGAGTGTTTGTTCCACCACAACACAGAAAGACAGACGGTTTGTTCCACCGCAACACAGGAAGACAGACTGTTTATCCCACCGCAACACAGGAAGACAGACTGTCCCACCGCAACACAGGAAGACAGAGTGTTTGTTCCACCACAACACAGAAAGACAGACGGTTTGTTCCACCGCAACACAGGAAGACAGACTGTTTATCCCACCGCAACACAGGAAGACAGACTGTTTGTCCCACCGCAACACAGGAAGACAGACAGTTTGTCCCACCGCAACACAGGAAGACAGATTGTTTGTTCCACCACAACACAGGAAGACAGACTGTTTGTCGAACCACAACACAGAAAGACAGACTGTTTTTTCCACCACAGCACAGACTGTTTGTCCCACCGCAACACAGGAAAACAGACTGTTTGTCCCGCCACAAGACAGGAAGACAGACTGTTTGTTCCACCACAGCACAGACTGTTTGTCCCACTGCAACACAGGAAGACAGACTGTTTGTTCCGCCACAACACAGGAAGACAGACTGTTTGTTCCGCCACAACACAGGAAGACAGACTGTTTGTTCCACCACAGCACAGACTGTTTGTCCCACCGCAACACAGGAAGACAGATTGTTTGTTCCACCACAACACAGGAAGACAGACTGTTTGTTCCACCACAACACAGAAAGACAGACTGTTTTTTCCACCACAGCACAGACTGTTTGTCCCACCGCAACACAGGAAAACAGACTGTTTGTCCCGCCACAACACAGGAAGACAGACTGTTTGTTCCACCACAGCACAGACTGTTTGTCCCACCGCAACACAGGAAGACAGACTGTTTGTCCCGCCACAACAGAGGAAGACAGACTGTTTGTTCCACCACAGCACAGACTGTTTGTCCCACCGCAACACAGGAAGATAGATTGTTTGTTCCACCACAACACAGGAAGACAGACTGTTTGTTCCACCACAACACAGAAAGACAGACTGTTTTTTCCACCACAGCACAGACTGTTTGTCCCACCGCAACACAGGAAAACAGACTGTTTGTCCCGCCACAACACAGGAAGACAGACTGTTTGTTCCACCACAGCACAGACTGTTTGTCCCACCGCAACACAGGAAGACAGACTGTTTGTCCCGCCACAACACAGGAAGACAGACTGTTTGTTCCTCCACAGCACAGGCTGTTTGTCCCACTGCAACACAGGAAGACAGACTGTTTGTTCCGCCACAACACAGGAAGACAGACTGTTTGTTCCACCACAACACAGGAAGACAGACTGTTTGTACCACGACAACACAAGAAGACAGACTGTTTGTTCCACCACAACACAGGAAGACAGACTGTTTGTTCCACGACAACACAAGAAGACAGACTGTTTGTTCCGCCACAACACAGGAAGACAGACTGTTTGTTCCACGACAACACAAGAAGACAGACTGTTTGTTCCACCACAACACAGGAAGACAGACTGTTTGTTCCACGACAACACAAGAAGACAGACTGTTTGTTCCGCCGCAACACAGGAAGACAGACTGTTTGTTCCACCGCAACACAGGAAGACAGACTGTTTGTTCCACGACAACACAAGAAGACAGACTGTTTGTTCCGCCACAACACAGGAAGACAGAGTGTTTGTTCCACCACAACACAGAAAGACAGACGGTTTGTTCCACCGCAACACAGGAAGACAGACTGTTTATCCCACCGCAACACAGGAAGACAGACTGTTTGTCCCACCGCAACACAGGAAGACAGAGTGTTTGTTCCACCACAACACAGAAAGACAGACGGTTTGTTCCACCGCAACACAGGAAGACAGACTGTTTATCCCACCGCAACACAGGAAGACAGACTGTTTGTCCCACCGCAACACAGGAAGACAGACGGTTTGTCCCACCGCAACACAGGAAGACAGATTGTTTGTTCCACCACAACACAGTAAGACAGACTGTTTGTTGAACCACAACACAGAAAGACAGACTGTTTTTTCCACCGCAACACAGGAAGACAGACTGTTTGTCCCACCGCAACACAGGAAAACAGACTGTTTGTCCCGCCACAAGACAGGAAGACAGACTGTTTGTTCCACCACAGCACAGACTGTTTGTCCCACTGCAACACAGGAAGACAGACTGTTTGTTCCGCCACAACACAGGAAGACAGACTGTTTGTTCCACCACAACACAGAAAGACAGACTGTTTTTTCCACCACAGCACAGACTGTTTGTCCCACCGCAACACAGGAAAACAGACTGTTTGTCCCGCCACAACACAGGAAGACAGACTGTTTGTTCCACCACAGCACAGACTGTTTGTCCCACCGCAACACAGGAAGACAGACTGTTTGTCCCGCCACAACACAGGAAGACAGACTGTTTGTTCCCCCACAGCACAGGCTGTTTGTCCCACTGCAACACAGGAAGGCAGACTGTTTGTTCCGCCACAACACAGGAAGACAGACTGTTTGTTCCACCACAACACAGGAAGACAGACTGTTTGTTCCACGACAACTCAAGAAGACAGACTGTTTGTTCCACCACAACACAGGAAGACAGACTGTTTGTTCCACGACAACACAAGAAGACAGACTGTTTGTTCCGCCGCAACACAGGAAGACAGACTGTTTGTTCCACCGCAACACAGGAAGACAGACTGTTTGTTCCACGACAACACAAGAAGACAGACTGTTTGTTCCGCCACAACACAGGAAGACAGAGTGTTTGTTCCACCACAACACAGAAAGACAGACGGTTTGTTCCACCGCAACACAGGAAGACAGACTGTTTATCCCACCGCAACACAGGAAGACAGACTGTTTGTCCCACCGCAACACAGGAAGACAGACTGTTTGTCCCACCGCAACTCAGGAAGACAGACGGTTTGTCCCACCGCAACACAGGAAGACAGATTGTTTGTTCCACCACAACACAGGAAGACAGACTGTTTGTTGAACCACAACACAGAAAGACAGACTGTTTTTTCCACCACAGCACAGACTGTTTGTCCCACCGCAACACAGGAAAACAGACTGTTTGTCCCGCCACAAGACAGGAAGACAGACTGTTTGTTCCACCACAGCACAGACTGTTTGTCCCACCGCAACACAGGAAGACAGACTGTTTGTCCCGCCACAACACAGGAAGACAGACTGTTTGTTCCCCCACAGCACAGGCTGTTTGTCCCACTGCAACACAGGAAGGCAGACTGTTTGTTCCGCCACAACACAGGAAGACAGACTGTTTGTTCCACCACAACACAGGAAGACAGACTGTTTGTTCCACGACAACACAAGAAGACAGACTGTTTGTTCCACCACAACACAGGAAGACAGACTGTTTGTTCCACGACAACACAAGAAGACAGACTGTTTGTTCCGCCGCAACACAGGAAGACAGACTGTTTGTTCCACCGCAACACAGGAAGACAGACTGTTTGTTCCACGACAACACAAGAAGACAGACTGTTTGTTCCGCCACAACACAGGAAGACAGAGTGTTTGTTCCACCACAACACAGAAAGACAGACGGTTTGTTCCACCGCAACACAGGAAGACAGACTGTTTATCCCACCGCAACACAGGAAGACAGACTGTTTGTCCCACCGCAACACAGGAAGACAGAGTGTTTGTTCCACCACAACACAGAAAGACAGACGGTTTGTTCCACCGCAACACAGGAAGACAGACTGTTTATCCCACCGCAACACAGGAAGACAGACTGTTTGTCCCACCGCAACTCAGGAAGACAGACGGTTTGTCCCACCGCAACACAGGAAGACAGATTGTTTGTTCCACCACAACACAGGAAGACACACTGTTTGTTGAACCACAACACAGAAAGACAGACTGTTTTTTCCACCACAGCACAGACTGTTTGTCCCACCGCAACACAGGAAAACAGACTGTTTGTCCCGCCACAAGACAGGAAGACAGACTGTTTGTTCCACCACAGCACAGACTGTTTGTTCCACCACAACACAGGAAGACAGACTGTTTGTTCCACCACAACACAGGAAGACAGACTGTTTGCTCCACGACAACACAAGAAGACAGACTGTTTGTTCCGCCACAACACAGGAAGACAGACTGTTTGTTCCACGACAACACAAGAAGACAGACTGTTTGTTCCACTACAACACAGGAAGACAGACTGTTTGTTCCACGACAACACAAGAAGACAGACTGTTTGTTCCGCCGCAACACAGGAAGACAGACTGTTTGCTCCACCGCAACACAGGAAGACAGACTGTTTGTTCCACGACAACACAAGAAGACAGACTGTTTGTTCCGCCACAACACAGGAAGACAGAGTGTTTGTTCCACCACAACACAGAAAGACAGACGGCTTGTTCCACCGCAACACAGGAAGACAGACTGTTTATCCCACCGCAACACAGGAAGACAGACTGTTTGTCCCACCGCAACACAGGAAGACAGAGTGTTTGTTCCACCACAACACAGAAAGACAGACGGTTTGTTCCACCGCAACACAGGAAGACAGACTGTTTATCCCACCGCAACACAGGAAGACAGACTGTTTGTCCCACCGCAACACAGGAAGACAGACGGTTTGTCCCACCGCAACACAGGAAGACAGATTGTTTGTTCCACCACAACACAGGAAGACAGACTGTTTGTCGAACCACAACACAGAAAGACAGACTGTTTTTTCCACCACAGCACAGACTGTTTGTCCCACCGCAACACAGGAAAACAGACTGTTTGTCCCGCCACAAGACAGGAAGACAGACTGTTTGTTCCACCACAGCACAGACTGTTTGTCCCACTGCAACACAGGAAGACAGACTGTTTGTTCCGCCACAACACAGGAAGACAGACTGTTTGTTCCGCCACAACACAGGAAGACAGACTGTTTGTTCCACCACAGCACAGACTGTTTGTCCCACCGCAACACAAGAAGACAGATTGTTTGTTCCACCACAACACAGGAAGACAGACTGTTTGTTCCACCACAACACAGAAAGACAGACTGTTTTTTCCACCACAGCACAGACTGTTTGTCCCACCGCAACACAGGAAAACAGACTGTTTGTCCCGCCACAACACAGGAAGACAGACTGTTTGTTCCACCACAGCACAGACTGTTTGTCCCACCGCAACACAGGAAGACAGACTGTTTGTCCCGCCACAACAGAGGAAGACAGACTGTTTGTTCCACCACAGCATAGACTGTTTGTCCCACCGCAACACAGGAAGACAGATTGTTTGTTCCACCACAACACAGGAAGACAGACTGTTTGTTCCACCACAACACAGAAAGACAGACTGTTTTTTCCACCACAGCACAGACTGTTTGTCCCACCGCAACACAGGAAAACAGACTGTTTGTCCCGCCACAACACAGGAAGACAGACTGTTTGTTCCACCACAGCACAGACTGTTTGTCCCACCGCAACACAGGAAGACAGACTGTTTGTCCCGCCACAACACAGGAAGACAGACTGTTTGTTCCCCCACAGCACAGGCTGTTTGTCCCACTGCAACACAGGAAGACAGACTGTTTGTTCCGCCACAACACAGGAAGACAGACTGTTTGTTCCACCACAACACAGGAAGACAGACTGTTTGTACCACGACAACACAAGAAGACAGACTGTTTGTTCCACCACAACACAGGAAGACAGACTGTTTGTTCCACGACAACACAAGAAGACAGACTGTTTGTTCCACCACAACACAGGAAGACAGACTGTTTGTTCCACGACAACACAAGAAGACAGACTGTTTGTTCCGCCGCAACACAGGAAGACAGACTGTTTGTTCCACCGCAACACAGGAAGACAGACTGTTTGTTCCACGACAACACAAGAAGACAGACTGTTTGTTCCGCCACAACACAGGAAGACAGACTGTTTGTTCCGCCACAACACAGAAAGACAGACGGTTTGTTCCACCGCAACACAGGAAGACAGACTGTTTATCCCACCGCAACACAGGAAGACAGACTGTTTGTCCCACCGCAACACAGGAAGACAGAGTGTTTGTTCCACCGCAACACAGGAAGACAGACTGTTTATCCCACCGCAACACAGGAAGACAGACTGTTTGTCCCACCGCAACACAGGAAGACAGACGGTTTGTCCCACCGCAACACAGGAAGACAGATTGTTTGTTCCACCACAACACAGGAAGACAGACTGTTTGTTGAACCACAACACAGAAAGACAGACTGTTTTTTCCACCACAGCACAGACTGTTTGTCCCACCGCAACACAGGAAAACAGACTGTTTGTCCCGCCACAAGACAGGAAGACAGACTGTTTGTTCCACCACAGCACAGACTGTTTGTCCCACTGCAACACAGGAAGACAGACTGTTTGTTCCGCCACAACACAGGAAGACAGACTGTTTGTTCCGCCACAACACAGGAAGACAGACTGTTTGTTCCACCACAACACAGAAAGACAGACTGTTTTTTCCACCACAGCACAGACTGTTTGTCCCACCGCAACACAGGAAAACAGACTGTTTGTCCCGCCACAACACAGGAAGACAGACTGTTTGTTCCACCACAGCACAGACTGTTTGTCCCACCGCAACACAGGAAGACAGACTGTTTGTCCCGCCACAACACAGGAAGACAGACTGTTTGTTCCCCCACAGCACAGGCTGTTTGTCCCACTGCAACACAGGAAGACAGACTGTTTGTTCCGCCACAACACAGGAAGACAGACTGTTTGTTCCGCCACAACACAGGAAGACAGACTGTTTGTTCCACCACAACACAGGAAGACAGACTGTTTGTTCCACGACAACACAAGAAGACAGACTGTTTGTTCCACCACAACACAGGAAGACAGACTGTTTGTTCCACGACAACACAAGAAGACAGACTGTTTGTTCCGCCGCAACACAGGAAGACAGACTGTTTGTTCCACCGCAACACAGGAAGACAGACTGTTTGTTCCATGACAACACAAGAAGACAGACTGTTTGTTCCGCCACAACACAGGAAGACAGAGTGTTTGTTCCACCACAACACAGAAAGACAGACGGTTTGCCCCACCGCAACACAGGAAAACAGACTGTTTGTCCCGCCACAACACAGGAAGACAGACTGTTTGTTCCACCACAGCACAGACTGTTTGTCCCACCGCAACACAGGAAGACAGACTGTTTGTCCCGCCACAACACAGGAAGACAGACTGTTTGTTCCCCCACAGCACAGGCTGTTTGTCCCACTGCAACACAGGAAGACAGACTGTTTGTTCCGCCACAACACAGGAAGACAGACTGTTTGTTCCGCCACAACACAGGAAGACAGACTGTTTGTTCCACCACAACACAGGAAGACAGACTGTTTGTTCCACGACAACACAAGAAGACAGACTGTTTGTTCCACCACAACACAGGAAGACAGACTGTTTGTTCCACGACAACACAAGAAGACAGACTGTTTGTTCCGCCGCAACACAGGAAGACAGACTGTTTGTTCCACCGCAACACAGGAAGACAGACTGTTTGTTCCATGACAACACAAGAAGACAGACTGTTTGTTCCGCCACAACACAGGAAGACAGAGTGTTTGTTCCACCACAACACAGAAAGACAGACGGTTTGTTCCACCGCAACACAGGAAGACAGACTGTTTATCCCACCGCAACACAGGAAGACAGACTGTTTGTCCCACCGCAACACAGGAAGACAGAGTGTTTGTTCCACCACAACACAGAAAGACAGACGGTTTCTTCCACCGCAACACAGGAAGACAGACTGTTTATCCCACCGCAACACAGGAAGACAGACTGTTTGTCCCACCGCAACTCAGGAAGACAGACGGTTTGTCCCACCGCAACACAGGAAGACAGATTGTTTGTTCCACCACAACACAGGAAGACAGACTGTTTGTTGAACCACAACACAGAAAGACAGACTGTTTTTTCCACCACAGCACAGACTGTCGTCCCACCGCAACACAGGAAAACAGACTGTTTGTCCCGCCACAAGACAGGAAGACAGACTGTTTGTTCCACCACAGCACAGACTTTGTCCCACTGCAACACAGGAAGACAGACTGTTTGTTCCGCCACAACACAGGAAGACAGACTGTTTGTTCCGCCACAACACAGGAAGACAGACTGTTTGTTCCACCACAACACAGAAAGACAGACTGTTTTTTCCACCACAGCACAGACTGTTTGTCCCACCGCAACACAGGAAGACAGACTGTTTGTCCCGCCACAACACAGGAAGACAGACTGTTTGTTCCACCACAGCACAGACTGTTTGTCCCACCGCAACACAGGAAGACAGACTGTTTGTCCCGCCACAACACAGGAAGACAGACTGTTTGTTCCCCCACAGCACAGGCTGTTTGTCCCACTGCAACACAGGAAGGCAGACTGTTTGTTCCGCCACAACACAGGAAGACAGACTGTTTGTTCCACCACAACACAGGAAGACAGACTGTTTGTTCCACGACAACACAAGAAGACAGACTGTTTGTTCCACCACAACACAGGAAGACAGACTGTTTGTTCCACCACAACACAAGAAGACAGACTGTTTGTTCCGCCGCAACACAGGAAGACAGACTGTTTGTTCCACCGCAACACAGGAAGACAGACTGTTTGTTCCACGACAACACAAGAAGACAGACTGTTTTTTCCGCCACAACACAGGAAGACAGAGTGTTTGTTCCACCACAACACAGAAAGACAGACGGTTTGTTCCACCGCAACACAGGAAGACATACTGTTTATCCCACCGCAACACAGGAAGACAGACTGTTTGTCCCACCGCAACACAGGAAGACAGAGTGTTTGTTCCACCACAACACAGAAAGACAGACGGTTTGTTCCACCGCAACACAGGAAGACAGACTGTTTATGCCACCGCAACACAGGAAGACAGACTGTTTGTCCCACCGCAACTCAGGAAGACAGACGGTTTGTCCCACCGCAACACAGGAAGACAGATTGTTTGTTCCACCACAACACAGGAAGACACACTGTTTGTTGAACCACAACACAGAAAGACAGACTGTTTTTTCCACCACAGCACAGACTGTTTGTCCCACCGCAACACAGGAAAACAGACTGTTTGTCCCGCCACAAGACAGGAAGACAGACTGTTTGTTCCACCACAGCACAAACTGTTTGTTCCACCACAACACAGGAAGACAGACTGTTTGTTCCACCACAACACAGGAAGACAGACTGTTTGTTCCACCACAACACAGAAAGACAGACTGTTTGTTCCACGACAACACAAGAAGACAGACTGTTTGTTCCACCACAACACAGGAAGACAGACTGTTTGTTCCACGACAACACAAGAAGACAGACTGTTTGTTCCGCCACAACACAGGAAGACAGACTGTTTGTTCCACGACAACACAAGAAGACAGACTGTTTGTTCCACCACAACACAGGAAGACAGACTGTTTGTTCCACGACAACACAAGAAGACAGACTGTTTGTTCCGCCGCAACACAGGAAGACAGACTGTTTGCTCCACCGCAACACAGGAAGACAGACTGTTTGTTCCACGACAACACAAGAAGACAGACTGTTTGTTCCGCCACAACACAGGAAGACAGAGTGTTTGTTCCACCACAACACAGAAAGACAGACGGTTTGTTCCACCGCAACACAGGAAGACAGACTGTTTATCCCACCGCAACACAGGAAGACAGACTGTTTGTCCCACCGCAACACAGGAAGACAGAGTGTTTGTTCCACCACAACACAGAAAGACAGACGGTTTGTTCCACCGCAACACAGGAAGACAGACTGTTTATCCCACCGCAACACAGGAAGACAGACTGTTTGTCCCACCGCAACACAGGAAGACAGACGGTTTGTCCCACCGCAACACAGGAAGACAGATTGTTTGTTCCACCACAACACAGGAAGACAGACTGTTTGTCGAACCACAACACAGAAAGACAGACTGTTTTTTCCACCACAGCACAGACTGTTTGTCCCACCGCAACACAGGAAAACAGACTGTTTGTCCCGCCACAAGACAGGAAGACAGACTGTTTGTTCCACCACAGCACAGACTGTTTGTCCCACTGCAACACAGGAAGACAGACTGTTTGTTCCGCCACAACACAGGAAGACAGACTGTTTGTTCCGCCACAACACAGGAAGACAGACTGTTTGTTCCACCACAGCACAGACTGTTTGTCCCACCGCAACACAGGAAGACAGATTGTTTGTTCCACCACAACACAGGAAGACAGACTGTTTGTTCCACCACAACACAGAAAGACAGACTGTTTTTTCCACCACAGCACAGACTGTTTGTCCCACCGCAACACAGGAAAACAGACTGTTTGTCCCGCCACAACACAGGAAGACAGACTGTTTGTTCCACCACAGCACAGACTGTTTGTCCCACCGCAACACAGGAAGACAGACTGTTTGTCCCGCCACAACAGAGGAAGACAGACTGTTTGTTCCACCACAGCACAGACTGTTTGTCCCACCGCAACACAGGAAGACAGATTGTTTGTTCCACCACAACACAGGAAGACAGACTGTTTGTTCCACCACAACACAGAAAGACAGACTGTTTTTTCCACCACAGCACAGACTGTTTGTCCCACCGCAACACAGGAAAACAGACTGTTTGTCCCGCCACAACACAGGAAGACAGACTGTTTGTTCCACCACAGCACAGACTGTTTGTCCCACCGCAACACAGGAAGACAGACTGTTTGTCCCGCCACAACACAGGAAGACAGACTGTTTGTTCCCCCACAGCACAGGCTGTTTGTCCCACTGCAACACAGGAAGACAGACTGTTTGTTCCGCCACAACACAGGAAGACAGACTGTTTGTTCCACCACAACACAGGAAGACAGACTGTTTGTACCACGACAACACAAGAAGACAGACTGTTTGTTCCACCACAACACAGGAAGACAGACTGTTTGTTCCACGACAACACAAGAAGACAGACTGTTTGTTCCGCCACAACACAGGAAGACAGACTGTTTGTTCCACGACAACACAAGAAGACAGACTGTTTGTTCCACCACAACACAGGAAGACAGACTGTTTGTTCCACGACAACACAAGAAGACAGACTGTTTGTTCCGCCACAACACAGGAAGACAGACTGTTTGTTCCACCGCAACACAGGAAGACAGACTGTTTGTTCCACGACAACACAAGAAGACAGACTGTTTGTTCCGCCACAACACAGGAAGACAGAGTGTTTGTTCCACCACAACACAGAAAGACAGACGGTTTGTTCCACCGCAACACAGGAAGACAGACTGTTTATCCCACCGCAACACAGGAAGACAGACTGTTTGTCCCACCGCAACACAGGAAGACAGAGTGTTTGTTCCACCACAACAAAGAAAGACAGACGGTTTGTTCCACCGCAACACAGGAAGACAGACTGTTTATCCCACCGCAACACAGGAAGACAGACTGTTTGTCCCACCGCAACACAGGAAGACAGACGGTTTGTCCCACCGCAACACAGGAAGACAGATTGTTTGTTCCACCACAACACAGGAAGACAGACTGTTTGTTGAACCACAACACAGAAAGACAGACTGTTTTTTCCACCACAGCACAGACTGTTTGTCCCACCGCAACACAGGAAAACAGACTGTTTGTCCCGCCACAAGACAGGAAGACAGACTGTTTGTTCCACCACAGGACAGACTGTTTGTCCCACTGCAACACAGGAAGACAGACTGTTTGTTCCGCCACAACACAGGAAGACAGACTGTTTGTTCCACAACAACACAAGAAGACAGACTGTTTGTTCCACCACAACACAGGAAGACAGACTGTTTGTTCCACAACAACACAAGAAGACAGACTGTTTGTTCCGCCACAACACAAGAAGACAGACTGTTTGTTCCACCACAACACAGGAAGACAGACTGTTTGTTCCACGACAACACAAGAAGACAGACTGTTTGTTCCACGACAACACAAGAAGACAGACTGTTTGTTCCGCCACAACACAGGAAGACAGAGTGTTTGTTCCACCACAACACAGAAAGACAGACGGTTTGTTCCACCTCAACACAGGAAGACAGACTGTTTGTCCCACCGCAACACAGGAAGACAGACTGTTTATTCCACCACAATACAGGAAGACAGACTGTTTGTCCCACAACAACACAGGAAGACAGACTGTTTGTTCCACCACAACAAAAGAAGACAGACTGTTTATTCCACCACAACACAGACTGATTGTCCCAACACAACACAGGAAGACAGACTGTTTGTTCCTCCACAACACAGGAAGACAGACTGTTCGTTCCACCACAACAAAGGAAGACAGACTGTTTGTTCCATGACAACGCAGAAGACAGACTGTTTGTTCCTCCACAGCACAGACTGTTTGTCCCACCACAACACAGGAAGACAGACTGTTTGTTCCTCCACAACACAGGAAGACAGACTGTTTGTTCCACCACAACACAGGAAGACAGACTGTTTGTTCCACGACAATGCAAGAAGACAGATTGTTTGTTCCTCCACAACACAGGAAGACAGACTGTTTGTTCCACCAGAACACAGAAAGACAGACTGTTTGTTCCACCACAGCACAGACCGTTTGTTCCACCAGAACACAGGAAGTCAGACTGTTTGTTCCACTACAGCACAGACTGTTTGTCCCACCGCAACACAGGAGAACAGACTGTTTGTTCCGCCATAACACAGGAAGACAGACTGTTTGTTCCACCACAACACAGATAGACAGACTGTTTGTTCCGCCACAACACAGGAAGACAGACTGTTTGTTCCAAGACAACACAAGAAGACAGACTGTTTGTCCCACCACAACACGGGAAAACAGACTGTTTGTCCCGCCACAACACAGGAAGACAGACTGTTTGTTCCACCACAACACACGAAGACAGACTGTTTGTTCCACGACAATGCAAGAAGACAGATTGTTTGTTCCACCACAACACAGAAAGACAGACTGTTTGTTCCACCACAGCACAGACTGTTTGTCCCACCGCAACACAGGAAGACAGACTGTTTGTCCCACCGCAACTCAGGAAGACAGACGGTTTGTCCCACCGCAACACAGGAAGACAGATTGTTTGTTCCACCACAGCACAGACTGTTTGTCCCACCGCAACACAGGAAAACAGACTGTTTGTCCCGCCACAACACAGGAAGACAGACTGTTTGTTCCACCACAGCACAGACTGTTTGTCCCACCGCAACACAGGAAGACAGACTGTTTGTCCCGCCACAACACAGGAAGACAGACTGTTTGTTCCACCACAGCACAGACTGTTTGTCCCACCGCAACACAGGAAGACAGACTGTTTGTCCCGCCACAACACAAGAAGACAGACTGTTTGTTCCACCACAGCACAGGCTGTTTGTCCCACTGCAACACAGGAAGACAGACTGTTTGTTCCGCCACAACACAGGAAGACAGACTGTTTGTTCCACGACAACACAAGAAGACAGACTGTTTGTTCCACCACAACACAGGAAGACAGACTGTTTGTTCCACGACAACACAAGAAGACAGACTGTTTGTTCCGCCGCAACACAGGAAGACAGACTGTTTGTTCCACCGCAACACAGAAAGACAGACTGCTTGTTCCGCCACAACACAGGAAGACAGACTGTTTGTTCCACCAGAACACAGAAAGACAGACTGTTTGTTCCACCACAGCACAGACCGTTTGTTCCACCAGAACACAGGAAGTCAGACTGTTTGTTCCACTACAGCACAGACTGTTTGTCCCACCGCAACACAGGAGAACAGACTGTTTGTTCCGCCATAACACAGGAAGACAGACTGTTTGTTCCACCACAACACAGATAGACAGACTGTTTGTTCCGCCACAACACAGGAAGACAGACTGTTTGTTCCACGACAACACAAGAAGACAGACTGTTTGTTCCACCACAACACAGGAAGACAGACTGTTTGTTCCAAGACAACACAAGAAGACAGACTGTTTGTCCCACCACAACACGCGAAAACAGACTGTTTGTCCCGCCACAACACAGGAAGACAGACTGTTTGTTCCACCACAACACACGAAGACAGACTGTTTGTTCCACGACAATGCAAGAAGACAGATTGTTTGTTCCCCCACAACACAGGAAGACAGAGTGTTTGTTCCACCACAACACAGAAAGACAGACTGTTTGTTCCACCACAGCACAGACTGTTTGTCCCACCGCAACACAGGAAGACAGATTGTTTGTTCCACCACAACACAGGAAGACAGACTGTTTGTTCCACCACAACACAGAAAGACAGACTGTTTTTTCCACCACAGCACAGACTGTTTGTCCCACCGCAACACAGGAAAACAGACTGTTTGTCCCGCCACAACACAGGAAGACAGACTGTTTGTTCCACCACAGCACAGACTGTTTGTCCCACCGCAACACAGGAAGACAGACTGTTTGTCCCGCCACAACACAGGAAGACAGACTGTTTGTTCCACCACAGCACAGACTGTTTGTCCCACCGCAACACAGGAAGACAGATTGTTTGTTCCACCACAACACAGGAAGACAGACTGTTTGTTCCACCACAACACAGAAAGACAGACTGTTTTTTCCACCACAGCACAGACTGTTTGTCCCACCGCAACACAGGAAAACAGACTGTTTGTCCCGCCACAACACAGGAAGACAGACTGTTTGTTCCACCACAGCACAGACTGTTTGTCCCACCGCAACACAGGAAGACAGACTGTTTTTCCCGCCACAACACAGGAAGACAGACTGTTTGTTCCACCACAGCACAGGCTGTTTGTCCCACTGCAACACAGGAAGACAGACTGTTTGTTCCGCCACAACACAGGAAGACAGACTGTTTGTTCCGCCACAACACAGTAAGACAGACTGTTTGTTCCACCAGAACACAGAAAGACAGACTGTTTGTTCCACCACAGCACAGACCGTTTGTTCCACCAGAACACAGGAAGTCAGACTGTTTGTTCCACTACAGCACAGACTGTTTGTCCCACCGCAACACAGGAGAACAGACTGTTTGTTCCGCCATAACACAGGAAGACAGACTGTTTGTTCCACCACAACACAGATAGACAGACTGATGGTTCCGCCACAACACAGGAAGACAGACTGTTTGTTCCACGACAACACAAGAAGACAGACTGTTTGTTCCACCACAACACAGGAAGACAGACTGTTTGTTCCAAGACAACACAAGAAGACAGACTGTTTGTCCCACCACAACACGCGAAAACAGACTGTTTGTCCCGCCACAACACAGGAAGACAGACTGTTTGTTCCACCACAACACACGAAGACAGACTGTTTGTTCCACGACAATGCAAGAAGACAGATTGTTTGTTCCCCCACAACACAGGAAGACAGACTGTTTGTTCCACCACAACACAGAAAGACAGACTGTTTGTTCCACCACAGAACAGACTGTTTGTCCCACCGCAACACAGGAAGACAGATTGTTTGTTCCACCACAACACACGAAGACAGACTGTTTGTTCCACCACAACACAGAAAGACAGACTGTTTTTTCCACCACAGCACAGACTGTTTGACCCACCGCAACACAGGAAAACAGACTGTTTGTCACGCCACAACACAGGAAGACAGACTGTTTGTTCCACCACAGCACAGACTGTTTGTCCCACCGCAACACAGGAAGACAGACTGTTTGTCCCGCCACAACACAGGAAGACAGACTGTTTGTTCCACCACAGCACAGACTGTTTGTCCCACCGCAACACAGGAAGACAGATTGTTTGTTCCACCACAACACAGGAAGACAGACTGTTTGTTCCACCACAACACAGAAAGACAGACTGTTTTTTCCACCACAGCACAGACTGTTTGTCCCACCGCAACACAGGAAGACGGACTGTTTGTCCCACCGCAACACAGGAAGACAGACTGTTTGTTCCACCACAGCACAGACTGTTTGTCCCACCGCAACACAGGAAGACAGATTGTTTGTTCCACCACAACACAGGAAGACAGACTGTTTGTTCCACCACAACACAGAAAGACAGCCTGTTTTTTCCACCACAGCACAGACTGTTTGTCCCACCGCAACACAGGAAAACAGACTGTTTGTCCCGCCACAACACAGGAAGACAGACTGTTTGTTCCACCACAGCACAGACTGTTTGTCCCACCGCAACACAGGAAGACAGACTGTTTGTCCCGCCACAACACAGGAAGACAGACTGTTTGTTCCACCACAGCACAGGCTGTTTGTCCCACTGCAACACAGGAAGACAGACTGTTTGTTCCGCCACAACACAGGAAGACAGACTGTTTGTTCCACGACAACACAAGAAGACAGACTGTTTGTTCCACCACAACACAGGAAGACAGACTGTTTGTTCCACGACAACACAAGAAGAAAGACTGTTTGTTCCGCCGCAACACAGGAAGACAGACTGTTTGTTCCACCGCAACACAGAAAGACAGACTGTTTGTTCCGCCACAACACAGGAAGACAGACTGTTTGTTCCACCAGAACACAGAAAGACAGACTGTTTGTTCCACCACAGCACAGACCGTTTGTTCCACCAGAACACAGGAAGTCAGACTGTTTGTTCCACCAGAACACAGGAAGTCAGACTGTTTGTTCCACTACAGCACAGACTGTTTGTCCCACCGCAACACAGGAGAACAGACTGTTTGTTCCGCCATAACACAGGAAGACAGACTGTTTGTTCCACCACAACACAGATAGACAGACTGTTTGTTCCACCACAACACAGGAAGACAGACTTTTTGTTCCACGACAACACAAGAAGACAGACTGTTTGTTCCACCACAACACAGGAAGACAGACTGTTTGTTCCAAGACAACACAAGAAGACAGACTGTTTGTCCCACCACAACACGCGAAAACAGACTGTTTGTCCCGCCACAACACAGGAAGACAGACTGTTTGTTCCACCACAACACACGAAGACAGACTGTTTGTTCCACGACAATGCAAGAAGACAGATTGTTTGTTCCCCCACAACACAGGAAGACAGACTGTTTGTTCCACCACAACACAGAAAGACAGACTGTTTGTTCCACCACAGCACAGACTGTTTGTCCCACCGCAACACAGGAAGACAGATTGTTTGTTCCACCACAACACAGGAAGACAGACTGTTTGTTCCACCACAACACAGAAAGACAGACTGTTTTTTCCACCACAGCACAGACTGTTTGTCCCACCGCAACACAGGAAAACAGACTGTTTGTCCCGCCACAACACAGGAAGACAGACTGTTTGTTCCACCACAGCACAGACTGTTTGTCCCACCGCAACACAGGAAGACAGACTGTTTGTCCCGTCACAACACAGGAAGACAGACTGTTTGTTCCACCACAGCACAGACTGTTTGTCCCACCGCAACACAGGAAGACAGATTGTTTGTTCCACGACAACACAAGAAGACAGACTGTTTGTTCCACCACAACACAGAAAGACAGACTGTTTTTTCCACCACAGCACAGACTGTTTGTCCCACCGCAACACAGGAAAACAGACTGTTTGTCCCGCCACAACACAGGAAGACAGACTGTTTGTTCCACCACAGCACAGACTGTTTGTCCCACCGCAACACAGGAAGACAGACTGTTTGTCCCGCCACAACACAGGAAGACAGACTGTTTGTTCCACCACAGCACAGGCTGTTTGTCCCACTGCAACACAGGAAGACAGACTGTTTGTTCCGCCACAACACAGGAAGACAGACTGTTTGTTCCACCACAACACAGGAAGACAGACTGTTTGTTCCACGACAACACAAGAAGAAAGACTGTTTGTTCCGCCACAACACAGGACGACAGACTGTTTGTTCCACGACAACACAAGAAGACAGACTGTTTGTTCCACCACAACACAGGAAGACAGACTGTTTGTTCCACGACAACACAAGAAGACAGACTGTTTGTTCCGCCGCAACACAGGAAGACAGACTGTTTGTTCCACCGCAACACAGAAAGACAGACTGTTTGTTCCGCCACAACACAGGAAGACAGACTGTTTGTTCCACCAGAACACAGAAAGACAGACTGTTTGTTCCACCACAGCACAGACCGTTTGTTCCACCACAACACAGGAAGTCAGACTGTTTGTTCCACTACAGCACAGACTGTTTGTCCCACCGCAACACAGGAGAACAGACTGTTTGTTCCGCCATAACACAGGAAGACAGACTGTTTGTTCCACCACAACACAGATAGACAGACTGTTTGTTCCACCACAACACAGGAAGACAGACTTTTTGTTCCACGACAACACAAGAAGACAGACTGTTTGTTCCACCACAACACAGGAAGACAGACTGTTTGTTCCAAGACAACACAAGAAGACAGACTGTTTGTCCCACCACAACACGCGAAAACAGACTGTTTGTCCCGCCACAACACAGGAAGACAGACTGTTTGTTCCACCACAACACACGAAGACAGACTGTTTGTTCCACGACAATGCAAGAAGACAGATTGTTTGTTCCCCCACAACACAGGAAGACAGACTGTTTGTTCCACCACAACACAGAAAGACAGACTGTTTGTTCCACCACAGCACAGACTGTTTGTCCCACCGCAACACAGGAAGACAGATTGTTTGTTCCACCACAACACAGGAAGACAGACTGTTTGTTCCACCACAACACAGAAAGACAGACTGTTTTTTCCACCACAGCACAGACTGTTTGTCCCACCGCAACACAGGAAAACAGACTGTTTGTCCCGCCACAACACAGGAAGACAGACTGTTTGTTCCACCACAGCACAGACTGTTTGTCCCACCGCAACACAGGAAGACAGACTGTTTGTCCCGCCACAACACAGGAAGACAGACTGTTTGTTCCACCACAGCACAGACTGTTTGTCCCACCGCAACACAGGAAGACAGATTGTTTGTTCCACGACAACACAAGAAGACAGACTGTTTGTTCCACCACAACACAGAAAGACAGACTGTTTTTTCCACCACAGCACAGACTGTTTGTCCCACCGCAACACAGGAAAACAGACTGTTTGTCCCGCCACAACACAGGAAGACAGACTGTTTGTTCCACCACAGCACAGACTGTTTGTCCCACCGCAACACAGGAAGACAGACTGTTTGTCCCGCCACAACACAGGAAGACAGACTGTTTGTTCCACCACAGCACAGGCTGTTTGTCCCACTGCAACACAGGAAGACAGACTGTTTGTTCCGCCACAACACAGGAAGACAGACTGTTTGTTCCACCACAACACAGGAAGACAGACTGTTTGTTCCACGACAACACAATAAGAAAGACTGTTTGTTCCGCCACAACACAGGACGACAGACTGTTTGTTCCACGACAACACAAGAAGACAGACTGTTTGTTCCACCACAACACAGGAAGACAGACTGTTTGTTCCACGACAACACAAGAAGACAGACTGTTTGTTCCGCCGCAACACAGGAAGACAGACTGTTTGTTCCACCGCAACACAGAAAGACAGACTGTTTGTTCCGCCACAACACAGGAAGACAGACTGTTTGTTCCACCAGAACACAGAAAGACAGACTGTTTGTTCCACCACAGCACAGACCGTTTGTTCCACCAGAACACAGGAAGTCAGACTGTTTGTTCCACTACAGCACAGACTGTTTGTCCCACCGCAACACAGGAGAACAGACTGTTTGTTCCGCCATAACACAGGAAGACAGACTGTTTGTTCCACCACAACACAGATAGACAGACTGTTTGTTCCGCCACAACACAGGAAGACAGACTGTTTGTTCCACGACAACACAAGAAGACAGACTGTTTGTTCCACCACAACACAGGAAGACAGACTGTTTGTTCCAAGACAACACAAGAAGACAGACTGTTTGTCCCACCACAACACGCGAAAACAGACTGTTTGTCCCGCCACAACACAGGAAGACAGACTGTTTGTTCCACCACAACACACGAAGACAGACTGTTTGTTCCACGACAATGCAAGAAGACAGATTGTTTGTTCCCCCACAACACAGGAAGACAGACTGTTTGTTCCACCACAACACAGAAAGACAGACTGTTTGTTCCACCACAGCACAGACTGTTTGTCCCACCGCAACACAGGAAGACAGATTGTTTGTTCCACCACAACACAGGAAGACAGACTGTTTGTTCCACCACAACACAGAAAGACAGACTGTTTTTTCCACCACAGCACAGACTGTTTGTCCCACCGCAACACAGGAAAACAGACTGTTTGTCCCGCCACAACACAGGAAGACAGACTGTTTGTTCCACCACATCACAGACTGTTTGTCCCACCGCAACACAGGAAGACAGACTGTTTGTCCCGCCACAACACAGGAAGACAGACTGTTTGTTCCACCACAGCACAGACTGTTTGTCCCACCGCAACACAGGAAGACAGATTGTTTGTTCCACCACAACACAGGAAGACAGACTGTTTGTTCCACCACAACACAGAAAGACAGACTGTTTTTTCCACCACAGCACAGACTGTTTGTCCCACCGCAACACAGGAAAACAGACTGTTTGTCCCGCCACAACACAGGAAGACAGACTGTTTGTTCCACCACAGCACAGACTGTTTGTCCCACCGCAACACAGGAAGACAGACTGTTTGTCCCGCCACAACACAGGAAGACAGACTGTTTGTTCCACCACAGCACAGGCTGTTTGTCCCACTGCAACACAGGAAGACAGACTGTTTGTTCCGCCACAACACAGGAAGACAGACTGCTTGTTCCACCACAACACAGGAAGACAGACTGTTTGTTCCATGACAACACAGGAAGACAGACTGTTTGTTCCGCCACAACACAGGAAGACAGACTGTTTGTTCCACGACAACACAAGAAGACAGACTGTTTGTTCCACCACAACACAGGAAGACAGACTGTTTGTTCCACGACAACACAAGAAGACAGACTGTTTGTTCCGCCGCAACACAGGAAGAGAGACTGTTTGTTCCACCGCAACACAGAAAGACAGACTGTTTGTTCCGCCACAACACAGGAAGACAGACTGTTTGTTCCACCAGAACACAGAAAGACAGACTGTTTGTTCCACCACAGCACAGACCGTTTGTTCCACCAGAACACAGGAGGTCAGACTGTTTGTTCCACTACAGCACAGACTGTTTGTCCCACCGCAACACAGGAGAACAGACTGTTTGTTCCGCCATAACACAGGAAGACAGACTGTTTGTTCCACCACAACACAGATAGACAGACTGTTTGTTCCGCCACAACACAGGAAGACAGACTGTTTGTTCCACGACAACACAAGAAGACAGACTGTTTGTTCCACCACAACACAGGAAGACAGACTGTTTGTTCCAAGACAACACAAGAAGACAGACTGTTTGTCCCACCACAACACGCGAAAACAGACTGTTTGTCACGCCACAACACAGGAAGACAGACTGTTTGTTCCACCACAACACACGAAGACAGACTGTTTGTTCCACGACAATGCAAGAAGACAGATTGTTTGTTCCCCCACAACACAGGAAGACAGACTGTTTGTTCCACCACAACACAGAAAGACAGACTGTTTGTTCCACCACAGCACAGACTGTTTGTCCCACCGCAACACAGGAAGACAGATTGTTTGTTCCACCACAACACAGGAAGACAGACTGTTTGTTCCACCACAACACAGAAAGACAGACTGTTTTTTCCACCACAGCACAGACTGTTTGTCCCACCGCAACACAGGAAAACAGACTGTTTGTCCCGCCACAACACAGGAAGACAGACTGTTTGTTCCACCACAGCACAGACTGTTTGTCCCACCGCAACACAGGAAGACAGACTGTTTGTCCCGCCACAACACAGGAAGACAGACTGTTTGTTCCACCACAGCACAGACTGTTTGTCCCACCGCAACAGAGGAAGACAGATTGTTTGTTCCACCACAACACAGGAAGACAGACTGTTTGTTCCACCACAACACAGAAAGACAGACTGTTTTTTCCACCACAGCACAGACTGTTTGTCCCACCGCAACACAGGAAAACAGACTGTTTGTCCCGCCACAACACAGGAAGACAGACTGTTTGTTCCACCACAACACAGGAAGACAGACTGTTTGTTCCACGACAACACAGGAAGACAGACTGTTTGTTCCGCCACAACACAGGAAGACAGACTGTTTGTTCCACGACAACACAAGAAGACAGACTGTTTGTTCCACCACAACACAGGAAGACAGACTGTTTGTTCCACGACAACACAAGAAGACAGACTGTTTGTTCCGCCGCAACACAGGAAGACAGACTGTTTGTTCCACCGCAACACAGAAAGACAGACTGTTTGTTCCGCCACAACACAGGAAGACAGACTGTTTGTTCCACCAGAACACAGAAAGACAGACTGTTTGTTCCACCACAGCACAGACCGTTTGTTCCACCAGAACACAGGAGGTCAGACTGTTTGTTCCACTACAGCACAGACTGTTTGTCCCACCGCAACACAGGAGAACAGACTGTTTGTTCCGCCATAACACAGGAAGACAGACTGTTTGTTCCACCACAACACAGATAGACAGACTGTTTGTTCCGCCACAACACAGGAAGACAGACTGTTTGTTCCACGACAACACAAGAAGACAGACTGTTTGTTCCACCACAACACAGGAAGACAGACTGTTTGTTCCAAGACAACACAAGAAGACAGACTGTTTGTCCCACCACAACACGCGAAAACAGACTGTTTGTCACGCCACAACACAGGAAGACAGACTGTTTGTTCCACCACAACACACGAAGACAGACTGTTTGTTCCACGACAATGCAAGAAGACAGATTGTTTGTTCCCCCACAACACAGGAAGACAGACTGTTTGTTCCACCACAACACAGAAAGACAGACTGTTTGTTCCACCACAGCACAGACTGTTTGTCCCACCGCAACACAGGAAAACAGACTGTTTGTCCCGCCACAACACAGGAAGACAGACTGTTTGTTCCACCACAGCACAGACTGTTTGTCCCACCGCAACACAGGAAGACAGACTGTTTGTCCCGCCACAACACAGGAAGACAGACTGTTTGTTCCACCACAGCACAGGCTGTTTGTCCCACTGCAACACAGGAAGACAGACTGTTTGTTCCGCCACAACACAGGAAGACAGACTGTTTGTTCCACCACAACACAGGAAGACAGACTGTTTGTTCCACGACAACACAAGAAGAAAGACTGTTTGTTCCGCCACAACACAGGACGACAGACTGTTTGTTCCACGACAACACAAGAAGACAGACTGTTTGTTCCACCACAACACAGGAAGACAGACTGTTTGTTCCACGACAACACAAGAAGACAGACTGTTTGTTCCGCCGCAACACAGGAAGACAGACTGTTTGTTCCACCGCAACACAGAAAGACAGACTGTTTGTTCCGCCACAACACAGGAAGACAGACTGTTTGTTCCACCAGAACACAGAAAGACAGACTGTTTGTTCCACCACAGCACAGACCGTTTGTTCCACCACAACACAGGAAGTCAGACTGTTTGTTCCACTACAGCACAGACTGTTTGTCCCACCGCAACACAGGAGAACAGACTGTTTGTTCCGCCATAACACAGGAAGACAGACTGTTTGTTCCACCACAACACAGATAGACAGACTGTTTGTTCCACCACAACACAGGAAGACAAACTTTTTGTTCCACGACAACACAAGAAGACAGACTGTTTGTTCCACCACAACACAGGAAGACAGACTGTTTGTTCCAAGACAACACAAGAAGACAGACTGTTTGTCCCACCACAACACGCGAAAACAGACTGTTTGTCCCGCCACAACACAGGAAGACAGACTGTTTGTTCCACCACAACACACGAAGACAGACTGTTTGTTCCACGACAATGCAAGAAGACAGATTGTTTGTTCCCCCACAACACAGGAAGACAGACTGTTTGTTCCACCACAACACAGAAAGACAGACTGTTTGTTCCACCACAGCACAGACTGTTTGTCCCACCGCAACACAGGAAGACAGATTGTTTGTTCCACCACAACACAGGAAGACAGACTGTTTGTTCCACCACAACACAGAAAGACAGACTGTTTTTTCCACCACAGCACAGACTGTTTGTCCCACCGCAACACAGGAAAACAGACTGTTTGTCCCGCCACAACACAGGAAGACAGACTGTTTGTTCCACCACAGCACAGACTGTTTGTCCCACCGCAACACAGGAAGACAGACTGTTTGTCCCGCCACAACACAGGAAGACAGACTGTTTGTTCCACCACAGCACAGACTGTTTGTCCCACCGCAACACAGGAAGACAGATTGTTTGTTCCACGACAACACAAGAAGACAGACTGTTTGTTCCACCACAACACAGAAAGACAGACTGTTTTTTCCACCACAGCACAGACTGTTTGTCCCACCGCAACACAGGAAAACAGACTGTTTGTCCCGCCACAACACAGGAAGACAGACTGTTTGTTCCACCACAGCACAGACTGTTTGTCCCACCGCAACACAGGAAGACAGACTGTTTGTCCCGCCACAACACAGGAAGACAGACTGTTTGTTCCACCACAGCACAGGCTGTTTGTCCCACTGCAACACAGGAAGACAGACTGTTTGTTCCGCCACAACACAGGAAGACAGACTGTTTGTTCCACCACAACACAGGAAGACAGACTGTTTGTTCCACGACAACACAATAAGAAAGACTGTTTGTTCCGCCACAACACAGGACGACAGACTGTTTGTTCCACGACAACACAAGAAGACAGACTGTTTGTTCCACCACAACACAGGAAGACAGACTGTTTGTTCCACGACAACACAAGAAGACAGACTGTTTGTTCCGCCGCAACACAGGAAGACAGACTGTTTGTTCCACCGCAACACAGAAAGACAGACTGTTTGTTCCGCCACAACACAGGAAGACAGACTGTTTGTTCCACCAGAACACAGAAAGACAGACTGTTTGTTCCACCACAGCACAGACCGTTTGTTCCACCAGAACACAGGAAGTCAGACTGTTTGTTCCACTACAGCACAGACTGTTTGTCCCACCGCAACACAGGAGAACAGACTGTTTGTTCCGCCATAACACAGGAAGACAGACTGTTTGTTCCACCACAACACAGATAGACAGACTGTTTGTTCCGCCACAACACAGGAAGACAGACTGTTTGTTCCACGACAACACAAGAAGACAGACTGTTTGTTCCACCACAACACAGGAAGACAGACTGTTTGTTCCAAGACAACACAAGAAGACAGACTGTTTGTCCCACCACAACACGCGAAAACAGACTGTTTGTCCCGCCACAACACAGGAAGACAGACTGTTTGTTCCACCACAACACACGAAGACAGACTGTTTGTTCCACGACAATGCAAGAAGACAGATTGTTTATTCCCCCACAACACAGGAAGACAGACTGTTTGTTCCACCACAACACAGAAAGACAGACTGTTTGTTCCACCACAGCACAGACTGTTTGTCCCACCGCAACACAGGAAGACAGATTGTTTGTTCCACCACAACACAGGAAGACAGACTGTTTGTTCCACCACAACACAGAAAGACAGACTGTTTTTTCCACCACAGCACAGACTGTTTGTCCCACCGCAACACAGGAAAACAGACTGTTTGTCCCGCCACAACACAGGAAGACAGACTGTTTGTTCCACCACATCACAGACTGTTTGTCCCACCGCAACACAGGAAGACAGACTGTTTGTCCCGCCACAACACAGGAAGACAGACTGTTTGTTCCACCACAGCACAGACTGTTTGTCCCACCGCAACACAGGAAGACAGATTGTTTGTTCCACCACAACACAGGAAGACAGACTGTTTGTTCCACCACAACACAGAAAGACAGACTGTTTTTTCCACCACAGCACAGACTGTTTGTCCCACCGCAACACAGGAAAACAGACTGTTTGTCCCGCCACAACACAGGAAGACAGACTGTTTGTTCCACCACAGCACAGACTGTTTGTCCCACCGCAACACAGGAAGACAGACTGTTTGTCCCGCCACAACACAGGAAGACAGACTGTTTGTTCCACCACAGCACAGGCTGTTTGTCCCACTGCAACACAGGAAGACAGACTGTTTGTTCCGCCACAACACAGGAAGACAGACTGCTTGTTCCACCACAACACAGGAAGACAGACTGTTTGTTCCATGACAACACAGGAAGACAGACTGTTTGTTCCGCCACAACACAGGAAGACAGACTGTTTGTTCCACGACAACACAAGAAGACAGACTGTTTGTTCCACCACAACACAGGAAGACAGACTGTTTGTTCCACGACAACACAAGAAGACAGACTGTTTGTTCCGCCGCAACACAGGAAGACAGACTGTTTGTTCCACCGCAACACAGAAAGACAGACTGTTTGTTCCGCCACAACACAGGAAGACAGACTGTTTGTTCCACCAGAACACAGAAAGACAGACTGTTTGTTCCACCACAGCACAGACCGTTTGTTCCACCAGAACACAGGAGGTCAGACTGTTTGTTCCACTACAGCACAGACTGTTTGTCCCACCGCAACACAGGAGAACAGACTGTTTGTTCCGCCATAACACAGGAAGACAGACTGTTTGTTCCACCACAACACAGATAGACAGACTGTTTGTTCCGCCACAACACAGGAAGACAGACTGTTTGTTCCACGACAACACAAGAAGACAGACTGTTTGTTCCACCACAACACAGGAAGACAGACTGTTTGTTCCAAGACAACACAAGAAGACAGACTGTTTGTCCCACCACAACACGCGAAAACAGACTGTTTGTCACGCCACAACACAGGAAGACAGACTGTTTGTTCCACCACAACACACGAAGACAGACTGTTTGTTCCACGACAATGCAAGAAGACAGATTGTTTGTTCCCCCACAACACAGGAAGACAGACTGTTTGTTCCACCACAACACAGAAAGACAGACTGTTTGTTCCACCACAGCACAGACTGTTTGTCCCACCGCAACACAGGAAGACAGATTGTTTGTTCCACCACAACACAGGAAGACAGACTGTTTGTTCCACCACAACACAGAAAGACAGACTGTTTTTTCCACCACAGCACAGACTGTTTGTCCCACCGCAACACAGGAAAACAGACTGTTTGTCCCGCCACAACACAGGAAGACAGACTGTTTGTTCCACCACAGCACAGACTGTTTGTCCCACCGCAACACAGGAAGACAGACTGTTTGTCCCGCCACAACACAGGAAGACAGACTGTTTGTTCCACCACAGCACAGACTGTTTGTCCCACCGCAACAGAGGAAGACAGATTGTTTGTTCCACCACAACACAGGAAGACAGACTGTTTGTTCCACCACAACACAGAAAGACAGACTGTTTTTTCCACCACAGCACAGACTGTTTGTCCCACCGCAACACAGGAAAACAGACTGTTTGTCCCGCCACAACACAGGAAGACAGACTGTTTGTTCCACCACAACACAGGAAGACAGACTGTTTGTTCCACGACAACACAGGAAGACAGACTGTTTGTTCCGCCACAACACAGGAAGACAGACTGTTTGTTCCACGACAACACAAGAAGACAGACTGTTTGTTCCACCACAACACAGGAAGACAGACTGTTTGTTCCAAGACAACACAAGAAGACAGACTGTTTGTCCCACCACAACACGCGAAAACAGACTGTTTGTCACGCCACAACACAGGAAGACAGACTGTTTGTTCCACCACAACACACGAAGACAGACTGTTTGTTCCACGACAATGCAAGAAGACAGATTGTTTGTTCCCCCACAACACAGGAAGACAGACTGTTTGTTCCACCACAACACAGAAAGACAGACTGTTTGTTCCACCACAGCACAGACTGTTTGTCCCACCGCAACACAGGAAGACAGATTGTTTGTTCCACCACAACACAGGAAGACAGACTGTTTGTTCCACCACAACACAGAAAGACAGACTGTTTTTTCCACCACAGCACAGACTGTTTGTCCCACCGCAACACAGGAAAACAGACTGTTTGTCCCGCCACAACACAGGAAGACAGACTGTTTGTTCCACCACAGCACAGACTGTTTGTCCCACCGCAACACAGGAAGACAGACTGTTTGTCCCGCCACAACACAGGAAGACAGACTGTTTGTTCCACCACAGCACAGACTGTTTGTCCCACCGCAACAGAGGAAGACAGATTGTTTGTTCCACCACAACACAGGAAGACAGACTGTTTGTTCCACCACAACACAGAAAGACAGACTGTTTTTTCCACCACAGCACAGACTGTTTGTCCCACCGCAACACAGGAAAACAGACTGTTTGTCCCGCCACAACACAGGAAGACAGACTGTTTGTTCCACCACAACACAGGAAGACAGACTGTTTGTTCCACGACAACACAGGAAGACAGACTGTTTGTTCCGCCACAACACAGGAAGACAGACTGTTTGTTCCACGACAACACAAGAAGACAGACTGTTTGTTCCACCACAACACAGGAAGACAGACTGTTTGTTCCAAGACAACACAAGAAGACAGACTGTTTGTTCCGCCGCAACACAGGAAGACAGACTGTTTGTTCCACCGCAACACAGAAAGACAGACTGTTTGTTCCGCCACAACACAGGAAGACAGACTGTTTGTTCCACCAGAACACAGAAAGACAGACTGTTTGTTCCACCACAGCACAGACCGTTTGTTCCACCAGAACACAGGAGGTCAGACTGTTTGTTCCACTACAGCACAGACTGTTTGTCCCACCGCAACACAGGAGAACAGACTGTTTGTTCCGCCATAACACAGGAAGACAGACTGTTTGTTCCACCACAACACAGATAGACAGACTGTTTGTTCCGCCACAACACAGGAAGACAGACTGTTTGTTCCACGACAACACAAGAAGACAGACTGTTTGTTCCACCACAACACAGGAAGACAGACTGTTTGTTCCAAGACAACACAAGAAGACAGACTGTTTGTCCCACCACAACACGCGAAAACAGACTGTTTGTCACGCCACAACACAGGAAGACAGACTGTTTGTTCCACCACAACACACGAAGACAGACTGTTTGTTCCACGACAATGCAAGAAGACAGATTGTTTGTTCCCCCACAACACAGGAAGACAGACTGTTTGTTCCACCACAACACAGAAAGACAGACTGTTTGTTCCACCACAGCACAGACTGTTTGTCCCACCGCAACACAGGAAGACAGATTGTTTGTTCCACCACAACACAGGAAGACAGACTGTTTGTTCCACCACAACACAGAAAGACAGACTGTTTTTTCCACCACAGCACAGACTGTTTGTCCCACCGCAACACAGGAAAACAGACTGTTTGTCCCGCCACAACACAGGAAGACAGACTGTTTGTTCCACCACAGCACAGACTGTTTGTCCCACCGCAACACAGGAAGACAGACTGTTTGTCCCGCCACAACACAGGAAGACAGACTGTTTGTTCCACCACAGCACAGACTGTTTGTCCCACCGCAACAGAGGAAGACAGATTGTTTGTTCCACCACAACACAGGAAGACAGACTGTTTGTTCCACCACAACACAGAAAGACAGACTGTTTTTTCCACCACAGCACAGACTGTTTGTCCCACCGCAACACAGGAAAACAGACTGTTTGTCCCGCCACAACACAGGAAGACAGACTGTTTGTTCCACCACAGCACAGACTGTTTGTCCCACCGCAACACAGGAAGACAGACTGTTTGTCCCGCCACAACACAGGAAGACAGACTGTTTGTTCCACCACAGCACAGGCTGTTTGTCCCACTGCAACACAGGAAGACAGACTGTTTGTTCCGCCACAACACAGGAAGACAGACTGTTTGTTCCACCACAACACAGAAAGACAGACTGTTTGTTCCACCACAGCACAGACTGTTTGTCCCACCGCAACACAGGAAGACAGACTGTTTGTTCCACCGCAACACAGGAAGACAGACTGTTTGTTCCACGACAACACAAGAAGACAGACTGTTTGTTCCGCCACAACACAGGAAGACAGACTGTTTGTCCCACCACAACACGCGAAAACAGACTGTTTGTCACGCCACAACACAGGAAGACAGACTGTTTGTTCCACCACAACACACGAAGACAGACTGTTTGTTCCACGACAATGCAAGAAGACAGATTGTTTGTTCCCCCACAACACAGGAAGACAGACTGTTTGTTCCACCACAACACAGAAAGACAGACTGTTTGTTCCACCACAGCACAGACTGTTTGTCCCACCGCAACACAGGAAGACAGATTGTTTGTTCCACCACAACACAGGAAGACAGACTGTTTGTTCCACCACAACACAGAAAGACAGACTGTTTTTTCCACCACAGCACAGACTGTTTGTCCCACCGCAACACAGGAAAACAGACTGTTTGTCCCGCCACAACACAGGAAGACAGACTGTTTGTTCCACCACAGCACAGACTGTTTGTCCCACCGCAACACAGGAAGACAGACTGTTTGTCCCGCCACAACACAGGAAGACAGACTGTTTGTTCCACCACAGCACAGACTGTTTGTCCCACCGCAACAGAGGAAGACAGATTGTTTGTTCCACCACAACACAGGAAGACAGACTGTTTGTTCCACCACAACACAGAAAGACAGACTGTTTTTTCCACCACAGCACAGACTGTTTGTCCCACCGCAACACAGGAAAACAGACTGTTTGTCCCGCCACAACACAGGAAGACAGACTGTTTGTTCCACCACAGCACAGACTGTTTGTCCCACCGCAACACAGGAAGACAGACTGTTTGTCCCGCCACAACACAGGAAGACAGACTGTTTGTTCCACCACAGCACAGGCTGTTTGTCCCACTGCAACACAGGAAGACAGACTGTTTGTTCCGCCACAACACAGGAAGACAGACTGTTTGTTCCACCACAACACAGAAAGACAGACTGTTTGTTCCACCACAGCACAGACTGTTTGTCCCACCGCAACACAGGAAGACAGACTGTTTGTTCCACCGCAACACAGGAAGACAGACTGTTTGTTCCACGACAACACAAGAAGACAGACTGTTTGTTCCGCCACAACACAGGAAGACAGACCGTTTGTTCCACGACAACACAAGAAGACAGACTGTTTGTTCCGCCACAACACAGGAAGACAGAGTGTTTGTTCCACCACAACACAGAAAGACAGACGGTTTGTTCCACCACAGCACAGGAAGACAAACTGTTTGTCTGCCACAACACAGGAAGCCAGACTCTTTGTTCTGCCACAACATGTATAATGAACGATATAACATATATAATGAAGTATATGACATGTATAATGAAGTATATAACATGTATAACATGTATAATGGAGTACATTACATGTATAATGAAGTATATAACATGTATAATGAAGTATATAAAATGCAAAATGAAGTGTAACACGTATAATGAAGTATATGACATGTATAATGAAGTATATAATATGTATAACATGTATAATGGAGTACATTACATGTATCTTCTTCTCCTTTCGGCTTGTTCCCTGTTTCCCAGGGGTCGACACAGCAGAGTCGACAGTTTCCATCGGTACCCTGTGAGGGCACAACACCGATGGCGGTCTTGTCAATCAGCATAATGATCTGGCAAAATGTTACGTCGGATGCCCTTCCTGACACAACCACTCACCCTATGGACGGGGGCACAGGTAAAGCGTCGGATGCCATCCCAGTACTCATGGACTTGTGTCCATGCCTGTCGCGATGGAGTACATTACATGTATAATGAAGTCTATAACATGTATTATGAAGTATATAACATATATAATGACATATATAATTGTATAATGAAGTATAACATGTATAATAAGTATATAACATGTATAATGAAGTATATAACAGATATAATGAAGTATAACATGTATAATGAAGTATATAACAGGTATAATGAAGTATATAACATGTATAATGAAGTATATAACGTGTATAATGAAGTATATAACATGTTTGGGCAGTACCATCAGTCAGGCTGAGTTGTCCTTGCGTCACCTTGTTTGGTGAAACCTCATGTACATTTACATGTTCACATGAGAGTCTTTCAGATGGTTTCTTTAAAGTAAAGCCAGCTTGGGTTTTTGGCCTTGAGTTCTAGTCTTGAGAGGTGCACTGACAGGCCGCAGCTTATGGTAACTCAAATCAGATACCGTGGAAAGTGACGGCATTATGTGTGCTATGGATTTAGAAAGAAACATATGGTTACACGTTTTTAGGTGACTGGAGATGTGTATTGTTAATCTACCACAGAATGATCTGTGTTACAGCAGCAAACTTCTGGCGAGCCAGTTTGTTTTTTCTCTCAAAACTACTACTACTACTACTACTACTAGTACTACTACCACTACTACTACTACTACTAATACTATTACTAGTACTAATACCACTACTACTACTACTACCACTACTACTATTACTAGTACTACTACCACTACTACTATTACTAGTACCACTACTACTACTACTACCACTACTACTATTACTAGTACTACTACCACTACTACTACTACTATTACTACTACCACTACTACTACTAATACTAATACCACTACTACTACTACTACTACTACTATTACTACTAGTACTACTACCACTACTACTACTACTACTAATACTATTACTAGTACTAATACCACTACTACTACTACTACTAATACTATTACTAGTACTAATACCACTACTACTACCACTACTACTACTATTACTAGTACTACTACCACTACTACCACTACTACTATTACTAGTACCACTACTACTACTACTACTACCACTACTACTATTACTAGTACTACTACCACTACTACTACTACTACTACTACTACTACCACTACTACTACTACTACTACTAATAATAATACCACCACTACTACTACTACTACTATTACTACTAGTACTACTACCACTACTACTACTACTACTATTACTAGTACTACCACCACTACTACTATTACTAGTACTACTACTACTACTATTACTAGTACTACTACCACTACTACTACTACTACTACTACTACTATTACTAGTAGTACTATTACTAGCACTAGAACTAATACCACTACTACTACTACTACTACCACTACTACCACTACTACTACTATTACTAGTACCACTACTACTACCACTACTACTACTACTACTACTACTACTACTACTAGTACTGCTTTCGGCTGCTCCCGTTAGGGGGCGCCACAGCGGATCATCCGTCTCCATGTCTTCCTGTCCTCTGCATCGTCCTCTGTCACACCAGCCACCCGCATGTCCTCCGTCACCACCTCCATAAACCTCCTCTTTGGCCTTCCTCTTCTGTTCTCTCTGGAAAGATAAGGAGTAATGTTGAATGGGGGGGGGGGCATTTGTATGAACTCTGTTTCTCATACCGTTCAGAAGTTATATTCATTTCAGGCAGCCATACTTAAAATAAGTATTTTGACCTGTACCAGCAGCAGCCCAGTCCGGGGGCAGCTCCAGCTGGACTCTGAGGGGCAGCACAAGTCAGCTCTGCCTTTAGCTGGAATTAAAGTGGGGTACACCGAAAAGCACAATTAGAGAGAGATGTAATTTTCCCAGAGCCACTAATCCATCACAGGGGTACACACTGTCAGCCTGGGCTACGTCAGGGGCGCAGGCACTCACCCAGATCTCTCCATCTCGCCCTGCTGGTTTGCTCGCATTACCCCCTCTCGCTGGGTTCCCAGGAGACCTGAGCGTCTTAGCAGCACGCCTGCCCGTCCCTGCACCTCTCGCCATGCCCGATTACGCTTGACCGCTCCCATGTAGCGCATGCGCAATGGTCCGCTTGCCAAATACTCATCCACCCAGTAAGACCCCCCTCCCTCCACCCCACAACTATGCCATACCGCGCCCCCACCCCCGCCCCTGTTCCTCTCACACCACAGTGAGGACGTGGGATCAAGTTCAGAAATATGCAAAGTTTCATAACTTTGTGGAAAACGAAGATACAGACCTGCCGCTCCACGACCGCTCCTAAAACCGCATACATGTGTACTAAAACGGGTTTTAAATCAATCGCACCAACAAGTTATGATACGATCTACCTAACACGACCATCAGCGGTCAAAATGACCGTCTCGTAATTTGCGCGTGATGGTGCGCGTCATGTCAGTATTTATGACGTGTTGGCGGCGTCATTTCCTTCGTGAGGTTCGTTGCTCTGCGCTAGAAACACACTAGCGCCCTCCAGTGGAGAGAAATAGCCTCAACTTGACTTGTGATTATGTCCAACATGCCTGGTCACAGACGTCGTTACAGACGCACCATGACTACCATCGAGGCGTTGCAGTATTTACAACAATTTATTGGGCCGGAAAAGAGGCGGCGGCACAGCGCTGTTGACCAGCCAGGAAAAACCTACCAGCCTCCTCGGCCAGAGCACGACGGTCAGTGGTGGCGGTGTCGGCTAAAGCGGCTCGTACCTGAGGAGGCAGCTGCCGCAGAAACAGGCGGATGGGGAGGACGTCGGGCTTGTGCTCTCCCAGGAGACCCAGCACCCTGCCCGTAGGTTCAGACGGCTTACTGTCACCCAGACCCTGCAGAGAGAAGAGCCGGCTGGCCCGCTCAGCGTCACAAGGTTCAAACGTTTCCAACAGCTGAGCCTTGAGAGTCCCGTATTCACCCCACTGCGGGGGATTTGGGCGGAGGCTCACCCCTCTGGTTGCTGTTGCTGCGGAACTGCCGAGAGCCGACACCACCTCACAGCAGTTTCCCGCGGTGCGAACCGCGCTTCTGTCTGGGCCAACCGAGCCGAGGCGGACGACTCCCAGAACTCCGGCAGCTTGAGAGAAACCGCGTTAGTCGCCCTGTTCAGGAAGAGTTGTCCCTGGAGACGGCCAGCACACGAACGTCGGGGTCACCACCGTGGAAACCGCGGGAAAGTAGAGACGGACAATTCCCCTCACTGGCCGCACGAACGTCGGGGTCACCAACGTGGAAACCGCGGGAAAGTAGAGACGGACAATTCCCCTCACTGGCCGCACGAACGCGTGTCCTTTATGTTCTTCATACTAAACCAACGGCCCGAGCGACATGGCGCCGCCCCGACCAATCAGCGTCGTAGGTCGCCCCGTTAAACCGGAAACGCTTTCTTAAAGCGACCAGAACTGGTGGTGGTGAATTATGTCCACAGTCCGCTACTGCTGATGAGCTGGTGGACTGTTGGCGACTCCAGCAGGACACCACTTCGTGTGTGTGTGTGTGTGTGTGTGTGTGTGTGTGTGGGGGGGGCACATGCAGGTGGGATGACAACAGTTGGACCGCTGCCACCATTTGATTCAAAGGTAAAAACACATGGCAGCAATGCTGTGAACCCTTTCCTTACTGCAGATGACACTGATGAGAAGGAATCCATGTTGCTTATTGCAAACCTACAGTTTGATGAGAAGCCTGCTAAGTCCAGCAAAGCCTGGAGATAAGACCTTTGCACAGTTGGTAACTTTATTAAAAAGCCACTTTAACCCCAAACCAAGTGAAATCGTCCAGAGGCCCGCGGAGGAAAGCCCACGGACTGTGCTGCCGGATGAAGGAAACCAACAGACTGTAACTATGGCGACGCACTGGCTCACATGTTACGAGACCGGCTGGAATAAATGACGACCGAATCCAGAGAAGATTATGTAAAGTTATCAAATCTAATTCCCAGGCAGCATTGGCATGTTTAAATTCCTTTATTAACTTATTCAGCTTCCATGCTTGGCACTCGTAACCATCTAAAACAATCCTACGTTTCCGGGACTTTCTTCTTCTTTCTTTCAACCCACAACCACTTACAACAAAATAAGCCAAGAGCGCCCCCCAATGAATAAAATAAAACAACATCAAGTTACAACGCCAGAAGCATCACACGCATTATAAATCATAAACATTACAGATTACTGTCTGGGACTAATCTCACATTTGATAGTGCCCTGTCTGTAGCCCAAGCCGTGGAGTCAGCTAACAAAACTGTGCAGGACTTACAGACGAGCAGGAGCTATGTCATGTGAGGAGCAGTGGGCCAGAGAGCACTGGACAGAAGAGAGAGAGAGAGAGAGAGAGCCGTACAAGTGATGGTAATCACGACTGTTACCGCTGCAAAGGGAACATGCACCTACTGGCTGTCATTTCAAAAAATATTTAAAAACAAAAAAAGATGAGGAACAAGCGTTTTCATTATACAGTGTCCAGGATGAAGATGATGATGAGAAGCAGCCACCCTATAAAGTGTGCATGGGTGTAAATGAGGAACCAGTGACATCTGAGATTGATACTGGATGCTATTTCTCCATGCTAAGTGAAAGTACTTCCAAAGGAAAAGCAAAAAAGGCTCCTAAATTAATTAATTAAATAAATAAAAAAATACCTTGATTTGACAACAGATACAAGAGAAACAATACCTGTGCTGGGGAAGACTTATGTGAAAGTGACATACCACCAGCAGGAAAGGACACTGCCCATCATAGTAGTTAAAGGCTCAGGTCCAAACTTATTGGGAAGACGGTGGTTGAAGCATGTTAAACTAGACTGGACAGAAATAATGCATATTACAGACCACCCACAGTCACTGACCCTGCAGCATGTGCGCTCAAAGAATGAGGGAGTATTTAAAAAGGAGCTGGGAACCTTAAAGGGTTTTAAAGCAACTATCCATGTCCCTGCCGATGCTACTCCCTGCTTCTATAGGAAAGCAGCATGCCAATGCAGATGCCCTCAGTAGGCTCCCCTTGCCTGACTTCCTCCCTGCAGAAGGAGAGGATGATCAATCTCTGATGCTGGATTTGATGGATGATACGCCAGTGACTACAGAACAAGTGAAACATTGGACAACAAAAGATGTGACGCTGTCACATGTGCATGAGTATATGCCAAAAGTATGGCCTTCTACAGTAGAGCCTCAATTTATGTCTTACTTTACCCGACGCTTAGAGCTACATGTTCATGATGGATGCATTCTGTTGGGTGTTTGAGTAGTTATTCCCCAACAAGGAAGAAAAATGATGCTAAAGTTGATACATCAGGCCCATCCAGGAACACCTAGGATGAAGGGACTAGCAAGGTCATATCTTCGGTGGCCACAGATGGATCAGGGTGTAGAGAGGGAAGTAAACCAGTGTGATGCCTGTCAACAAAACAGCAAGTCTCCTCCTACAGCATGATTGCATCCCTGGGAATGGCCAGAGAAGCCATGGACTCCACTTCATATGGATTATGCAGGTCCATTCCTAGGCAAGATGTTCCTTGTGTTGGCTGAGTCCCATTCTAAATGGATGGAGGTTTAACCAGTAAGTACAGCAACCAGTCATGGAACCATTGAAAAACTCAAGAGTTTCAGTGTCCATGGTCTACCCCAGATGTTGGTGAGTGATAATGCTACTTGCTTTACAAGTGCTGAGTTTGCTGATTTCATGAGTAAAAATGGAATCAGACATGTGGCTTCTGCCCCTTTTCATCCTGCGTCCAATGGATTGGCTAAACGAGTGGTTCAGACCTTCAAAGAGGGGATGAAGAAGATGCAAGGAGGAAGGGAGAGCTTGGAAACAAGTGTCCAGATACCTGTTTAGTTACAGAATCACCCCTCACTCTACCACAGGCTTGTCCCCAGCAGAGATGCTGATGTCCCGGAGGCCTAGGTCCACATTTGACCTGTTGCTCCCAGACTTGAAATCCAAGATCGGAAAGAAATAGTGGACACAAAAAGTGAGTCATGACACATAGTAAGGTCAGAAGTTTTGTACCTGGTGATCAAGTTTTTACTAAAAACTATGGCTACGGTCCCAAATGGATGCCTGCAACCACTGAGAGCTGCACAGGTCCATTGTCCTACACAGTTCTCATTGGGAATGGACAGATTCTGAGGAGATACATTGATCAGATCAGGAGGTGTGAGCTCAGTAAGATTTCTAAAATAGATCTCAGTACACCCAAGAATGTGGAACCAGAAGAATTGCAGCGCCCTGAGGTCAGTGTCTCTGACTCTCCAACAAGCCCTGTGGATTACTCAGTGTCCCACCTAAGCTGGAGAGTGAGTCCCCCCCTGTATTACAGGAAACACCCCTGAGGCGCTCTACCAGAAAGAGACGCCAACCTGACTACTAGAGGCCCTAACCTTTGGGGTCAAGATGATGAGTACTACTACTACAAAATAATAATAATAATAATAGAAATAAAAAAAATAATAATAATACAGTAGGCTAATAGACCCTAAAAAAAATCATTATTTGATTCATTTCAGTTAAATGTTGGCTGCAGACCTGAGAAGGCGGAGGTGTAGTTTCCTGAGACTTTATAGTATTGCTTTCCTAGAGGAAGCTCTAGGCTCCAGGGGTTTTACCTGTCCAGGTAGTCTATATAAAGAAGAGGAAGAAGAAGCTGGCTGTGTCTGCTCTCTCTCCTTTTGTTTGTTGAAACTGCCAAAGACAAGTAAGTAAAGCTAAAGAAAAGCAACTTCTGAAGTCCTGAGTCCTCATTGTGTTTTTTGTTTAGTTTTTTGGATACACTATGTTATAGATCCTAAAAGGTATAAATGATTGCTTTAAGGAATATTATGAGCACTTATACATGTAAAAAGTGGAAACGGGTGAGCCGCTGTGGCGACCCCTAACGGGAGCAGCCGAAAGTAGTAGTATACATGTTAAAAGCAAAAGGGGACATTTCTGATTGGCTGGGGCATCTTAATCTCCCTAAGTTGAGCAATGCTGACCCAGAGGGTTTAGATTCTGATATCACCACTCAAGAGATTTGGATGTTCCCCAATGGCAAGGCCACTGGTCCAGATGGTTATGACATTGAACTGTATAAAGCATATTCTGGGAAGGTGGCTGCCTTTCTTTTGGGGATGTTCACCCATTCATTTGAAACTCGGAAATTCCCCTTCACACTTTAAGAAGCCAATATTTTCTTATCACTAAAAGAAGGTAGGGATGAGACTGAGCCTTCATCTTTCCGTCCTATTGTATTACTGAACTCAGACATGAAAAGTTTACGAAGTTATCGGCAAACAAGTTAAATAAATATAATCCATCCATCGGTCTGGTTAAAGCGCTTCATCAGTCCGTCTGTTTGTGGATAGTAAGAGATGGTGTGCACGCTCCTTATGCCCAGCAACTGGCAAACCTGTTTCAAGAGTGTAGACATGACATTAGTGCCATGGTCAGTTAAGATTTCACAAAGGAAACCCACTCTTGAAAAGAACTGAAAAAGGAAAAAGCCACAGTTTTTGCTTTGATAAATTTCAGTGGGAAAACATCTGGATATTTAGTGATGACCAACATGTAGCGGTTCCCTGCTTTGCTTTTTTCCCCCACAGGTCCAACAATGTCCATCCCAAGGCAGTCAAAGGGAGTACTAATGATTGGGAGAGGTTGCAGTGGCGCTCTGGCGGGGCCTTTCATTGATGTCTTTTGGCACTGAGGACAACTCCTGCAGAACTGGGCAACATCTGAGTGCAAGCCAGGCCAGTGGAAATGACGATTCATGCGAGCAGTGCTCTTGTGTTTCCCTAGGTGGCCAGCCCAGGGAATAAAGTGGCCCAAAGTAAGTATTACATCTCGGGCTTGCTGCGGCACCCCCAACATGCTTAACCTGGCCCTGCTGATGGTAAAAAACACGATTCTGAAGGAAGTACTCCTCCCTCATGTCACCAGGCTCAGTCTCTGGCTCCCTCTCCCTAGCTCTCTGCAGCAAGGTGGACAAAGTTAGATTATTTTGCTGCATTTGGATGATGTTGGTAGGTATTTGAAAAACTAGGGGCATGTCTGTAGCGGCATCAGCTGGTGGTTTTATAACAGTGCGTCTCTGACCAGGTGTCCTCCAGCAGCGGCACCCCGGCACTGCTAGCTCAAGAACCGAACATTAGAACAACTTAAAACTAAACACAAACGAGAGTGCTGACTGTTAACGAAACGTGTGCACTACGAAAATAGAGCCAGTGTACTGTCAAAACCGCTAAATAGTGTAAGTATTGTAAACTACTAATAAGACACGTTAGCCCCTGGTTAACGGATCTGACCCTTTAGCCGAGCGGTTAGCGATGTCGCCTTGTGGTGCAGTACACCCCGTATCGAATCCCGCACCGGGCAAGAAAATAACCGGTTACATTGGTGGCAGCGGTGGGATCCGGAAGTGTGCAGATCCTCAGAAGTCTCTTCGGAGCGCGGGAATAACAAAGCTCGAGGGCGCGCTTCCGGGGAGGGTGACGACTCTAAACTACTAATAAGACACGTTAGCCCCTAGCTAACGGGTCTGACCCTTTAGCCGAGCGGTTAGTTATGTCGCCTTGTGGTGCAGTACACGCCGTATCGAATCCCGCACCGGGCAAGAAAATAACCGGTTGCAGTATGATGTATTAAAGAAACCAATATGTCATGTCATTTATTTGTTTGAGATATGAAATGTGATGTGTCTAAAATAAAGTAAACTGACTTAGGACAAAATGAACTACAAATGCGCGGCTGCGGGTGGGGCCATTGTTATGTCTGCACACATCGACAGTGCTGCATTTGATTTGGTGCTGTTCTATTGTGCTGGGATCGATTGGTGATGCCTGCGGGCTCTGGGTTGTTTGATCGGGTCTGCCTTTGATGCTGTGTCAGTCTAAATAAAGAATGCCACGGAGAGGTTGTGTCGAGCGACAGCGCTGTGTCCTGACGTGATTTAAAAATACAATATTGGCGACGAGGATGGCTGATATCTCTCTCCCACCACCTGCCCCCTCCCTGGCATTACCTGGCGAGCCTCCGGTACCATGGACTCGCTGGCTACATAGTTTTGAAAATTACATCATCGCCTCAGGGCTCGACGACGTGAGCCAGGCTAGGAAGACGGCTCTGTTGCTACACTGCTTGGGAGCAGAGGGTCATCGTGTGCTCGGGACTCTGGGGAACGTCACAAGCTTTGCCGAAGCTGTGGGACTTATGAGCACCCATTTCGCTGCTCCACAGAGTGCCCTCCTTCGGCGATTTATATTCCGTCAGCGACACCAACTGACTGGTGAGTCTGTGCGGCAGTACGTAGCTAATTTGCGAGGGCTAGCTAGCTCATGCAAGTTTGGCGCGCTTCAGGACGAGATGGTTCGCGACCAGCTAATCGAACACACCAACAACGCAAAGGTGCGTGAGACTCTCCTGTTGGAAAAAGACGATCTGCTGCTGTCCAGAGCAATTACCATCGCACTACAGGTTGAGGGAGCAGCTGAGTGTGCTGCTATGCTAAATACACAGCAAGTGGCCACCTCCAGTCAAGCTGCCAACGACTTCTCCCTCTACTCACGGCTGCCCCTCGGGACGCAACCCAACCAGAGCGAGGCGGGCGCCGACTCCACTGGGGACGTCTTGCAGCTGCAACGACGGCGTTCTCGGCCCCGCCCTCAACAGTCCTGTGGTAACTGTGGGTCTCGGTCTCATGTTTCAAGGGCTCAGAACTGCCCTGCCCGTGGCCAGACATGCCGTAGCTGCGGTAAGCACAATCACTTTGCCAACGTCTGTCGATCTTCCCCGGCTGGGTCAGAGGGCCACACCCCCCAGTCTTCAGCCGCCGTCATTCACAAGGTGAGCTCTGGGCCAGTGTCATTCAAATCATGCACAGTCAACATTAGTGATGTGTGCATCCCCCTGCTGTTGGACACCGGTGCAGGTGTGTCTCTCCTGAATGTTGATACCTACAGTCAATTTTTTGGTTCACTGCCACTGTCCGCACCCTCAGCTGTCCTCTGTGGGTATGGTGACTCCAAAATCGATCTGGTTGGCTCTCTCCAAGTGACTGTCCACTATGGAACCAAGCTGGTGCCCAATGCAGTTTTTCATGTGGCACGCCGTGGGGCCAACCTGATGGGCCTGGACCTGTTCTCCGCTCTGGGGTTCTCCCTCTTAGACACAAGGGGGGCAGCAATCCTGACTGTCGCCACACCTTGGCAGCAGAAGCGGCCATCGCTGTTTATGGGGCTGGGCTGCCTCTCCGCCTTCACCCATCAACCTCTCCTCAACCCTGCTGTGAAATCTGTCATCCAACCACTGCGCCGCATCCCGTTGGCTCTCTGTGATGGGGTCTCCGCCGAGCTGCAACAACTGCTGGAAGCTGGCATCATTGAACCAGTGGACGCGTCACCTTGGGTCTCAAACCTCGTGGTGGCTAAGAAGAAGTCGGGGGGCCTGCGTGTCTGCGTCGATCTACGTGCAGTAAATAAGGCAGTGGTCCCTGATAAGTATCCACTGCCCACCTCAGAAGAACTTACTGCTCAGTTCTATGGCTCTGAGGTGTTCTCCAAGCTCGACCTTAGACAGGGGTACTTACAGGTGCCCCTCCACCCCAGCAGCCGAAACCTCACAGCCTTTGTGACACATGCAGGAGTGTTTCGCTACACCAGGATGCCTTTCGGTCTCAGCTCCGCCCCTAGCTGCTTCCAGAAAATCATGGTCTCCGTGCTGGCTGGCATACTGGGCGTGGCCATTTATCTGGACGATATAGTGGTACACGGGCCCACCAGTGAAATCCACGACAAGCGCCTCAACATGGTCTTCGCAGCCCTGTCCAAGCACAAGCTAACTCTCAATGCTGAGAAATGTGTCCTCTCTGTGCCAGCCATCGACTTCGTGGGGTTCCGGCTGTCAGCGAGCGGTGTAACTCCACTACAATCCAACGTGGACGCCATTCTGTGACCTCACAGATCATCATCGACTTCCTGGACTCTCTTTTCTCTCGCTGGGGCCTCCCAAAGGCCATCACCACTGACAACGGCCCTCAGCTGGTCTCTGCTGAGTTCACTGCTTATCTCGAAAGCAAGGGCATCCGTCATATACGCACTGCGTACTACCACCCCCAGGCCAATGGCGGCGTTGAACGTTTTCACCAGTCACTGAAGAACGGCCTCAGAGCACACATGGCCCAAGGGTGCTCTTTCACGCGGGCCATCTGTCACACTCTGCTGCACTATCGGGCCACACAGCACTCGACCACAGGCGTCTCCCCAGCCTCTCTCATGCTAGGCCGGGAACTGTGCATGCCCCTTGACAGGCTCCGCCCCTCCACACCTCAGGCACCTCCCTCTGGGGTCAGAGCCTCAGTCACTCGTCAGCAGACGCGGATGAAGCAACGGTTTGACCAGTCAAAATGAACCAGGGTGCCAGACATCAATGTGTCAGACTGGGTCAGGGTCCGCAGGCCCCACAGGGACAATAAAATGGCTTCATACTGGTCCTCTCCTCTCCAAGTCACCCGTCAGCTGGGCCCAGCCACTTACCTCCTCAGCGATGGCACTCGGTGGCACTCCAGTCGTCTACGGAAGGTGTCAGCTCCGCCACACACAGCTGATGACACAACCATAGCCATTCCCTCAGCATGGCGAGACGCCCCGGGGCTTCATGCAGCTCCTACACGGGCCCCAGACATTTCTGGGCCTCAGCTTCCCCTGCCATCTCCCTCCCCACCTCGGCCTGCCCAGCCTCAGGCCACCCCGCGACCTGTTCGCACACGTTTACGCCCTGGCCACCTAGAGGACTTTGTGTCAACCTTTCATGTTTGAAATCCTGCCGGGGGGGGGGGGGGGATGTTATGTCTGCACACATCGACAGTGCTGCATTTGATTTGGTGCTGTTCTATTGTGCTGGGATCGATTGGTGATGCCTGCGGGCTCTGGGTTGTTTGATCGGGTCTGCCTTTGATGCTGTGTCAGTCTAAATAAAGAATGCCACGGAGAGGTTGTGTCGAGCGACAGCGCTGTGTCCTGACGTGATTTAAAAATACAATAGCCATCACACGGACATTTGAGGTAGTGCTTCTTTTTCGCAAGTTTCGTTTTCATCCTCCATTTTGTTTATCCAGTCGAAGCGACAGCGAGCTGCGGTGGCATACGGAACAGTTCTCTCCTTCCGATTAGTTCCTGGAGGTGAGGTGTCCGTAAGTGCAGATGTAAAACATTGTTAGAATGAGTGTTTTCACTGGGAATTGTTCTGAGGAAGGAAAACGGTGTTTAGTTTGTCAGATGAATGTGGGCTACACACGCTGGTCATTTGTTTCACTTTTCAGCTTATTGCTATGGAGGTCTATGCTAGGCTAATGGTTGTACAGGTGGTGTGCTAGCCTGGGTTATTTACCATGTTTATTGACTTAATGAGCATTAGAATTTGTACATATAATTATTTACATTGGTGGCATGGTGGTGCAGTGGTTAGCGCGGTCGCCTCACAACAAGAAAGTCCTGGGTTCGAGCCCCGGGGTAGTCCAACCTTGGGGGTCGTCCCGGGTCGTCCTGTGTGTCGAGTTTGCATGTTGTCTGCATGGGTTTCCTCCCACAGTCCAAAGACATGTAGGTTAGGTGAATTGGCTGTACTAAAGTGTGTGTGGGCCCTGTGTGATGGTCTGGCGGCCTGTCCAGAGTGTCTCCCTACCTGCCGCCCAATGACTGCTGGGTTAGGCTCCAGGACCCTGAGTGCAAGATAAGCGGTTCAGGTAATGCATGAATTAATTATTTACGTTGTCATTTTGTGTGCAGTGTATTGATGCATGCTTTGTATTGTGTGTGTGTGTTTTAGTTTTACAGAAACGACCAGTAAATCCACACCTTTTACCCAGAACACTGTTTTGTTGGAGTTTTTTTCTTCGCTATCTGCCTAGCCTTGCTCAGACATGCAAGAGCGAGGAAGAACAGTAAAAGGACCTCCACACAGCGGATGAAGACAGTGGAATAGAACTGTAATCAGCACACTGCATCCATAGTTCTTGGAAGCAGAATCAAGTGGATAGATGCATCATGGAGCAACAAAATGATGACCGGATGCAGAAAACTCATGAGACCAGGTCACAAGTCTCCAGCTCCATGTTATCAGTAAGAACAAGCAGGTCTTCAGCCATCGCGACAGCGATCAAAGCAAGAGCTAAAGCAGAGGCAGCTCGTGTACAGGTCTCCTACGCTGAAAAGGAGGCAGCTATGATGAGGGAGAAAGCTCAACTTGAGGCAGAGCATCAAAGGGTCTTGGCTGATGCAGCACATGGCAAAGCTGAGGTGGAAGCCAGTCTGTACATGCTACAAAAAGAGAGGAGTGCCACTGCTGCCTCAGCTGAAGTAGCAGTCTATGAAGCAGCAGCTGAAATAGAAGAGGAATCTCACAAAGACTTAGCCCAGATCACTCCCGAAGATTGTGCTCAGTGTACCAGTGAGTATGTACATACTCGGTCCTTGGTATCACATGCTTTGCAACAAGCTCCAGTCTCACAGCTACTGCCTGTTGCACCCACACATGCAGAAAGCATTCAGCGAAATTCAGTATACAGCAATTCACCTGCAAAGGCAGCGAAAACTTGTGCATTAAAAAGAAGACAGTAGATGACATTCAAAGCACAGACTATTCATATTATCCCCCACTGCAAATGTCTCACACATCCAGCCTTAGAGACTATGCATATGAAGCACCACAAATGATGGGCTTGGCAAAATACCTGGTCAGGAGAGAGATGGTGAGTTCTGGGCTGTTAAAATTCGATGACCGTCTGGAAAATACTGGGCATGAAAAACGTCTCTCCAATATGTCACAAGAGATCTCAATTTAACAGCCAGAGAGGAGCTTGACTTACTCACGAAGTGGCTCAGCCCAGAGTCATCTTCACAAGCGATGAGAATCAGGTCAGTTCGTGTCCACAATCCAACAGCAGGTGTCTACATGATTTGGCAGCAATTACAGGACAGTTATGGCTGCCCTGGGATGACTGAACATGCCCTACTACAAAAACTGAAGAATTTTCCCAGAATCTCCAACAAGATCGGCCAGCGGCTCAGAGAACTAGGAGACATACTTCTGGAAGTAGAGTCGGCAAAGTCAAGTGGACTCCTATCTGGTCTGGCATATCTCGACACTGCAAGAGGAGATAATCCAATAGTAGAAAAGTTTCCATATGGCCTGCAAGAACGATGGATCATGCAAGGCTCCAAGTACAAAGAAGAACATTTTGTTTCCTTTCCACCATTCAGTTTCTTTGTAAAATTAACATGCAACCAAGCAAAGACCAGGAATGATCAGAGTTTTTGCATTCTCCACATCCAGTAGCTTGAGCCCTTCAAGGCCAGAGAAACATGTAAGGTACAGTAATTGGACACCAGTGTCAGTAAGAAAAACTGAAGTGTCAGCCACACATCCAGCTTACCAGAATGGCACATCTAGGAAGCAAGCAGATGAACCAAACAATCAGTGTCCTATCCATAACAAGCCACACCCTTTAGCAAAGTGCCGTGGTACAGCACACAAAGAGGCAAGCATCTAGATGAAAGGAAAACTTATCTGAAGGAAATGTCCATTTGTTTTCGGTTTTCGGTGTTGCACATCTACAAAACACGTTGCAAGGAGGTGCAAGGAGTGTGATAGTGATGAGTACATCTCTGCATTACACCCAGGTCCAGCTTTTTGGTCTGTGGAGGCTCTGGTAATGGAGCAAGAGCACGGCGGGGAGCGACAGAGCATTGCGTTGCCTGAAGTCACATCCAAGTGCACAGAAATCTATAACAAAACTCTTCGGCCTGGATCATGTTCCAAGATCTGCCTAATTCATGTTGTGTACCCCGCCAACCATCCTGACAAGGCTGACAGGATGTACACAGTGTCAGATGACCAAAGTAACTGGTCACTGGTTAGTCGGAGTTCTGCAACCTGTTTGACATCAGTGCAGAGTGATCCTCCTACACTCTGAAGACATGCTCAGGCATAATGGAGATAGCAGGAAGGAAAGCCCGCAATTTCATTGTTTCATCACTCGATGGGAAAACTCAGGTAGCGCTTCCCCTCACCTAGAGTGCAATATGATACCAGCTGACAGATCTGAAATTCTCACGCCTGACATCACACAGTACTTCCCTCATCTCGAACCAGTCGCAGACAAAATTCCACCACTTGACCCCAATGTTCCTATCCTTCTGTTGCTAGGGCGGGACATTCTGAGTGTACACAAGGTACGAAAACAGTACAGTGGTCCACATTACACACCATATGCACAGCGACTGGATTTGGCTGGGTAATTGTGGGCGAGGTCTGCCTTGGAGGAACTCAAAAGCTATCCAATGTGAAAGTCTTCCGGACAAATATACTACAAAATCGACGCACTTCATTTCTCATGCCCTGTACTGGAACAATCAATGTAAAGGAGAAATTCAGTGCTCATATAGAGCAACATCATTTGAACCCTCCTTTCTGTCCCAAGGAGGTAGCTCCTGCCACCAACACAGATGAGCTTGGAGACGAGGTTTTTCAAAGAAATCCAGATGATGTCAAACCTGTTCTGTCTGTTGAAAAATGGCACCTTCCTGGAGATAATGGACAGAGAAATCTACATTGATCAAGCAAACCACTGGGTGGCACCCTTGCCATTCCGCTCACGACGTAGCTCTCTTCCGAACAACAGGGACCAAGCTTTGAAATGTCTCCCTACCCTGCAGCGTACACTCCAGAATAAGTCATCATGGGATGAAGAGATCCGCCCACAAGTGTCTACCCTTGTCACATAGACTACAGAAATGTTGTTTGGGTCACATAGATTTGAACGCTTCTCAAGCTTAAATTCCCTTGTGAGAGGTATGGCAACACTTACTCATTTTGCAAGGTAATTTTCTCAGGCTTCTCACAAAACAAAACAAAACCAAAAAAAAAAAAAAACTGCACAGGCTGGCACTACTGCAACAATCTGCATACTACTGAACTCACACAGTCAAAGACAGCCATCATTCAGTGTGTACAGCATTGAATTTATAAAGAAGAGCTCGAGAGTCTCACAAAAGAGGATGAGCTCTCCCACCAAAGCCATCTCAAGAAACTTGATTCCTTCATTGATGAGGAAGGGTTGATGAGAGTTGGAGGTCGCTTGCAGTCAGGTGACCTGTCAGAACTGGAAAAACACTCCCTAATAGTCCTAGCCACTCACCATGTAGCCACTCTACTAGTCAGGCATTACCACAACCAAGTAGCTCACCAAGGCCGCCAGTTCACCGAAGGCACATTCCGTACAGCAGGACTTTGGGTCGTCGGAGGTGAGAGGCTCGTTTCCAGTGTAATCCATAAATGTGTCACTTGCAGAAAATTGAGAGGACGGCTAGAGGAAAAAAAACAAAAACAAAAACGGCCAATTTGCTTACAGACAGAGTCACTGTGGCTCCACCTTTCACTCTTGTAGGCCTAGATGTTTTTGGGCCATGGGGTATCACATCCCACCACACTAGAGGGAAAAGTGCTGAAAATAAAAGGTGGGCTGTGATATTTATTTGCCTGAGCACCAGAGCAGTTCATCTGGAGGTTATAGAGTCAGTGTCGACTTCCTGTTTTGTAAATGCCTTACATCGATTCCTGTCAATTAGAGGAGCAGTCAAGCACCTCTGGTCAGACCGAGGCGCGAACTTTGTTGGAGCCCGCAAAGAACTGAAAAATCAGTGTTGATGATCCAGAGATCAGAGGATACTTGCTGGACCACGGCTGCACTTGGACATTCAAAGCACCTCATTCATCTCACATGGGAGGAGTGTGGGAAATAATGATTGGTGTTGTTTGATGCATTCTGGATTGCCTGCTGCTAAAAACTTCAACTACTCACCTCACACATGAGGTACTGACCGCTCTTCGTCATGGCCATAATTAACGCCAGGCATTTAGTTACTGTTTCGACCGACCCTGAAATGCCTGGAGTTCTCTCACCTGCAATACTTCTGACCCAGAAAGCCGGCATTGTGTCAGCACCACCCGGGAACTTTGAGCTCAAAGACATCTACAAAAGTCAGTTGAGAGAGGTCCAAAGTCTCGCATACTGTTTCTGGAAGAAATGGTGGCAGGAGTGTCTTGTGACATTGCAGACAAGGAGGAAGTGGGAAGGAGAGAGATCCAGCATTCAAGTCGGTGATGTCGTCTTACTTCAAGACTGTCAAGTGAGGCATAATGAGTGGCCTCTCGGACATATAGTCAAAGCCATACCTAGTGGCGACAACAAGGTGCGGAAAGTTGAGGTCAGAATCATGAAACAAAGGACTGCCAAAACTTACCCCAGCCCTGTTACAGAGGTTATTGTACTCTTGTCTGAAAAGGGATAAAATACCTAAATAATAGTGGTATTATTGTTAATATACCAGGCGGGGGGCGTTATCCCTGTTTAGTTTACATTATTGGTTCCTAGTGGACATTTGAGGTAGTGCTTCTTTTTCTCAAGTTTCGTTTTCATCCGCCATTTTGCATATTCAGTCGACCCGAGAGCGAGCTACAGTGTGCATACGGAACAGTCCTCTCCTTTTGTTTAAGCCCTGGAGGTGATGTGTCCGTAAGTACAGATGTAAAACATTGTTAGAATGAGTGTTTTTATGGGGAAATTGTTCTGTGGAAGGAAAACGTTGTTTAGTTGTCAGATGAATGTAGGCTACATATGCTGGTCATTTGTTTCACTTTTCAGCTTATTGCTATGGAGGTCTATGCTAGGCTAATGGCTGTACAGTTGGTGTACTAGCCTGGGTTATTTACCATGTTTATGGAGTTAATGAACATTAGAATTAGTACATATAATTATTTACATTGTCATTGTCATTTTGTATGCAGTGTATTGATGCATGCTTATATATATATATTATAGAAACGACCAGTAAAGTCACAGCTTTTTCCCAGAACACGGTTTTGTTGGATTTTCTTTTCTTTTGTTCGCTACCTGTCTAGCCTTGCTCAGGCACACAAGAGCAAGGGCAGAATACAGCCTAATATTTCTATACCTGCTCTACTGCAGTGTATTGAGACCTACACTTTACTCTCAAGTTATCACATCAATTGGGAGAAATCTGAGGTCTTGCCCCTGTCAGGCTTTTGCCCAGCCACTCTTTTTAATCAGTGGAAGTTCAAATGGTCCCCTAAGGGTATTAAATACGTTGGCATCCTAATAACCCCCAGCAATACATGGTTGAGGAAAACTTCAAGCCCCTACTTCAGAAAATGAAGAATGACTTTGTTAGATGGTCCAGGATTCACCCTTCCTTGTGGGGTAAAATAAACTCTCTTAAAATAATGTTGGCACCTATACTATTGCATTTTAGCGCATATTCCTCTGAAGATCTCAGACTCTTACTTTAAAGAAATTGATAGATACTAGATTTTACCCGGGGTAACACACAGCATCACTTAAGTGTAAAGAAACTGCAGGCTCCCACAAGGAGGGGTGGGCTTAGTCTACTGAATTTCAAGTGGTATTGTTGCGCTATTAATATAAAATGTACGAGTGTGTGGCTAGCAAATAGGAAGGAGCAGGTCAGGCCAGGCTGGTTTCAGTTTGAGTTTGAGGCTTGTAGAGGAGCTTCTCCTTGGCTTGGATTATTTAGTACAGATATAAACCACAACTATCTGACCACCCCATTGTTCTAAATACCAGCTCGTTATGGGCCGAGTTGCACAGAGCAGGGCACTGGGACTTTTCTAAATCTCCCCAGGCCTCCCTGTGGCATAATAAACGTATCCTTATAGGAGGCAAGAAAGGCTGGCCATTGGAAACCGTGGCGTGAGGTGGGGATTAGCTGTATATCTGATATATTTGATGAACATACTCAACAGTACTTAAGCTTTGACCAGAGTTCAGTTCAGTATCATCTCCCACTGAATCAATTTTGGAAACATATTTAAATGCAAGTGCTTTGTCCAAATTGCTAGGATGTCCCCTTGTCTGTCCGGCAGGTAGTCCAATTAGGAGCTTCTAACAAAGGCATCATCCCAAAAGGGAGTGGCTCCAAAATTTACTGTATGCTACAGGAACAAATATCTGACCCTTTAAACGAGGTTAAGGATCAATGGGCAAAAGAGCTGGCTCTAAACATTTCCCCTGCTGAGTGGAAATCATGCTGAACTAACCTGAATACCACATACAAAGAAGTGTGGCGACAGGCATGGGCACAAGTCCATGAGTACTGCGATGGCATCCAGCGCTTTACCTGTGCCCCTGTCCATAGGGTTAGTGGTTGTGTCACAAAGGGTGTCCGACGGAACATTTTGCCAAATCAATATGCGGATTGACAAGACCATACCAGATCAGTCAAGGCCTGGGATTAACAATGGCTGCCATTGGTGCTGTGCCGCCGATGGAAACTGTACAATCCGCTGTGGTGACCCCTGAGGAACAGGGAATAAGCTGAAAGAAGAAGACTATGTACAGAGAAGTAGAAAGTAAATTTATCCAACTGAAAATAATTCATAGATGGCACTGGACACCACAGAAATTGCATAGGAGGAATCTCATACCAGATGACTGCTGTTGGAGATGTAAGGGAGCTGGGGCCTGTATTTCACATATACTTTGGTTATGCCCGGCTCTAAAGGACTGGTGGAAAAACATTCACCACGTATTATTTGAAGTTGTTCAGAGGTAATTCCCAATCGCCTAAAACGGTTCATGTTGGGTTTAACAACGGAGCTCAAGGACACTGGCCTCTTGTCCTTTGAAAAGAGGTGGCTTATCCTGGCCACAGCTGCCAAATGTATACTATTGAGACACTGCATAAAAGAATAGCCTCCTCCCCATGAAGAGTGGGCTACACCTGTGGCTCAGCTGGCTAGCTATGAGAGGGTCTCATACTCTTTTTGGACAAGAGGGACTAATTTGAGCCTAACTGGGAACGATTTGTGGCTTGGTCAACGAGGACATAGAACATAGAGGGGGAATTGTGTATTGAATGCTGTATATGGTATTGTTACTGAATTTTGAGGGGTAATTTTATTTAATTTTTAAATTTTATTTATAATAATAATAATACTTATTATTATTATTGTTATTATTATTATTCATTTATTTTTCTGCCCTGTTTTTCTCTTTGAAAAACGTTAGTAAAATTGTTCATTTAAAAAAAAAGAAAAAGAAATAATGATTTTACGTAACTATTTCCTAATCAGGCCCTGTGATGGCCCGGCGGCCTGTCCAGGGTGTCTCCCCGCCTGCGGCCCAACGACTGCTGGGATAGGCTCCAGCATCCGCGCGACCCTGAGAGCAGGATAAGCAGTTTGGATAATGGATGGATAATGGATATTTCCTAATCAACACCGAGGGAAACAGTTTGAGTCTGTTTTGCAGGAAAGCATTCTTATAGAAAACATCGTTGTTAGGAGCCACTTAAGTAATTTCTCACAGATAAGTTATATCTGATTCTAAGAAGGAGGTCTCTCTCGCACCAGTAGAGCTGCAACGCACCATTTGCATGCAGCTGTTTTCCATGTTATGATGCCAAGCACTTATATAGTTGCATATCTGACGTAATAACAAGTGCAGGGTACCAAAATGGCAGAATAACAGAGACCCCACACTATTGTGTGATCTTAGGAAAACGTTTCATTCCTTGAAACACTAAGCTTGGGTGCTCAGATTCCCTTAGTTCCCCTTATGAAAATCAAAAATGTGCTTTGAGCTTGCATTTTAACTGGTGTGCAGTCAGTGTTCCTGTAAGAAGTCAAGGGAAACTGCTCCGGGGTGGCACCGCGGCCCATGTTGTTGTGTTTCTCTCCTCAGCCGTGCCGTCTCCTGCAGCGCCGAGGAAGACGACAAAAGCTTGGCAGCACAAGGCCAGTTGGGATTTGAGTAACTACAGGTTTCATTCATTTGTGTCTTTATTAGTTTTATTTTTACAGACACATTGACCATGTGCAACATTAAATGTGAATGTTTCTTTTTGATGTACTCTACAAGATTTGGCTCAACGCTGCAATAAACACACAAAGTGCGTGTCACTCTTGACCTTACTAAACTGCTATAATGATCAATCAATCAATCAATCAATCAATCAATCAATCAATCAAGTTGTATTTTATACAGGGCTTTTCTAGCTGCTCCAGCCACTGAAAGCGCTTTACATTTCTGGTCAGTTGTGAGTGTCAGACCCCTGTTATAACAGAACACAAGCCGTTTCCTGTACAGTCGCTCCCCATTCCACATGCATAAGGCCACCGCCATGTGATTTACAGCAACTGACTTGTTCACGCGTATGTTACAAAAAGATGTGACATGGGCCGTGTGAGACTCCTGACAGGAAGCAGAGCAGCGACAGACCTTAGTGGGTGAGCAGATAATGGACTGTGGACAGCGGTGGAATGGTCACCAGAAACCACCAAGTTGTGTTGCTGCGCCTCACCTGACCGTCTGCATTATTACCACGTGGGGATGAATCAGGGCCTCTGAACACACACAGGCTTTGCACGTCAACACGGCCGGATGGGTCTCCATGGCAACTGCTCCAATAGATCTCATCATTTCAGCGCATGCCAGGCTGACCACACGCATCAAAATCGGTTGTCACTCAACAAGTCCAACAGACCGGCGAGTGGATGACGCTGCTGACTAGTGAGCCGCTACTGCAGCAGTGTTGTCAACCAGCGCTTGTACCATCAGCCTTCCCACTGGCCTGACATGATATTTAACACCTGTGTCATTCGTAACGGCTTCATTTTCTGTGGGATGAGTGTTAATCTTAACAATACGACTGCTTATTTCTCCCAAATTTACTGATTGCACTGCGGCTGTGTCCACGTGCCGTTGTTTCTTGCGTAGTGGCTGGCGTAATGCTGGCGAGGGTAACTAAAACGCACCTACCCTCGATGTCAAACAGTAGCAGAACTGAGCGCTCAGAAAAAGGCGGTGAATAAAATGGGATTTTACTTTGCAGCCTGCCACCAGAAGCACAAAAGCACATTTCCAGTGAAAACGGGATTCTTCTTTCAGTCAGTTTCAGTCATTTAAGATATCTAGAGCTTTCAAAAATGGTACATTTTCAAAAGGGACCCAAAAAAAAAACATATTGAAGTGCTGTGTCATAAGTTGGACTGTTTTACATTTGTAAACTTCAATTGGGCAAGAACAAACAGAGGATTTCTGGAAAGAGAGTGTTGCTTAGTGCGTTTCTCTTTCTGTTTTCATGCTTTAAGAACATCAGCTGCCAAATTGGTACTCCACGGGGTGTTAAGAGGATGCGATAAGGCCGGATGACGTCATCATCACCCACAGATTACTGTCATCTTGACTCAACAGTTTTGGTTACGATGCTATTGCATGGCTCAAAAACCTAGAAATAAATACAGCTGAATGCAATTTGCAGTATTCGGCATGAGCCACTTACAAAACCGGACGTGTCGTCCAAGAGCTTGTAGTGCAGGTGGTGCAAGAATCATTAGATGGCCCTCTTATGCAACACTCATCAATCATTATTATCACCAGCAGGACTACGAGTATGGTGCAGAGAAGCTCTACATTTTGAAATCCCAGACTGGAACCTGTTTATGGGTTCACATAGTGAGGACATTAAAGGGCTCTCTTACTGAGTGGACCACATTAATCTCTGTGTTGAAAACATTATTCCCAGAAGAACAGGTTGCTACTATCAGGTTTCATACAGTTTCCCCAATACATTTCCATGACTTTTCCATGCCTTTGAGGCAAATTTTCATAACCATAGATTCTCTGAAACATCTGTGCATAAATGAAAAATAAGAATAGAAATCCATGTCAACATGTATCCCAGTATAGCTTAACTAAAAATAATGACGAGCTACGTGGTTCGATGCAAAATAAACATGTAAGTAATGCTGACGTAAGATGTTTACAGAATAAACTGTCAAACCCTGAAAACTCCACGTGTAGCCCAGTTAACATGCATGCCCGCGAGGCCATGGCCTTTGAAAAAAGATAAATAAATAAAAGTGTCCAGTATTACTACATTACACTACTCCAGAAGGCAGGATTACAGTATGACACTGCTTCAGAAGGCAGTATTACAGTATGACACTACTTCAGAAGGCAGTATTACAGTATGACACTACTTCAGAAGGCAGTATTACAGTATGATTCTACTTCAGAAGGCAGGATTACAGTATGACACTACTTCAGAAGGCAGTATTACAGTATGACACTACTTCAGGAGGCAGTATTACAGTATGACACTACTTCAGGAGGCAGTATTACAGTATGATACCAATTCAGGAGGCAGTATTACAGTATGACACTACTTCAGAAGGCAGTATTACAGTATGACACTACTTCAAAAGGCAGTATTACAGTATGACACTACTTCAGGAGGCAGTATTACAGTATGACACTACTTCAGGAGGCAGTATTACAGTATGACACTACTTCAGGAGGCAGTATTACAGTATGACAGTACTTCAGGAGGCAGTATTACAGTATGATACTACTTCAGAAGGCAGTATTACAGTATGACACTACTTCAGGAGGCAGTATTACAGTATGACACTACTTCAGGAGGCAGTATTACAGTATGACACTACTTCAGGAGGCAGGATTACAGTATGATTCTACTTCAGAAGGCAGGATTACAGTATGACACTACTTCAGAAGGCAGTATTACAGTATGACACTACTCCAGAAGGCAGTATTACAGTATGATACTACTTCAGAAGGCAGTATTACAGTATGATTCTACTTCAGAAGGCAGGATTACAGTATGACACTACTTCAGAAGGCAGTATTACAGTATGGCACTGCTCCAGAAGGCAGTATTACAGTATGACACTACTTCAGGAGGCAGTATTACAGTATGACACTACTTCAGGAGGCAGTATTACAGTATGACACTACTTCAGGAGGCAGTATTACAGTATGATACCAATTCAGGAGGCAGTATTACAGTATGACACTACTTCAGAAGGCAGTATTACAGTATGACACTACTTCAAAAGGCAGTATTACAGTATGACACTACTTCAGGAGGCAGTATTACAGTATGACACTACTTCAGGAGGCAGTATTACAGTATGACACTACTTCAGGAGGCAGTATTACAGTATGACACTACTTCAGGAGGCAGTATTACAGTATGACACTACTTCAGGAGGCAGTATTACAGTATGACACTACTTCAGAAGGCAGTATTACAGTATGACACTACTTCAGGAGGCAGTATTACAGTATGACACTACTTCAGGAGGCAGTATTACAGTATGACACTACTTCAGGAGGCAGTAGTGTCAGAGGGAAACTGTGTTTTGGAATACAAGACTTTGTAACAGAAAAACTTTAAACCAACTATGCCTCCAACCATTAACACAATTGAACATTAACAGCAGATAACCTTGCCTGTTTGAATCTCCCCAAAACAATTCATACACAGTTCCTCCCCACCCCCCCAATTCTGCACTTGCGTTCACAGCATGCAAACCTGGCAGCTATCTGGCTGTCGGGGATCATGACCTGAAAAAGCTGGCTTGTGTCTTCACATGACTTCTCACGATCCCTCCTCTGTTGCTCTCCCTGAGGGTTCTTCCTATTCTTCCTCCCTGTTAAAGGGTTTATTTTTAGGGAGTTGCTCCTTATCCGATGCGAGGGTCTAAGGACAGGATGTTGGGTTGCTGTAAAGCCCCCTGAGGCACATTTCTAATTTGTGATAACGGGCTATACAAATAAAATTGACTTGACCTAACTTGAAGGACTAGTGAGAATTAGCCACCTTTAGCGTCCAGAGTACCTCTGCAGCGAGGGTTTAGTTTCTGGGCACAGCACCTGAAATGGTCTCGTGTTTGATGGTGGACAAGAGGGGAGCACTGCAGCTAGCAGCAGTTGTCACGTTGATCACTAGGGTGGAAAACCTGGTGATGGGGCTGAGAGTTTATTCATGCAGCAGCCTGGTCTCCTTTGGCATGGCTAGCTAGCACTGCCTCTCCCATGTTCGAAATGTCGAACGTTTTACTACACAGTCAACATTTTGCATGTCCTGGGTCCTGGTCTTTCTCAAGTCAAGTCTTATACTTGTCCAAGTGAAGCCAGACATTAAACCAGCATGTTCCTGGCACTGCGTGAATTTACATGCTGTGAAAGTTCAAGCTGCAACTCGGAATCTGACGTTACCCCATGCAGAGACATGACGTCAAGTGGCATGACTGATCTACCTGAACATTAAAGTATTAATTTACCAATATAGATTTTCTCAGTCAATCTTAACTGAACCACACACTACACTCTATTATACAGGTATTTGTGAAGCACATTTCAATGACTTTTCCAAAATTTTCTGGGTTTATTTTATTTGATTTTAGTTTTTTACGAAATCTCCAGACCTGAAAATTGATAATTACAAATTCCATGGTTTTTTCATGAATGTATGAACCTTATACAATACAAAAGAAAACCTTTGCTCCCCAAGTACATAAATCTGTACAGAAGAAAGAGGGATATCTGAGCTAGAAACAGAAACCAAGTTCAGGAGCAATTAGGGAAGAAGATAAGGGAAGAGAAGAACACACAAAGAAAGAGGTTTAAGAATCAACATTGGTAGAGGATGTGAAGGAGGTGGCGTGGGGGATGGGAAAGTTTACTTGCAACATGTAGCAAAGGTCAATAGAAGAAAAGAAGAAACCCACTTTATTTTGTCATTGTATGGTTGTACGGTTACAATGAAATTTGTTTTATACATTCAACCTATCCTGTTGTATAGGACAGTGAGGTGGGCTGAGGTCAGTGGCTGGGTAGGCTGTGAGGTGCGGTGAGGTCAGTGGCTGGGTAGGCTGTGAGGTGTGGTGAGGTCAGTGGCTGGGTAGGTAGTGAGGTGTAGTGAGGTCAGTGGCTGGGTAGGCAGTGAGGTGTAGTGAGGTCAGTGGCTGGGTAGGCTGTGAGGTGTGGTGAGGTCAGTGGCTGGGTAGGCTGTGAGGTGTGGTGAGGTCAGTGGCTGGGTAGGCAGTGAGGTCAGTGGCTGGGTAGGCAGTGAGGTGTGGTGAGGTCAGTGCCTGGGCAGGCTGTGAGGTGTAGTGAGGTCAATGGCTGGGTAGGCAGTGAGGTGTAGTGAGGTCAGTGGCTGGGTAGGCAGTGAGGTGTGGTGAGGTCAGTGCCTGGGCAGGCTGTGAGGTGTGGTGAGGTCAGTGGCTGGGTAGGCTGTGAGGTGTGGTGAGGTCAGTGGCTGGGTAGGCAGTGAGGTGTGGTGAGGTCAGTGGCTGGGTAGGCTGTGAGGTGTAGTGAGGTCAATGGCTGGGTAGGCAGTGAGGTGTAGTGAGGTCAGTGGCTGGGTAGGCAGTGAGGTGTGGTGAGGTCAGTGGCTGGGTAGGCAGTGTGAGGTGTGGTGAGGTCAGTGGCTGGGTAGGCAGTGTGAGGTGTGGTGAGGTCAGTGGCTGGGTAGGCAGTGTGGGGTGTGGTGAGGTCAGTGGCTGGGTAGGCAGTGTGAGGTGTAGTGAGGTCAGTGGCTGGGTAGGCAGTGAGGTGTGGTGAGGTCAGTGGCTGGGTAGGCAGTGAGGTGTGGTGAGGTCAGTGGCTGGGTAGGCAGTGAGGTGTAGTGAGGTCAGTGGCTGGGTAGGCAGTGAGGTGTGGTGAGGTCAGTGCCTGGGCAGGCTGTGAGGTGTAGGGAGGTCAGTGGCTGGGCAGGCAGTGAGGTGTAGTGAGGTCAGTGGCTGGGTAGGCTGTGAGGTGTGGTGAGGTCAGTGGCTGGGTAGGCTGTGAGGTGTGGTGAGGTCAGTGGCTGGGTAGGCAGTGAGGTCAGTGGCTGGGTAGGCAGTGAGGTGTGGTGAGGTCAGTGCCTGGGCAGGCTGTGAGGTGTAGTGAGGTCAATGGCTGGGTAGGCAGTGAGGTGTAGTGAGGTCAGTGGCTGGGTAGGCAGTGAGGTGTGGTGAGGTCAGTGCCTGGGCAGGCTGTGAGGTGTGGTGAGGTCAGTGGCTGGGTAGGCTGTGATGTGTGGTGAGGTCAGTGGCTGGGTAGGCAGTGAGGTGTGGTGAGGTCAGTGGCTGGGTAGGCAGTGTGAGGTGTGGTGAGGTCAATGGCTGGGTAGGCAGTGAGGTGTAGTGAGGTCAGTGGCTGGGTAGGCAGTGAGGTGTTGTGAGGTCAGTGGCTGGGTAGGCAGTGTGAGGTGTGGTGAGGTCAGTGGCTGGGTAGGCAGTGTGAGGTGTGGTGAGGTCAGTGGCTGGGTAGGCAGTGTGGGGTGTGGTGAGGTCAGTGGCTGGGTAGGCAGTGTGAGGTGTAGTGAGGTCAGTGGCTGGGTAGGCAGTGAGGTGTGGTGAGGTCAGTGGCTGGGTAGGCAGTGAGGTGTGGTGAGGTCAGTGGCTGGGTAGGCAGTGAGGTGTAGTGAGGTCAGTGGCTGGGTAGGCAGTGTGAGGTGTAGTGAGGTCAGTGGCTGGGTAGGCAGTGAGGTGTGGTGAGGTCAGTGCCTGGGCAGGCTGTGAGGTGTAGGGAGGTCAGTGGCTGGGCAGGCAGTGGGAGGTGCTGAGGTCAGTGGCTGGGTAGGCAGTGAGGTGTAAGGAGGTCAGTAGCTGGGTAAGCAGTCAGGTGTAGTGAGGTCAGTGGCTGGGTAGGCAGTGAGGTGTGGTGAGGTCAGTGGCTGGGTAGGCAGTGAGGTGTGGTGAGGTCAGTAGCTGGGTAGGCAGTGAGGTGTTGTGAGGTCAGTGGCTGGGTAGGCAGTGAGGTGTGGTGAGGTCAGTGGCTGGGTAGGCAGTGAGGTGTGGTGAGGTCAGTGGCTGGGTAGGCAGTGAGGTGTGGTGAGGTCAGTGGCTGGGTAGGCAGTGAGGTGTGGTGAGGTCAGTGGCTGGGTAGGCAGTGAGGTGTAGTGAGGTCAGTGGCTGGGTAGGCTGTGAGGTGTGGTGAGGTCAGTGGCTGGGTAGGCAGTGAGGTGTGGTGAGGTCAGTGGCTGGGTAGGCTGTGAGGTGTGGTGAGGTCAGTGGCTGGGTAGGCTGTGAGGTGTGGTGAGGTCAGTGGCTGGGTAGGCTGTGAGGTGTGGTGAGGTCAGTGGCTGGGTAGGCTGTGAGGTGTGGTGAGGTCAGTGGCTGGGTAGGCAGTGAGGTCAGTGGCTGGGTAGGCAGTGAGGTGTGGTGAGGTCAGTGGCTGGGTAGGCTGTGAGGTGTGGTGAGGTCAATGGCTGGGTAGGCATTGAGGTGTAGTGAGGTCAGTGGCTGGGTAGGCAGTGAGGTGTGGTGAGGTCAGTGCCCGGGCAGGCTTTGAGGTGTGGTGAGGTCAGTGGCTGGGTAGGCTGTGAGGTGTGGTGAGGTCAGTGGCTGGGTAGGCAGTGAGGTCAGTGGCTGGGTAGGCAGTGAGGTGTGGTGAGGTCAGTGGCTGGGTAGGCTGTGAGGTGTAGTGAGGTCAATGGCTGGGTAGGCAGTGAGGTGTAGTGAGGTCAGTGGCTGGGTAGGCAGTGAGGTGTGGTGAGGTCAGTGGCTGGGTAGGCAGTGTGAGGTGTGGTGAGGTCAGTGGCTGGGTAGGCAGTGTGAGGTGTGGTGAGGTCAGTGGCTGGGTAGGCAGTGTGGGGTGTGGTGAGGTCAGTGGCTGGGTAGGCAGTGTGAGGTGTAGTGAGGTCAGTGGCTGGGTAGGCAGTGAGGTGTGGTGAGGTCAGTGGCTGGGTAGGCAGTGAGGTGTGGTGAGGTCAGTGGCTGGGTAGGCAGTGAGGTGTGGTGAGGTCAGTGGCTGGGTAGGCTGTGAGGTGTAGTGAGGTCAGTGGCTGGTTAGGCAGCGAGGTGTGGTGAGGTCAGTGGCTGGTTAGGCAGCGAGGTGTGGTGAGGTCAGTGGCTGGTTAGGCAGTGTGAGGTGTAGTGAGGTCAGTGGCTGGGTAGGCAGTGGGGTGTGGTGAGGTCAGTGGCTGGGTAGGCAGTGCTAGGTGTAGTGAGGTCAGTGGCTGGGTAGGCAGTGGGGTGTGATGAGGTCAGTGGCTGGGTAGGCAGTGGGGTGTGATGAGGTCAGTGGCTGGGTAGGCAGTGCTAGGTGTAGTGAGGTCAGTGGCTGGGTAGGCAGTGTGAGGTGTAGTGAGGTCAGTGGCTGGGTAGGCAGTGCTAGGTGTAGTGAGGTCAGTGGCTGGGTAGGCAGTGTGAGGTGTAGTGAGGTCAGTGGCTGGGTAGGCAGTGTGAGGTGTGGTGAGGTCAGTGGCTGGGTAGGCTGTGAGGTGTAGTGAGGTCAGTGGCTGGTTAGGCAGCGAGGTGTGGTGAGGTCAGTGGCTGGTTAGGCAGTGTGAGGTGTAGTGAGGTCAGTGGCTGGGTAGGCAGTGGGGTGTGGTGAGGTCAGTGGCTGGGTAGGCAGTGCTAGGTGTAGTGAGGTCAGTGGCTGGGTAGGCAGTGGGGTGTGATGAGGTCAGTGGCTGGGTAGGCAGTGGGGTGTGATGAGGTCAGTGGCTGGGTAGGCAGGGGGCATTCACAAATCCATATTACATTCTTTTGTGCTCTCTAATGTTTTGTAACTTTCTGATCCTTGGTCATTCTTCCAACTGCCACAGAATTCTAGAATATTGGGCCCCCGGCTGAACTACATTCCAAATGAAACCTAAACAAAAATATTGTCCAAGTATATATGAAGTACTTTTTTCTTGTTTTATATGGATTTTGATGGCTGTGGAATGGCCAAGTAACACCGATGCCTTTCCTGAGAGCTCTCAGACCATTGTGGATTTTGTTGTGGTCACTACAAACAGCAGTTATGAGATACTATTTGTAAATATTGTTGCAACATTACCTGAAAAGAAGAACACAAACACAGTATAAAGACACAACATTTGTGGTAAAAATATGTAATTTAATATATGTAAAATATAAAAATACATATATTGAAATTATGTACCATTTCCTTGCATCATTTCCAGTATTATGGCCTATAATAAAATGAGCTCCATATGATTCAGTGCAGGCCTTTTTACCTGCCCAGGGAGCTAACGGCCATTACCATCGCCGCTGTATACATCCCCCCACATGCTAATGCTAAGGAAGCACTTAAGCAGCTACAATGTGCCATCAGCAGACAACAGACCAAACACCCGGACAATGCCTTTATCATGGGTGGTGACTTTAATCAGGCTAACCTCAGGGCTGTATTGCCCAAATTCCATCAGCATGTCTCCTGCCCCACTAGGGGACAAAACACCCTGGACCATCTCTATACAAACATCAAGGACTCATACAAAGCTACTCCCTGCCCCCACCTGGGACATTCTGACCACCTCTGCCTGTTCCTGGTCCCAGCCTACAAACCCCTAATAAAACGGATCAAGCCAGCAGTAAAGACAATCACTGTCCGGCCAGAAGGAGCAGTCTCTGAACTCCAGGACTGTTTTGACAACACAGACTGGAGTATTTTTGCACATTCAGCTACCCATGGCTCCCATATAGACATTAATGAACAGACATCTGCCATACTAGCCTACATTAACTTTTGCACTGAGAGTGTCACAACAAAAAAATCAATCTGCGCCTTTCCAAACCAGAAACCGTGGATGACCAGTGAGGTCCATCACCTGCTGAAAGTCCGGGATGCAGCGTTCAAGTCAGGTAACTGTGAGGCCTACAGCGCAGCCAGATCCAACCTCAAAAAGGGCATTACAACCGCCAAACATAAATATTCCCTATGAATAGCGGACCACTTTCACAATAACTCTGATCCCCGGCGAATGTGGCAAGGCATTCAGTCTATCACAGACTACAAAAGCTCCAATAGCGGTCCCACTGTCCATGATGCATCCCTGCCTGCTGTAACTGGACCCTGGACTTCCTGACCAACAGACCTCAGTCTGTTAGATTAGGTGACCACACCTCCTCCACCCTGACCCTCAGCAAAGGTGCCCCTCAAGGCTGTGTTCTGAGCCCCCTCCTTTTCTCCCTCTTTACCCACGACTGCCTGCCAACTCACCCTTCATATGTTACAGTTAAGTTTGCAGATGACACCACAGTCATTGGCCGTATCACCAACAATGACGAGATGGCCTACAGGGACGAGATTCAGCACCTCACATCATGTGCACTACCAACAATCTTGTCCTCAATGTGCAGAAGACGAAGGAGCTGATTGTGGACTTCAGGAGGTCTAGAAGCTGCAGCCACTCCCCCATACACATCAATGGGGTGGAAGTGGCACATCTTTCCAGCTTTAAATTCCTTGGAGTCCAATTCAGCAAGGAATTTTCCTGCACATTAAACACCCAGGCCCTTGTAAAAAAGGCCCACAATGCCTGCATTTCCTGAGGAGGCTGAGGAGCGCCCGTCTATCCCCCAAATTCTCACCAACTTCTACCACTGCACCATAGAGACCATCCTGACCAGCTGCATCTCAGTGCGGTAACGCAACTGCACATCAGTAGACCAGAAAGCTCTGCAGCGGGTCGTCAAAGAGGCCCAGCATATCACTGGTACCCAGCTCCCAGCCATAAAAGACATTTATCTCAAACGAGCCACGCATATCAATAGCTCCAATAACGACGGGCGCGGCCAAACATCGGTACAGAAAAGAGCCACTCATATCTATGGCTCTGTTAGCGACGGGCGTTGGTAAACATCGGGACACAAAGAGCCACAGACATCTATAGCTCTGACAACGACTCCAAGAGAGTAATTTCTGAGTCTCATCACCAGCCAGTCAGACTAGCTTGGTCTAGTCAGACTGGCACGAACTGAGGAAGCCTCTTGGATGAGAGGCGAAACGTCTTCACGGATATATACCAAGTCCAGTTGCACTTGATTCAACTCCTTTGGATGACCATGACCTGGATGAATGAGAAAATTCACAGACTTATCACAAACGCTGCCTTCGAAAGGGTCTCAGCATCAGCAGAGATCCCACCCACCCCAACCATGGACTGTTCTCCCCCCCTGTGTTCTGGGAGGCGCTACAGGAGCCTCAGAGCCCGCACTACCAGGCTCAAAAACAGCTTCTTTCCATAAGCTGTTGCCCACCTGAACCTGGCCGCCCACCTGAACCTGGCCACCCACTGAATGTCTGTAGATATTTTTAAATATTTTGTACTCTTGCTCTTTTTTAACTTATTTTTAGCTTTTGGTCTTCATGTGTGTATGCAGTGCATCCAGAAAGTATTCACACCCCTTCACTTTCCCCACATTTTGTTATGTTACAGCCTTATTCCAAAATGGATGAAATTCCTTTTTTTCCCTCATCAATCTACACACAATACCCCATAATGACAAAACGAAAAAGTTTTGGAGAAATTTTTGCAAATGTATTAAAAATAAAAAACTGAAATATTGCATGTACATAAGTATTCACACCCTTTACTCAGTACTTGGTTGAGGCACCCTTGACAGCGATTACAGCCTCAAGTCTTCTTGGGTATGAAGCTACAAGCTTGGCACACCTATATTTGGGGTATTTCTCCCATTCTTCTCTGCAGATCCTCTCGAGCTCTGTAAGGTTAGATGGGGAGCGTCGCTGCACAGCTATTTTCAGGTCTTTCCAGAGATGTTCAATGGGGTTCAAGTCTGGGCTCCGGCTGGGCCACTCAAGGACATTCACAGACTTGTCCCGAAGCCACTCCTTCGTTGTCTTGGCTGTGTGCTTAGGGTCGTTGTCGTGTTGAAAGGTAAACCTTCGCCCCAGTCTGAGGTCCTGAGCGCTCTGGAGCAGGTTTTCATCAAGGATCTCTCTGTACTTTGCTCCATTCATCTTTCCCTCGATCCTGACTAGTCTCCCAGTTCCTGCCACTGAAGAACGTCCCCACAGCATGACGTTGCCACCACCATGCTTCACTGTAGGGATGGTATTAGCAAGGTGATGAGAGGTGCCTGGTTTCCTCCAGACGTGACTTTTGGCATTCAGGCCAAAGAGTTCAATCTTGGTTTCATCAGACCAGAGAATCTTGTTTCTCATGGTCTGAGAGTCCTTTAGGTGCTTTCTGGCAAACTCCAAGCGGGCTGTCATGTGCCTTTTACTGAGCAGAGGCTTCCGTCTGGCCACTCTACCATAAAGGCCTGATTGGTGGAGTGCTGCAGAGATGGTTGTCCTTCTGGAAGGTTCTCCCATCTCCACAGAGGAACGCTGGAGCTCTGTCAGAGTGACCATCGGGTTCTTGGTCACCTCCCTGACCAAGGCCCTTCTCCCCCGATTGCTCAGTTTGGCTGGGCGGCCAGCTCTAGGAAGAGTCCTGGTGGATCCAAACTTCTTCCATTTACGAATGATGGAGACCACTGTGCTCTTCGGGACCTTCAAAGCTGTAGACATTTTTTTGTACCCTTCCCCAGATCTGTGCCTCGATACAATCCTGTCTCGGAGGTCCACAGACAATTCCTTTGACTTCATGGCTTGGTTTCTGCTCTGATATGCACTGTCAACAGTGGGACCTTATATAGACAGGTGTGTGCCTTTCCAAATCATGTCCAATCAATTGAATTTACTACAGGTGGACTCCAATCAAGATGTAGAAACATCTCAAGGATGATCAGTGGAAACAGGATGAACCTGAGCTCAATTTTGAGTGTCATAGCAAAGGGTGTGAATACTTATGTACATGCAATATTTCAGTTTTTTATTTTTAATAAATTTGCAAAAATTTCTACAAAACCTTTTTCACGTTGTCATTATGGGGTATTGTGTGTAGATTGATGAGAAAAAAAGGAATTTAATCCATTTTGGAATAAGGCTGTAACATAACAAAATGTGGGGAAAGTGAAGGGGTGTGACTACTTTCCGGATGCACTGTATCTTATACTGTGTTTGCTGTGTTTGTCTGTGTCTGTCTTGCACCGTTTGGTGAAGCCACAGCCCTCATTTCATTTTTAACATGGGCCTGCACATTGTTTTTAATGACAATAAATTGAATTGAATTGAACTGAATATAATGGTTAAAGATATATAATGATAATATATAATGGTAATAGATATATAATGGTAATATAGATATATAAAGATAATATATATATATATATATAATGATAATATAGATATATAATGATAATAGATATATAGGAATACAAGAATATAGCTACATCATGATAAGATATACTATATAATGATAATAGAATATAGCTATATTGTGGGAGTGCAGGAATGAGGAGACGGAGAGATCGAGTCGAGTCAATCCCGTTTACTCGCCACACAAAACAACACCCATACAGAACAATCTCTCCTGACAACCACCTAACCAACCGCTAGGCTGCTGCAAACATGGCCCCACCCCGGAAACTCTAAGCAGTGCCTAGGTCATCACTCTGAAACGTCCGCCTTAAAGGAGGAGCAGCCCCTGGTGAATCTACCATCAGTTGTGTATCACCACAACATTATGATAATAGATTTATATTGATAATATATATAATATAGATATACGTATACTACCAAGATATAGATATATAATGATAATAGAATATAGATATATTATGATAATATATATGTAATGATATGATATAGATATATAATGATAATAGTCATAATAACAATACATTAACTCCAAAGGTGCCACCTAAAATTATACAGCTCAATATATTACCAAGATTTTTAAATTTCATTCATGTTCATACTGTCAGTGTGTTGATTCTCGTATTATTGCTGTTTTTGTTGGAAAGTGTGTTGGCACACCTTGGTGTGATAATGCACTTTAGATTAACTCTGACTCGACTCGACCTGACCTGACCTGACCTAAGACATGGTGCTATTGCAGTGAAACAAACATACGGGTATCAGCTGACATGGCCATGGTCATGATCGGACATGAATGTCATCTGCTACAGACTGATTTTCAGTGGAGCATGTTGGGATGTGGGCGGCACGGTGGCACAGTGGTGAGCAAGGGCCCCCTCACAGCAAGAAGGTCCTGGGTTCGAGCCCCGGGGTAGTCCAACATTGGGGGTGGTCCCGGGTCGTCCTCTGTGTGGAGTTTGCATGTTCTCCCCGTGTCTGTGTGGGTTTCCTGCGGGGGCTCCAGTTTCCTCCCACAGTCCAAAGACATGTAGGTCAGGTGACTCAAAGACATGTAGGTCAGGTGACTCAAAGACATGTAGGTCAGGTGACTCAAAGACATGTAGGTCAGGTGACTCAAAGACATGTAGGTCAGGTGACTCAAAGACACGTAGGTCAGGTGACTCAAAGACGTGTAGGTCAGGTGACTTAAAGACATGTAGGTCAGGTGGCTTAAATATATGTAGGTCAGGTGACTAAATGACATGTAGGTCAGGTAACTCAATGACATGTAGTCAGGTGACTCAATGACATGTAGGTCAGGTAACTCAATGACATGTAGGTCAGGTGACTCAATGACATGTAGGTCAGGTGACTTAAAGACATGTAGGTCAGGTGACTCAATGACATGTAGGTCAGGTGACTTAAAGACATGTAGGTCAGGTGACTCAATGATATGTAGGTCAGGTGACTCAATGACATATAGGTCAGGTAACTCAATGACATGTAGGTCAGGTTACTCAATGACATGTAGGTCAGGTGACTCAGTGACATGTAGGTCAGGTGACTCAATGACATGTAGGTCAGGTGACTCAGTGACATGTAGATCAGGTGACTCAGTGACATGTAGGTCAGGTAACTCAATGACATGTAGGTCAGGTAACTCAATGATATGTAGGTCAGGTGATTCAAAGACATGTAGGTCAGGTGACTCAATGACATGTAGGTCAGGTAACTCAATGACATGTAGGTCAGGTGACTTAAAGACATGTAGGTCAGGTGACTCAAAGATATGTAGGTCAGATAACTCAATGACATGTAGGTCAGGTGACTCAAAGACATGTAGGTCAGGTGACTCAAAGACATGTAGGTCAGGTAACTCAATGACATGTAGGTCAGGTGACTCAGTGACATGTAGGTCAGGTGACTCAGTGACATGTAGGTCAGGTGACTCACCATACTAAATTGTCCCTAGGTGTGTGTGTGTGTGTGTGTGTGTGTGTGTGTGTGTGTGTGTGTGTGTGGGCTCTGTGTGATGGTCTGGCGGTCTGTCCAGTGTGTCTCCCCGCCTGCCGTCCAATGACTGCTGGAATAGGGTGCAGCATCCCCGTGACCCTGAGAGCAGGATAAGCAGTTGGGATAATGAATGAATGAATGGATGGATGGATGGATGGATGAATGAATGAATGGATGGATGGATGGATGGATGGATGGATGATGGATGGATGATGGATGGGTGATGGATGGATGATGGATGGATGATGGATGGGTGATGGAAGGATGTTATAGGTTGCAATTTCACATGAAGGGAGGTAAAATGTCCGGCCTGAGTGATCTTGGTAAAACCCTCCATTTGAACAGGGGTGTGTAGACGCCTCTCATCCACTGCGTGTCTCCATCGATGGCTGTGGCTTTACGTCCAAAACCAAGATAAACCACTTCCGGTTTAAACTCCACCACCTTCTGGCTCCTCTCAAAACAAGAATTCAAAAACATATCCGCATGTCCGCCATGACTATCGCCTACTTCCGGCTTAAACTGTCTGCGGCTAGCGTCAGGACGTCCCTGCCCGGCATAGAGGCGTGCAGGGTGGACATACCAGACCGGTCGCCGGGATTCGCACACACGTCCACACCACACGGCCCGCCAGCCTGCACGACACGTCTTGGTCAGGGGGGCGGGGGGAGGGGAGGGGGGGGAGAAGCTGAGTCAACACGCCGCCCTCTCGCGAGCCCCCTTGACTCGCGGTCCCCCGGGCCTCACACGCGGGGCAGAGAGGCAGGTGGGTAAACGAAGCGGTTCCGTGACTTCCAGCTCCCATGAGGGAGCGACGCGGCGCCCCGCGGAGTGAGCGGGGGTGGCCGCCTCTCGTGTTTGTGTATGTGCTCTGTCAGACTCCACTTCCCGAGTCGGAGTCAGCCGGCGCTGGACCGCTCCGCGCTCTTTGATGATGTGCAAGCGTCCTAAAGTAGTGCCCAGCATGGCTCCGCGCAGCGCAGCGCGGCGCGGCGAGCACTCTGACTGGAGCCGCTCTCTCCTGTACTTCCGGTATATCCGGAAGACACGTAGCTGCGCCAGCGGCCCACGTTTTTAGATGCCTGAGCGCGGCAGCCTGAGCGCGGCAGCCTGAGCGCGGCAGCCTGAGTGCGGCAGCCTGAGCGCGGCAGCCTGAGCGCGGCAGCCGGGCCTGAGCACAGTGCAGTCCGGAAGAGGGACGGGAAGGTCGCGCTGATGATTGTTTGTTTGTTTTGGCCACGACCACGAGACTGCGGTGTACTGACCCTCCCAGCCGCGTCACTTTGGTCACGTGGGCTCATTCCGTCTGTTATAGCGGTACATGCGGCCCCCATAGTTCAGTGTCTGCTACCTGAACAAAACCCTCTCGAAGCAAACAGACGGTCTCTCAACAGGAAGTGGTACCGGTCAGCTCATAGGCCTCTAGCGGCCATGTCCGTCCTAATGTCATGAGAAGACGCGTAACTTGTTCATCTTCAGGGACGGACGCCAGTCTGCTTGGCTTGACCCAATGCCCCATAGAAGGTCAAGACAGATTTCCCCTTCTAAAGACTTAACCCTCGTGTTGTCCCACATTGTGCACACTGTCCTTGTCTTCAGGGTCATTTCTGAGCCGCCTTCATTAAACCTCTGAGTCAAAGCAACTTAATTTAATGTTAAACCCCAACTCTATTGTGCAGAAAGAAACAAGCTGTCACTCATCACAACCTGTGTGACTGTCTGGGTTTCCCTCCTCACACTGCATTTAATCACTGGACACCCCTCGCTTTTATAGGGTCACACATGACCCACACATGTCTTATGCTCACACATGTCTTAGGGTCACACATGACTCACACATGTCTTAGGGTCACACATGACCCACACATGTCTTAGGGTCACACATGACTCACACATGTCTTAGGGTCACACATGACTCACACATGTCTTAGGGTCACACATGACCCACACATGTCTTAGGGTCACACATGACCCACACATGTCTTAGGGTCACACATGACCCACACATGTCTTAGGGTCACACATGACCCACACATGTCTTAGGGTCACACATGACCCACACATGTCTTAGGCTCACACTGACCCACACATGTCTTAGTACCCTAGTGATGTACAGCTTTCATGGAAATATGAACATAAACAGTGTTTCACTGTTTGTAATGTTGGGGTCCCTGTAGGAAAAGTCATCACATGTTTGTAATATTGGGGTCCCTGTAGGAAAAGTCATCACATGTTTGTAATGTTGGGGTCCCTGTAGGAAAACTCACCACATGTTTGTAATGTTGGGGTCCCTGTAGGAAAAGTCATCACATGTTTGTAATGTTGGGGTCCCTGTAGGAAAAGTCATCACATGTTTGTAATGTTGGGGTCCCTGTAGGAAAAGTCATCACATGTTTGTAATGTTGGGGTCCCTGTAGGAAAACTCACCACATGTTTGTAATGTTGGGGTCCCTGTAGGAAAAGTCATCACATGTTTGTATGTCGGGGTCCCTGTAGGAAAAGTCATCATGTTTGTATGTCGGGGTCACTGTAGGAAAAGTCATCACATGTTTGTAATGTTGGGGTCCCTGTAGGAAAAGTCATCACATGTTTGTAATGTTGGGGTCCCTGTAGGAAAAGTCGTCACATGTCAGGTTGAAAACAGATCATGTCGAGTCTTTTCTCTGCTGTTCAACACTGCTGTGGGTCATTTGACCCGCAGGACAACGAGGGGTCGATAAATAATTCAACGATCGTTTATAAAGCTGTTCGGTTTCCATATAAGAAATCGGTCAGTGAGGGAATATCAGGGCAACGATTAAACACCCGGAATAAAAACTTTACTTGTTAAAACTAAAACTCAGGCGAGAGTCCTGACAGCCAAGTGCTAAAATGTCCAACTGTGCTGTGACAGGACATGAACCGCCCCGCTGCACCCAACCACAGGCGCCCAGCGACCACGGGGATTACGAAGGTAAGCCGATCAGGTGGTTTGGGGACTTAACACCAGTCAAGTTGTGAATGAAATAGGTGATCCACATTTAAAGCCTCAGCGCTGCTTTTCCTCAAACCACAGGTGTAGAGAAGTTTCGAGATTTACCCCAACAAGTTTACGACTTGAGGCCATGACCTTGAATCGGTGCAATTCCCGCTGCAGGGCCCCACGAAGTAGACCAGCGAGAACACAAGAGCTGCAGGGCCCTATGGGAGCCAGCTGCCCCACTGTCTGCGAACAGCTTGCCTCAAAGGCCCTTGACGCCACCGATTGAGAAATGCAGCTTACTGATGCAACTGAAGAAAACAGGCCGTCTAAATACAAATAAACCTGTAACATCTGCAGGCAGACCGAGTACAGCTTTCGGGAATCCATCTTGCTCCTCTGGCTGGGCAGGGAACATGTGACCTGAGTGTAAATAAAGCAAACGGCATGAGTCGGGACTAGAGTGTGTGCCCTGACCCGCTGGGCAGATGGATGCTCTGGTCTCTGTGGTAGAGAGCTGGCCCCGTCAGAAGACTGGGAATCCACAGCTGTGTTTTCACTGAGCTTGTTTCTGACAGGCACATGGTGCCTCCCCATGCTCCCCTCACAATCCTCCTCATGCTCCCCTCAGAATCACTAACACAGAAAATGTTCTCGCTGTGGAGCGATGCTACTACACATATGAGCACAAACAGGCTTGATGTGTCATTTATGTAACTGCAACCTCCCTGCCACATTTACCCCTGCGGTGTACTGTACAGGCACTGCCTCTGCCCCCCCCACAACCTCTGGACTTTATCCCGGCATAGCTCAGACCCTGGTCACACTCCTTATGTACGTTTAATGAGAAGTCCTTTTTAATGGTGCCTCACTCCTCACTTGTACACCACTTCCGGTGGGGGAAGATGGTGGCACAAATTCATGTTCGTAGCGGCCTCACCCAGTACCGGTGTGGGGAGGGGGTGGTGCAAATTCACATTTGCGGCGGCCTCACCCAGTACCGTCTTTGTCCACATCTGCGTCTAAGTGTTTGTCTTTGTTTGTTGGCTGGGAGAGCTGGTGCTGGATCAGCTGGGAGAGCTTGGTCTGCTACGCTGTGGGCCCAGGGACCACAGCCTTGCCCAGATCTGCACCCGAGGAGGTAATACCAAGGGCGGTCTGACAGGACGTGGAAGCAGGGCTGGCTAAGCTAACTGCTAGCCCATGCAGACCGGCAGTTCCGATAACACCGAGGGCGGTCTGGAGGCGGCCTCACCTGGCATTGACAGTGGTGTTTTTGATGTCGTGGTGAGGAGTGGGGGGGAGGTGTGTTGAGGGTGTCTGGCTGGGAGAGCTTGGTCTGCTTCGTCCTGGTGCCACAGGCACCATGGCACTGCCCGGAGATGCACCCGAGGAGGAAACACCGAGGACGGTCTAATAGGACACGTAATCGGGGCAGGCTAGGCTAACTGCTAACTCATGCGGTTCTGACAGTCATCCTGGCTGGCGTTTCATCCCTAGGACAGTGATTTATTATTTATTTCTTAAGTCTGGATATGTGTGTTAGTGTTGACATGTGTGTTAGTGTGGGTATGTGTGGTAGTGTTGACATGTGTGTTAGTGTGGGTATGTGTGTTAGTGTTGACATGTGTGTTAGTGTGTGTTAGTGTGGATATGTGTGTTAGTGTTGACATGTGTGTTAGTGTGGGTATGTGTGGTAGTGTGGATATGTGTGTTAGTGTGGGAATGTGTGGTAGTGTGGGTGTGTGTGTTAGTGTGGCTATGTGTGTTAGTGTGCATATGTGTGTTAGTGTTGACAGGTGTGTTAGTGTTGACATGTGTGTTAGTGTGGGTATGTGTGTTAGTGTTGACATGTGTGTTAGTGTGTGTTAGTGTGGGTATGTGTCTTATTGTGGGTATGTGTGTTAGTGTGGGTATGTGTGTTAGTGTGGGTGTGTGTGTTAGTGTGGGTGTGTGTTAGTGTGGCTATGTGTGTGTTAGTGTGGGTATGTCTGTTACTGTGGGTGTGTGTTAGTGTTGACATGTGTGTTAGTGTTGACGTGTTATAGTGTGTGTTATTGTGGGTGTGTGTGTTAGTGTGGGTGTGTGTGTTAGTGTGTGTGTGTGTGTGTGTTAGTGTGGTTATGTGTGTGTTAGTGTGGGTATGTCTGTTACTGTGGGTGTGTTTGTGTGGGTATGTGTGTTAGTGTTGACATGTGTGTTAGTGTGGGTATGTGTTTTAATGTGGATATGTGTGTTAGTGTGGGTATGTGTGTTAGTGTGGGTATGTGTGTTAGTGTCAGAATGGGTGTTAGTGTGGGTATATGTGTCAGTGTTGATATGTGTGTTAGTGTGGGTATGTGTGTGTGTGTGTGTGTGTGTGTGTGTGTGTGTACATACACACAGAGTGTTGTGATGCGTCTAGTGCAGCAGTGTGTAGTTGGAGGGAAGGTGCATGTGTTCTTCCAACCCGCTTGTGTCCCTCCTGCCCTTAGCTTGCTGCCGCTGGCTAGCCTTTGTGGTGAATAGGGAAGCGTCCTAGCGTGTAAGCCTTCCCTTGCCAGTACATAGCCTCTCCTTCACCAAGACTCCTGCCAGGCCTCCCCGTGGCCACACGTGGTAACTGGGGTCTTGCGGCCCCAGGCTAACTTGGCAGGGGATCTCGGAGCAGCAGTGGGCCCCAGAGATATGGTGTGCAGGCCCACCCTGGTGGACACGCCCTGGCACCTATCAACCACTGCCCCGCTGCCTTGTGGGTGAGTCTGGAAGACATAAGGCTAAGGGAGCTTACCCCAACAGAAAAGCAGGCTGTGGCGGCACGCTTCGAGGCGGTTTCCGAAAAACTGGATTTCCGGCAGCCCCCTGCAGTTGTGTGGAGGTGCCGGTCGTCTAGGGATCCCCCCTTGTCATCGGATCCATCTCCTCTACAATCAGGTCATGTGGCATTGGGAGAAGTGCACCACCCCCCATGCCACCTTAAAACCCATCTCTGCTGCGCAGGTATCTTCTGCTATCTGAGTCCTCAAAGGACCCACAAATAGAAGAAGATGGTCATCATCGGGCACGATGGACAACCAGCAAGCAAGCAAGTTAGTGTGGGCATGAGTGTTAGTGTGGGCATGTGTGTTAGTGTCGGAATGTGTGTTAGTGTGGGTATGTGTGTTCTTGTAGTTCTTGAATGTGTTGCTATCTTTGTGCTGTACTGTTGTGCGCTGGGGGAAATGGACTTTCGTTTCATTTCATGTGTGCAAGAACATGAGGTGAAATGACAAATAAAGTGCTCCTGGATGCTGATTAAGATTCCTGATGAAGATTCCTGATGAAGAGGGCTCTACTGACATGTCTGTGGTGAGGAGGACCTCCAGGTGGGCTGGGTAACAGATGAAGAGGGCTCCACTGCCATGTCTGTGGTGAGGAGGACCTCCAGGTGGGCTGGGTAACAGATGAAGAGGGCTCCACTGACATGTCTGTGGTGAGGAGGACCTCCAGGTGGGCTGGGTAACAGATGAAGAGGGCTCCACTGACATGTCTGTGGTGAGGAGGACCTCCAGGTGGGCTGGGTAACAGATGAAGAGGGCTCCACTGACATGTCTGTGGTGAGGAGGACCTCCAGGTGGGCTGGGTGACAGATGAAGAGGGCTCCACTGACATGTCTGTGGTGAGGAGGACCTCCAGGTGGGCTGGGTGACAGATGAAGAGGGCTCCACTGACATGTCTGTGGTGAGGAGGACCTCCAGGTGGGCTGGGTAACAGCTCTCAACAGGAACAAGCCAAGAGTGGATGTCACACTTACTGTGTGTAGAGATGGACATCACTGACAGGCAGTTGCGTAGTGGTTTGGCTCAGAAGTAAGATGTGTATCATGTCGCTTATTCCTGCTCTGTAAACAGACAGTCAAGAGAAGAGGAAGAGACAGTCCAGAGAAGAGGAAGAGACAGTCCAGAGAAGAGGAAGAGACAGTCCAGAGAAGAGGAAGAGACAGTCCAGAGAAGAGGAAGAGACAGTCAAGAGAAGAGGAAGAGACAGTCAAGAGAAGAGGAAGAGACAGTCAAGAGAAGAGGAAGAGACAGTCCAGAGAAGAGGAAGAGACAGTCAAGAGAAGAGAAAGAGACAGTCCAGAGAAGAGGAAGAGACAGTCCAGAGAAGAGGAAGAGACAGTCAAGAGAAAAGGAAGAGACAGTCCAGAGAAGAGGAAGAGACTGTCCAGAGAAGAGGAAGAGACAGTCCAGAGAAGAGGAAGAGACAGTCAAGAGAAGAGGAAGAGACAGTCCAGAGAAGAGGAAGAGACAGTCAAGAGAAGAGGAAGAGACAGTCAAGAGAAGAGGAAGAGACAGTCAAGAGAAGAGGAAGAGACAGTCCAGAGAAGAGGAAGAGACAGTCCAGAGAAGAGGAAGAGACTGTCCAGAGAAGAGTAAGAGATAAGCCAGAGAAGAGTAAGAGACAGTCAAGAGAAGAGGAAGAGACAGTCAAGAGAAGAGGAAGAGACAGTCAAGAGAAGAGGAAGAGACAGTCCAGAGAAGAGTAAGAGACAGTCAAGAGAAGAGTAAGAGACAGTCAAGAGAAGAGGAAGAGACAGTCAAGAGAAGAGGAAGAGACAGTCCAGAGAAGAGGAAGAGACAGTCAAGAGAAGAGGAAGAGACAGTCCAGAGAAGAGTAAGCCAGCGTACTTGTTGTTACCCAAGACAACGAGTTCTCGAGTGATTATGGTGATGGACAACTGTTCACGTGTTGTAGTAACATGTCCTCACTATTCAGATCAGTTATGGGCTCAGGATGTGTCTGTCCAATCTGCAGTTATTTCAACTACAAAAAGTACACGGAAGTCTAACACCAATACACACGTGTCATTCATACAACTAGCCTTGTACTCAGTACCACCCAAGATGGACCAAGTCCAAACCGGGTCTTTAGATTGGCACGACCGAGTCAAGTCTGGGAACTTAAAGTGGGTAATTCAACTCAAGCGCGATGGGGCCAAAACCTATGTAAAGACTGACACCAGAACAGTAGAAGTCCACTTAAACCCACCCCGTTACCCATCATCCACCACCCAAACCGCTCACCCTGCTCTCAGGGATGCTGGAGCCTGTCCCAGCAGTCACTGGTGGCAGGTGGGGAGACACCCTGGACAGGCTGCTAGTCCATCACAGGGTCCACACACACACACACACACACACACACACACACACACACACACACACACACATGAGACAATTTAGTACAGCCGAGTCACCTGACCTACATGTCTTTGAGTCACCTGACCTACATGTCTTTGAGTCACCTGACCTACATGTCTTTGGACTGTGGGAGGAAACCGGAGCCCCCGGAGGACACCCATGCAGACACGGGGAGAACATGCAAACTCCACACAGAGGACGACCCGGGATGACCTCACAAGGTTGGACTACCCCGGGGCTCGAACCCAGGACCTTCTAGCTGTGTGACGACCGCGCTACCCACTGCCCCACCAGCCACCAGAATTAAAGCCCAATTAAAGCCCAATTAAAGCTCTTGACTGTAATTTAAAAAGTCCACCATTGTAACAAGAGTCAGTTTCACCGAATCATAATATTGACTTAGCTTCTTTTTGCCCTCTGCTAAGGGACGAATGTCTCAGATTCCAGTGTCCAAAGTTTCAGAGACACAAATTAATAACAATAAATACTAATAAACTGCAGTTGATCTCCTCCATGGAAGTTTGATCTTATTTTCAAAACCAAGTCTTGTAGTCGGCCAGTCTTGAGGAATTACTGAGTCCACACTGTCCGAGACTGAGTCGAGCCAGTGCCATTATGACGGAAAGTTCGAGTCAATACTTTCGAAATGTGGACTCAAAGCCACACTCAAACCAGGTGCATGTAGGACAACCACCCCACATAACACGTCTGGTTAACTTTGTCACACCACTTAATTGTAACTCCCACTTCCTGCTGTGTGCAGCCATGGTGTGACAGTCTGCACACTCCACTCCGGACTCCCACTTCCTGCTGTGTGCAGCCGTGGTGTGACAGTCTGCACACTCCACTCCAGACTCCCACTTCCTGCTGAGTGCAGCCGTGGTGTGACAGTCTGCACACTCCACTCCAGACTCCAACTTCCTGCTGTGTGCAACCGTGGTGTGACAGTCTGCACACTCCACTCTGGACTCCCACTTCCTGCTGAGTGCAGCCGTGGTGTGACAGTCTGCACACTCCACTCCAGACTCCCACTTTCTACGGTGTGCAACCGTGGTGTGACAGTCTGCACACTCCACTCTGGACTCCCACTTTCTACAGTGTGTAGCCGTGGTGTGACAGTCTGCACACTCCACTCCAGACTCCCACTTCCTGCTGTGTGCAGCCGTGGTGTGACAGTCTGACCACTCCACTCCAGGCTGAAGGTGAAGAGGAAGAAAATAATCACATACTGCATGTAACACAAAATCCTGCTTCTGGTTTTAAGTTAAAAGTGAATACATTTATTTCAACCTTGCAAGTACATGTGAGGAACCACATTTTGAGCTGAATTTTGCACGACACGCTGTCCAAACAGGAAGCATACAGAGCCCAAACTCCACATGTATTCCCTCTTCTGGTGCTTGAACTGTCGATGTGAAAGAACATGGAAAGCACGAGAAAGGTTCTGATTAAAACAAGCAAATCAGTGAAACGGTGTGTAGACAAACTGAAAGAAGAGAGCACAATCTGTGCTGTGACTCTCAGAGGAAATTCCAGAAAAGTCCTCCAGGTCCCTTGGAATCCAGATTGTACAGAATCTGAAGGATACATTTCATGTTCCTGTTCACATTTCATTGTTTTCACAGCTAATTCAGTTTGAACATGCAAGAAATGTGTCTGAGTGGGACATCCAACACAAAGGCATGAAGAAAACAATCAATGAAGCATAAACAATAAAACATAAGACAATAAAAATAAAATAAAACCAAAAAATAAAAATAAAACAAAAATAAAAAAACCAATAAAATTACTACTACTACTACTACTACTGCTAATACTACTAGTGATACTTTCGGCTGCTCCCGTTAGGGGGCGCCACAGCGGATCACCCGTTAACATCTCTTCCTGTCCTCTGCATCTTCCTCTGTCACACCAGCCACCTGCATGTCCTCCCTCACCACATCCATAAACCTCCTCTTTGGCCTTCCTCTTCTCCTCTTCCCTGGCAGCTCCATATTCAGCATCCTTCTCCCAATATACCCAGCATCTCTCCTCCTCACATGTCCAAACCATCTCTACCTTGTCTCTCTTGCTTTGTCTCCAAACCGTCCAACCTGAGCTGTCCCTCTAATATACTCGTTTAAAAAAATAATAATAAAAAAATAAAACATTTAAACAAACAATAAAAAAACAATAAAGCATAAGGCATAAAGGACATGATGACAGCATGTTATAGTAGAAAGGGACAAAGACAATGGCATCATCAAGAGTAGCAATGTATTGGGAATCGTTTACCCATCCATTACCTCTACCCGTTTAATGAATTGGGCAAAAGACTTGCCCAATGGCAGGGAGACACGCCATGGACTGTCCATGACAGGGGACTATCCATGACAGGGGACTGTCTATGACATGGGACTGTCCATGACAGGGGACTATCCATGACAGGGGACTGTCCATGACAGGGCACTGTCCATGACAGGGGACTGTCCATGACAGGGCACTGTCCATGACAGGGGACTGTCTATGACATGGGACTGTCAATGACAGGGGAGTATCCATGACAGGGGACTGTCCATGACAGGGCACTGTCCATGACAGGGGACTGTCCATGACAGGGCACTATCCATGACAGGGGACAGGGCACTATCCATGACAGGGGACGGTCTATGACAGGGCACTATCCATGACAGGGGACGGTCTATGACATGGGACTATCCATGACAGGGCACTGTCCATGACAGGGGACTGTCTGACATGGGACTGTCCATGACAGGGGACTGTCTATGACAGGGGACTATCCATGACAGGGGACTGTCCATGACAGGGGACTATCCATGACAGGGGACTATCCATGACAGGGGACTGTCTATGACATGGGACTATCCATGACAGGGGACTATCCATGACAGGGGACTGTCCATGACAGGGGACTATCCATGACAGGGGACTGTCTATGACATGGGACTATACATGACAGGGGACTATCCATGACATGGGACTATACATGACAGGGGACTATCCATGACAGGGGACTGTCTATGACAGGGGACTATCCATGACAGGGGACTATCCATGACAGGGGACGGTCTATGACAGGGCACTATCCATGACAGGGGACGGTCTATGACATGGGACTATCCATGACAGGGCACTGTCCATGACAGGGGACTGTCTGACATGGGACTGTCCATGACAGGGGACTGTCTATGACAGGGGACTATCCATGACAGGGGACTGTCTATGACAGGGGACTATCCATGACAGGGGACTATCCATGACAGGGGACTGTCTATGACATGGGACTATCCATGACAGGGGACTATCCATGACAGGGGACTGTCCATGACAGGGGACTATCCATGACAGGGGACTGTCTATGACATGGGACTATACATGACAGGGGACTATCCATGACATGGGACTATACATGACAGGGGACTATCCATGACAGGGGACTGTCTATGACAGGGGACTATCCATGACAGGGGACTATCCATGACAGGGGACTATCCATGACAGGGGACTGTCTATGACAGGGGACTATCCATGACAGGGGACTGTCTATGACATGGGACTATCCATGACAGGGGACTATCCATGACAGGGGACTGTCTATGACATGGGACTATCCATGACAGGGGACTGTCTATGACAGGGGACTGTCTATGACAGGGGACTATACATGACAGGGGACTATCCATGACAGGGGACTGTCTATGACAGGGGACTATCCATGACAGGGCACTATCCATGACAGGGGACTGTCTATGACATGGGACTATCCATGACAGGGGACTATCCATGACAGGGGACTGTCTATGACAGGGGACTATACATGACAGAGGACTATCCATGACAGGGGACTATCCATGACAAGGGACTGTCTATGACATGGGACTATCTATGACAGGGCCCACACGCAGTCATTTACACCCTATAATCAAACCAACAGGCGAGGTCTTAGTTCCAGTTCAGCTTCCTAGCATGTGTTTGGACTGTGGAGGGAAAGCCGGTGGAGCATACCCCCCATACCCCCCATACCCCCCCCCCCGTGTCAACACAGGAAGAACATGCACATCCACAGAGACGGGCAGGAATGTAACCCAGCGCTCTCTTGCTGTGACGCACATGGATTCATGTTCTCCGTCCCTGTGACGAATTTCTATGAAATCGACCCCACAAATGGAATGTAGGAAATCAGTGTGGACTTGCAACAATATCTAAAAGTGGGGAGGGGGCACTGCTGAGGAGAGCGCATCCTCGTATACCGCCCACAGGACCACATAAGCAGCAGCAGACTGCAATCCGGAGCCCCGAGCATGTACTGCCCTGCTCAAGCTGCTGAATGCTGTTCAGGGTATAGCCGTGTCCTAGCGGCTGCTGGGTGGTACTGAAGCAGTATCACCCTCTGATAGGTGTACCGTTCTAAAGACTGTCACACTAACACACACACACATACCCACACTAACTCACACACATATCCACACTGACACACACACATATCCACACTAACACACATACCCACACTAACACACGTATCCACTCTAACACACATACCCACACTAACACACATATCCACACTAACACACACACATATCCACACTAACACACACACATATCCACACTAACACACATACCCACACTAACACACATATCCACACTAACACACACACATATCCACACTAACACACACACATATCCACACTAACAGACATACCCACACTAACACACATATCCACACTAACACACACACATATCCACACTAACACACACACATATCCACACTAACACACACACATACCCACACTAACACACACACATACCCACACTAACACACACACATACCCACACTAACACACATACCCACACTAACACGCATATCCACACTAACACACACACATATCCACACTAACACACACACATATCCACACTAACACGCATACCCACACTAACACACATATCCACACTAACACACACACATATCCACACTAACACACACACATATCCACACTAACACACACACATACCCACACTAACACACACACATACCCACACTAACACACACACATACCCACACTAACACACATACCCACACTAACACACATATCCACACTACCACACATACCCACACTAACACACATATCCACACTAACACACACACATACCCACACTAACACACACACATACCCACACTAACACACACACATAGCCACACTAACACACATATCCACACTAACACACATATCCATAATAATAATAATGATAATAATAATGATAATGATAATAAAATAAATCACTGTCCAAGGGAGCGAACACCAGCCAGGATGACTGTTGGACCTGCCGGTCTGCGTGGGCTAGCAGTTAGCTTAGCCTGCCCCGCTCCCGCGTCTTGTCAGACCGCCCTCGGTGGTCCCTCTTCTAGCGCAGCGCCGGTCTGGGCCGTGGTCCCTGGGTCCACAGGACGCAGCAGACCAGGCTCTCCCAGCCATCAAACCAAGACAAACTTAGACGCAGACGTGGACAAAGACCCTGCATGGACGGTGCTGGCCGAGGCCGCCGCAAATGTGGCTTTACGCCGCCATCTTGCCACCCCGGAAGCAGCACCATGGTTTGCGTCAGTATGTTTTCTGCCAGACTGCGTCCTGTAGATTTGGGTGACGGTGTGGCGGTCTTTGTCTGATACCGGCTCAAGAGGCAGGTGTGCAGTTCCATATTTATGTGTATGAATTCATCTTAATTGGGTGGTTTCTGTGTGTATTTGCCCAGTAACACATTACTATGACACTTTCTTACATTTGAACGATGCAACCCAAAGTAGTTAGTTGGTCATTTACAAATGACTAGTTAATACACAGAACTTAGTAAGGGCTTTACACACAAACTTAACAGATTCACGGTGCCAAGAGAGTTAAGGGTATATAGGTTGGATAGCCACGTTAATCAATCCAGGGGTTTTAATTAAGAACACTTTTTTATGATATTTGGTCAAACTCTTTCTACACCCCGAAAGCGATCAAGTAAGTAAGTGCACTGGGAGAACAAGTCTGGTCTCCTTGGTCACCCTCGGCCCTGTAAACAGAGACAGAACTTGCTCTCTGTACCTGTGCCTTACCAGCCCATCTGGTACACAATCCTCTCTATGCTCTCAGGGCTACATGATGATCATTAATGGACGAACCTGGTCTGTAGTGACGTCAAGGTATAGTCTGGCATCAAGGCGTCAGTCTACAGGTATTGATGGACCCAGTGTATTCCAGTTGAAACCCTCCTCCCCAAATCATTACACCTCCACCGCCAGCCTGTGCAGTTGTAACTGTGCATGATGTGTCCATCACTGCAAGTTGTTTAGGCCATACCCTGACTTTTAGAGACTTTATTGATCCCTGCAGTGAAACCGCTCTCTGCATTTAACCATCCTAGCGGTGTAGCTAGGAGCAGTGGGCAGCTGCCGTGCAGCGCCCGGAGACCAACTCCAGTTCGTCTTGCCACGTCTCGGTCAAGGGCACACACAGGAGTATTCACCCTAACATGCATGTCTTGTTGATGGTGGGGGAAACCGGAGCACCCGGGGAAAACCCACCGCAGACACGGGGAGAACATGCAAGTCTACCTGAGTCTACCATTGTGGTGGTGGAGCTTGAACCGGGATTTATCAGACAAAGCAACCTTTTTCCAGCCATCGAAAGTCCAGTGTTGATGATTGTTAGGCTGCTGTAAACATCTTTGGCTGTTTACCATGGACAGGAGAGGTATCCTGCGCGGTGTCCTGCTATTATATCTATGCAGGCAAGAATCTAACAAACTGTGAAGGTTGAAATTGACTTTTGTACCCCACAATTGTTGTGGGGTAATTGTAATACTGTGAGCTGGTGATTACTGGTATGGCCTGAGCCACACAACGTTTCCCGTGTTCATCTTGTAAGGGTCACCTCCCACATACTGAACCTTTCCGGAGAGGTGTCCTGTGTTTTAGTTCGTTCCTTGTACACTTTTGACATTGCTACCCGCAAAACCCCCAGCAACTGTATGGTCTGGGCGATGCTCAGATCTGCCCTGCTGGCATCTGCGTTGTAATGGTGCTATATTCTTAGACCGCAGTGCGCATTGTCACTTAAATAAGGAAGAAAACGAGTTCCGGGGTAGTTATGCAAGAATGCAACATTCAGTTTGCTGTTCGTGCATGCAATCTAGCTAATCGGTAAACTCTCTGAACGAGATTCGTCGGATGTCCATCTGTGTTCAGAACACTTGGTTTGAAGACAACGGCGAAGTTTCCACCTGCTGAAAAGTTCGAGTCCTCTCGCCCACAGCCGTGGCCAGAATGGTGCCAGTCGTCTCAACGCTACAGGATATCAACGAAGCTGAAGAAGGGAGGAGAGGTGCAGGTTTGTACGCTGCTCCATCCATTAGGGAAGGAATCTGAGCAAGTTTTCAGGACCGTCAGTTTTGCTGAAGGGGTGGATGAGAATGATTATGAGATTGTGATGGCCAAATTGGACAATTGCTTTGTACTGAAAGTTAACTGTTGTGTCCATATCAACACTACATCACAATACGTACGTGTCAGAAGACACGTTTTGCGAGAGCGAAATACGTGTATATGGACACGTATTAGTTGCCACTGGGGCCGCAATCCTGTCTTCTAGGTCTAGGCAGAGCTGTATCGGTCGGTGGCTCCCCTGCCGAGAGACAGAGAGCCTTGCTAGTTCTCTGCTTAGGAACAGAGGGCCAAAGAATCTACAGCCCCTTGCCGCTCACAGCTGATACCTACGATGGATCTGTGCAGGCTTTGGAGGCGCATTTCACCCCAAACTGAACGTTGTCGCCGAGAGGTACCGCTTTAGGCAACGAGCTCAAGCTGTGGGTGAGTCAACGGATCACTATGTGGCAGCGCTGCGCGAGCTCGTGAAGAAATGTAAGTTTGGCAATATGGAAAGTGAAATGCTGCGTGATCAGATCGTAGAGAAGACAAATAATCCTCGTATACGTGAGAGACTGTTAATGGAGGAGGACCCGACACTTGATAGAGCTTTGGAAGTAGCTAGGAGTACTGAAGCTGCCATAGCTGATGCAGAAGTCATTGCTGATGGTGGCACAAAGCACGTCGCCGCCGTTCAAGTGCAAAAGAAGGCGCGCAAGCCAAAATACAAGACCGTTCAGAAAACCGATGCAACCCACACATGCTATCGTTGTGGTTCAGCTGACCACCTAGCCAACGAAGGACTGCAAATGTAAAACATGTGGTAAGATGGGACATTTTTCTAGAGTGTGCAAAATCCTCCCAAAAGTCTTTTAATGAAGTGACTACCTGATATTACTGTCTTAACTGTTAGTTCTACTACTGAAACAGCTGCTAAGCTAATGTGTACTGCTACTATTACTGCACCTACTACTGCACAGGCATGCACTGTTGAATTACTTGTTGATACAGGGTCTGGTGTTTCTATACTGCCCGAGAATGTTTACAGTGAATATTTTGGCTCAGATATTTATCCTCTTTGGAGTCGTTATCAGAGCTGTTGAAGTCCATGGCTCTTTGTGTTCCGATGTTTAGCACCGGCTGTCTTTATCAGAGGTATTGATATGCGTAGCTCTTTGTGATCCGATGTTTAGCAGCGACGGTCGTTGGGGGTGTTAGTTTCGACTTCGTTAGTGCTCCATTCAGTGGTCATGAGAGTCGTTGGAGCCGTTAGTGACCGACTGTTGTTCTTGGAGGCTAGGCTTCTTGAGCCTCCTGGGTAGAGATGAAAGGACGGCATTGTAAGTGGGAGATAGGTGGTGTTGCAGACCTCCTCCTCTGTTGAGGGATGGTTTTTCCAGTTTCACATAGATGGCTTCCTTCACCCCTCTTTCAAACCATCCATCTTCCCTGTCCAAAATGTGTACGTTGCTGTCCTCGAAGGAGTGTGTCTTCTCCTTTAGGTGTAGATAGACTGCTGAGTCTTGTCCTGAGGAGTTGGGCCTCCTGTGTTGGGCCATCCGTTTGTGTAGTGGTTGTTTGGGTTCTCCTATGTATAGGTCAGTGCATATCAATACCTCTGATAACGACGGGCGTTGCTAAACATCGGAACACAAAGAGCCATGGACATCAATAGCTCTGATAACGACTCCAAAGAGGATAAATTCTGAGTCTCATCAGCAGCCAGTCAGACTAGCTTGGTCTAGTCAGAAAGACATGAACTGAGGAAGCCTCTTGGATGAGAGGCGAAACGTCTTCACGGTTATATACCAAGTCCAGTTGCACTTGATTCAACTCCTTTCGATAACCATGACCTGGATGAATGAGAACATTCACAGACATGTTGTGTCCATATACATACATATTGATGCATTGTGTTCTGTTAATGCTATTTACGTTGGAGACCGCTAGGTGGCACTACTATGGTTTATATGTTCCAGGTACTGTGAGTTACGCATGTGTAGAAGGAGTAGAAGAAGTAAAACGTGTTGAAGGAAAACAGTGCTAAGTAAAGTACACCTCCCGTGTTCCTCTGCTTCGTGTGTTGATGTCTGATACTGAATCAACTACACAACATTAACGTTATCCACTATCAGACCCCCTTTCACCAGCGAGTTCAAAAGCCCGGTGAGAGTGCAGAGGAGTTTAGATCAGAAGCCTGCACGAGTTGTCAGGTGCATTCTCTTTTGCTGAAGCCAAGAACGAGAACATCCGCAACCTGTTAGTAATTGGCATATTTTATAAACAACAGTTAACAGCTGACCTAACTCTTATTTTTTTTAGCCCCCCCCCCTTTTCTCTCCAATTGTACTTGGCCAGTTACCCCACTCTTCCGAGCCATTCCGGTCGCTGCGCCACCCCCTCTGCCGATCTGGAGAGGGCTGCAGACTACCGCATGTCTCCTCCGATACATGTGGAGTCGCCAGCCGCTTCTTTTCACCTGACAGTTAGGAGTTTCACCAGGGGGACGTAGCGCGTGGGAGGATCACAGTATTCCCGACCAGAGGAAGTGGTAGTGCAGCGACCAGGACACATACCCACACCCGGCTTCCCACCCACAGACACGGCCAATTGTGTCTGTAGGGACACCTGACCAAGCCTGAGGTAACACGAGGATTCAAACCGATGATCCCTGTGTTGGTAGGCAACGGAATAGACTGCCACGCTACCGAACCCCCAAGGAGGGAAATGTTACAGGTGCAGAAAACCACATGGGAAGGGAGCCAGATGCGCTACGACGCATGCTGAATGTCACATCTGTAAAAAGTTGGGACACTTTGCTGCAGTGTGCCGTTCACGCATCGTCAATGAAGTCAGTGCGCGGACAGCCGGTGACCAGCAGAGCCAGGCCCCATTTCTCAGAGAAATCACTCAGGTGAATGATTCCAATGATGCATGGACAGTAAAACTGCCAATACATGGTATCCTTGTGAACTTTAAAATTGATACTGGGCCAGATGCACCTGTTATATCAGATAAGACTTTTAACCCGATGAAAAATGCTGAAGAAAGTTGGGACAAAATTAGATAGTCCAGGGGGTAAACTGAGCTGTACGAGTTATTTTATAGGTAACACCCAGAGGAACCAGAGATAATTCAGGTTCAAAGTAAATGTAATTCGTGGGGATGGCAGGACCTTCTCGGGAGAAATGTAGCTGTGGCAATGGGCCTAGTTAAGCGTATTGAAGAAATAAAAAAAACACAGAGAAAGGTAAAATTTCCTGTCCAGCAGAAGTAGGAATTTTTAAGATAAAACCTGTAAAAATAGCATGAAATGAAGACACAGTTCCATACAGTGTGTCAACAGCATCAGCATGTGTGTTGTGCCCATGCTCTCCAAAGTAAAGGAAGAATTAGACTGCATGGTAGCATGTGATTTAATCACAGCAATTAAATAGCCTACAGAGTGGCGAACATCAATGGTACCTCTACTGAAGAAAAATAAGGACCAGCCTAGAATATGCATAGATCTGAAGAATTTATTTGAAGCGGTGAAGAGAGAGAAATATATGTTGCCTAAAATATATGAAATTTTGTCTAAACTGGCTCACACAAATTAATCAAATTTATTACAGCATTTGGGAGGTATTTCAACAGACTTCCATTTGGGATCTCCAGTGCTCTGGAAATGTTCCAGCAGGAGATGACAGAGCTTCTAAAGGTCCTCGAGGGCATGGCTGTATACATGGACGATATCTTCATATACTCTGACACTGCTGAGCAACATGAGGAGAGGCTTCAGAACACCCTGAAAACTTTGAGGAAAGCAGGGTCAAAGCTTAACCATGAGCCATCACATCTGTAGGAGCCACATGTCTCCTAATGGTTAATAATTAATGTTTTAATTAGTAATTTGTATAATTAGTTTAAAGTTATAAGGACTGTCCTTACTTCTTAGAGCAGTTCACTAGTGGTCCGCCTAAAGAGTTGATAAAAAGTTGTCTTCATATGAAGTCAGGTGTAGGTTATTGCAGGGCTAAACAGCTGCTCAAAGAGCATTTTGGGAATGATTACAAGATTGCTGCAGCCTACATGAACAAGGTCTTGAGCTGGACACCTATCAAGCCAGAGGATGGAGAAGCTTTAAATGCCTTTTCACTCTTTCTAACGGCATGCTGTAACATGCTGACTGAAGTGAGTTACATGGAAGGACTGGATAATGTTGTGAAGTTAAAGGCTGTCGTAGTAATGCTTCCACACAAGCTATGTGAAAAGTGGAGAGAGTTATGGCCCATACGCTGTAAGAACCAAACTAGGTTGGACCGTGAATGGGCCCTTAAGGGAACTCTGCAGTCATGCAGATATGAGAAAACCGATGACGACAATGGTGAATCATATATTTGTGGCCTGTTTAGAGAACCTGTGGCTTCAACAGTTCAAGATGGATTTCCTTGAGGGAGGAAAACATGGTGAGGTAGAGATGTCTAGAGAAGATCATCAGCTCATGGACATGGTCATGGAATCAGCTAAACTGGTGGATGGTCATTACACCATATGTCTACCTCTAAAGAGCAAAATGGTCAACATGCCAAATAATGACAAGATAGCTGAACAGCGAGCACACAACTTACAGCGGAAGTTAATCAGGAATTCCTGCTTTCAACAGGAATACACAGATTTCATGGAACAGCTTATTCAAAAGGGCTATGCAGTGCAGTTGTCCAATGAAGAATTGACACACAAGGAAGGGAAAGTGTGGTATATGGTAAATGAGCAGCTTCTTCAAGGTCCAGACCTGACCAGTAGTCTAATTGGCGTTGTAATCCGATTCAGACAAGAACCCGTTGCAATCATGGCAGATGTGGAAGCAATGTTCCACCAGGTTGGAGTGCCTGATGACAACTCTGATTTACTCAGATTCCTTTGGTGGACAGGTGGTGACTATTACCAAGTCTTGTCTGAGCACAAAATGGCTGTACACTTGTTTGGGGCTACATCTTCGCATAGCTGTGCCAGTTTTGCTCTGAGAAAGTGTGCTGTAGACCAGAGTGGGCAGTTCAAAGCTGAAGTGGTAGAGACAGTGTTGCAGAATTTCTACATGGATGACTGCCTGAAATATGTTGCTGCAGATGAAGCAGCCATGTCAATGTTTCAGGATATGATCAAAATCTGTGCTAAAGGGGGTTTTCGTCTCAACAAATGGGTAAGCAACAGCCGGAAGGTACTCGACTCCATTCCAAATTCTGAACTGGCAAGAGAGATGAAGAACTTAGATCTGGACCAGGATGAACTTCCTCTGGAGAGAGCCCTTGGTTTAATCTGGTGTGTTGAGTCAGACAAATTTAAGTTTACGATCACCTTCAGAGATCGACCTTTTACCAGAGGAGGACTCATTTCCATTGTTGGTTCAGTCTACGATCCATCAGGCATTCTGGCACCAGTGGTTTTGCCAGCAAAGACTATTCTGCAAGACCTCTGCAGACTGAAGATCGGATGGGATGACGACCTACCTGAACACATTAAGAAGCGGTGGTCTGACTGGTTAGCTGACCTTCCAGCTTTGGAACACTTCTCAGTTCCAAGATGTCTTAAACCTGAGAGTTTTGGAGTTCATGCATTCGCGCAATTACATCACTTTGCCGATGCAAGTGAAGACGCATATGGATCAGTTAGTTATCTTCTGTTGTGAAACATGGATAACAAGATGTATTGTGCATTTATGATGGGCACATCCAGAGTGGCGCCTCTCAGGCAACCTACCATTGCCCGTATGGAGCTGACTGCAGCGACAGTAGCTGTGAAAATTGATGGTGTTTTGAGAAGAGAGCTACAACTGGATCTTGCAGTCGATCCTTTGGACTGACAGTACAGTGGTACTCGGGTATGTCCAGACCACACATTTCGGTACATTCATCGCGAACAGAGTTTCAGCTCTTCTGAAAGGCTCTGAAGTAGAACAGTGGAGACACGTCACCACCGATAAGAATCCAGCCGACTGCGCCTCAAGAGGGCAAAAGGTGTAAGAATTCATGAAGAACAAAGCGTGGGTGTCCGGTTATGATTTCCTCTGCGGTCCAGTTGAGTACCGGCCAAGGATTCCAGTGAGCCATACAGAAATCACTTCAGATGATCCTGAGATCAAAAGAGTCAAGGTAAATTCCATAAAGGTGGAAGAAAATATGACTCCATTCAAGAGACTGATTAACCGTTTCTCATCGTGGATGAAGCTGAGACGAAGTGTGGAGCTCAAAGCTTTACTTTTAGGGCTCTGTCAACAACATAAAGAGCTGCATGCAGCCAATGGTCAACAGGTCCAGCTGATCCAAAGGGATATTGATCGTTTTAAAGCAAGCTTCAAGCATACATGCATTTCAGTGGAAGACCTCAACGAAGCAGAGCTCGACGTTATCAAATTCTGCCAGAAAAAGAAGTTCTCTGATGAGATTTTAGCTCTACTCAAGGGACAGAATGTGAAGCGTAGTAGTCACCTGTATAAGCTGAACCCTGTGTTTCAAGATGGTCTGTTGCGAGTTGGTGGAAGGCTATGTCGAGCGGCTATGCCAGAAAGTTGTAAGCAGCCTGTCATTCTGTCTAGAGACTTTCCCATTGTTGATGTAGTTCTATGACAGATTCATGAGGAAACTGGACATGGAGGCCGCAATCATATGCTCTCTGAACTGCGGCAGAGATTTTGGATCCCTAGTGCCAACACAGCCATTCAAAAGGTTCTCTCAAAGTGTGTTACATGCCATCGCTAACATGGAACAATTGGGGAAACCACTAATAGCTGATCATCCACGAGATCGGTTGATGCCAGATGATCCACCCTTCACCAGAGTTGGGGGGGGGGGGACTATTTCTGACCATTTGAGGTGAAACGTGGAAGAAGCCTCACAAAGAGATATGGTGTTATAGTCACTTGTTTAGCTGTTCACACAGTTCACATTGAGCTTGCTTCATCATTGGAAACAGACTCGTGCATAAACGCAGTCCGGCGCTTCATAGCAAGGAGAGGACAAGTGAAAGAGATTCATTCAGATAATGGGACGAACTTTGTTGGGGCCAATCGTGAGCTGAAGGCAGCCATTGCTGACTGGAACTCCTCAAAATTCCAGCATTTGTTTCATCAATATGGGATTAAATGGACATTCAACCCTCCCACAGCTTCTCGTCATGGCGGAGTGTGGGAGAGGTTAATAAGATCAGTTAGAAAGGTGCTGAATTCCACTGTGAGAGAACAAGTCCTTGATGAAGAAAGCCTTCACACAGTCTTATGTGAGGTTGAGCTGCTCATCAACAGCCAACTTATCACAAAGACATCTAGTGACCCTAATTATTTGGAGGCACTGACGCCCAATCATCTCCTGCTGCTGAAGGTGAAACCATCATTACCACCAGGATTATTCGACAAGGATGATCTCTACGCATGGCGAAGATGGAGGCAGGTGCAATATATGTCGGATTTGTTTTGGAAGAGATGGATTAAAGAGTACCTACCTGAACTCCAGGAGTGGCAACAATGGTCCACAGCATCAAGAAACTTTGCAGAAGGAGACGTGGTTCTTCAGGCGGATGACTGTGCTCCAAGAAATTCATGGATTATGGGAAAAGTCATTAAGGCAATTGCAGACAAGAAGGGGCTTGTTCACAGAGTTCACATCAAGACAAAGACCAACATCTTGGACAGGCCCATCACAAAGATCTGTCTCCTCCTGGAATCTGAATGGGCAGGTGGTAAAGACTGGGCCCCCACGATGAGCCATGTGCTGGAAACCTCTCTCTCTCTCTCTCTCTCTCTCTCTCTCTCTCTCTCTCTCTCTCTCTCTCTCTCTCTCTCTCTCTCTCTCTCTCTCTCTCTCTCTCTGTTTCTTTTTTCTTTCAGAAAATGGACCTGTCAAGCTGACTGGTGAAATATTGGACTGTGTGCTTACCAAGCACTTCCTTTTCATATTTGTAACATCAGCTGTTTGATAATACAAAGGCCTGTTCATTTTATGTATTGATGTAATTTGATATGGAATTTGTTATGCATGTGGTAATTGTTCTAGGCTTTAGCATTATCAGAACAATTAGGGGCCGTTAATCTACTACTACTACTTTCGGCTGCTCCCGTTAGGGGGCGCCACAGCGGATCATCCGTTTCCATTTCTTCCTGTCTTCTGCGTCTTCCTCTGTCACACCAGCCACCTGCATGTCCTCCCTCACCACATCCATAAACCTCCTCTTTGGCCTTCCTCTTCTCCTCTTCCCTGGCAGCTCCATATTCAGCATCCTTCTCCCAGTATACCCAGCATCTCTCCTCCACACATGTCCAAACCATCTCAATCTTGCCTCTCTTGCTTTGTCTCCAAACCGTCCAACCTGAGCTGTCCCTCTAATATACTCGTTCCTAATCCTGTCCTTCTTCGTTACTCCCAGTGAAAATCTTAGCATCTTCACCTCTGCCACCTCCAGCTCCGCCTCCTGTCTTTTCGTCAGTGCCACTGTCTCCAAACCATATAACAATTAGGGGCCGTTAATGTAGGAGCCAAATGTCTCCTAATGGTTAATAATTAATGTTTTAATTAGTAATTTGAATAATTAGTTTAAATACTTGTTTTTTTTACACATTGTATACTTTAGTTAACTGCTTTCTTTATGTATGTATTAAGTTTGCTGTGTCGTCTTAAATAGGTGCATGTCACTTTAAGAACTGGAGAAGAGTTTTCCTGGGTTAACGTGCTCTAGTGAGTGGAATTTCTAGTAGCCTAGATGCAAGCGTGGAACCACACGGTTTTCTGACTGTGCATAGCCTACATGCATTTGTGCTTTGTGCATATGTGTATTAGGTCAGGTTAAAAGTTATTATTTCATGGATGCAATTAATTATTTCACTGTATGTCTTCAAGCAAGTTTAAATAAATACTTAAAACGCAAAGGAAGAATCACTCTTGGACCAAACAAACAAGTGGAACACACATCAGCCATAAGGCTCTTCTCTTTTATTTAGTTTAGCTTATCAGGATAGCTATATCAGCCCTTACAGCATCTATGAGCATGGAATTCACCCATACAAGACCAAAGTCCAAGCCATGATCCAGCTATGCCTACCAAACAATGTGGCCAAGCTCAGGAGAATCATGAGCATGATTCATTACCTAGGCAGGGATCTTCTACACCTGTCTGATGTCACCAAGCCCATGGCTAAACTGCTTAAGACAGAGGATGTTTACCTGGGGGAAGCACAGGAAGAGGCCTTTAAGAAGGTAACACAGCTTGTTACAGACGCCCCTGTGTTAGCGTTCTATGATGTAAAAAACGTACACTGTTGTCAAATCCTGACTAAAACTAGAACATTTGACGATATTACACCAATTCTTGTATCTGTTCATTGGCTTCTGGTCTATGTTAGATCAGACTCAGAAGGCTGCGGTGACGTGCTTACTTGGTTTAAGAAGCATAGAGCTTTGAGAGCGTGAGAAAGATTTTGACAGCATGGGGGAGCAGAAGTGATAGCTAAATGAAACCCACTTTATTTTGTGATTGTATTCTCTTTTTGAATGCAGACAACGAATGTGTTCTCTGCGTGTAACCCATCCTATTATATAGCAGCAGTGGGCAGCTGCAGCACTCGGGGAACAACTCCAGTTCTTCTTTCCATTGCCTTGCTCAGGGGCACAGTTAGGAGTATTAAGCCTAACATGCATATCTTTTTGATGGTGGGAGGAAACCAGAGCACCCGGAGGAAACCCACACAGACACGGGGAGAACATGCAAACTCCACACAGAAAGGATCTGGGACGGCCTGGGGTTCGAACCCAGGACGTTCTTGCTGTGAGGCAACAGTGCTGACCACTGGGCCACCATGCCATCCAATGATGCTAAATGATGGTGACTCTTGGAATTTTGTGAATGAATGTGACAGCATGAAAATAATTATCTTCCTTATTGAAGTCTGACACAAGCTTCATTTCAACGAGAAGAGATTAAATTGAGAAAATAATAAGATGTGTTATGTATTGAGATTGATGACATTTATATTATTATTTTAGCGGTTAGACTCCATCAAGCGAATCATCTCTGTAGAATTCGTCCCACAAAGTCAGGAGATCGGATGCCCCCAAAACAATTAAAATGTTCTAACCACAACTGATTGAAGCAGTTGCTAAAAGGGGATATAAAACAGTACTATTAAGCATACATATGAATTACAAGTTAATATCACACACCAAGGGTAAAATGGAGAGGAACAAGGATAGAAACAGACAATAAAAGTGAGGGGGATATACGTGATGTGGAAGGCAATAGCTAGGTTTTGTCATGAACCAGCCCAGTACCTCTGCCCCCCTAGCCCTTTTCTCTACTCTCCTCAACGTTTGTTTGTGTGTGAAAGTGTGTTGTGGGTGTCTGTTTTATAGTTAACCCTCCTGCCCATAGAGGACACCAGCGAGTCCGGATACAAAGTCCAGTCCAGGATGCACTCTTGTCATTTCACTCCACACCTTTCCCCAAATAATATCATTAGCCATGCATTTAAGACCCAGCATGTGTTCAGTTCTTTGCCAGATTGTCTTGTAAAGTGTTCATAGCCATAGCCTCGGTGTTGTCTCGTGCTTGTCTGATTTGACCATTGCCCACTTGGACTTAGTCTTAAGTTGTGAGTTTTTGTATCTGGCTTCAGCTTTTCTTTTTGCTATCCCCTTTGAAAGGGATTGAATCTTTAGTTTTTATTAAAGCACTTTGTCCTGGAGTCTTCTATTCAGTCCTCTCAAACCACACCTCACAGCTTTAAGTCTAACAGGAAAGGCTAGATTCGCCATCAAAGTTTGAGGAACTATATTTTAGCAAGCTTTTGAGAGCAATGACAAAATGAGATCAATAGCAGAGGGGAAGGTTAGCACCAGCTAAGAACGATGGGGGGTGATTGTGAGATAAGATGAAAATGAATGTTAAGTAGAAGTAGCCACCACCAGCTATATGCAAGGCCGTCAAAGGCCAATGGAAATAAAAAAGCTTGACCCAGCAATGGAAGGCTAGAGGACCACCAGAGGCCAGTGGAAAGTCAAGTTTTAGCCAGCAATGGAAGGCTAAAGGGCCAACGGAGGCCAGTGGAAATAGAGAAGCTTACACCATCAATGGAAGGCTAGAGGGCTGTCGGCAGCTAGTGGAAATAGAGAAGCTTTAGCCAACAATGGAATGTTAAGGGGCCATCAGAGGCCAGTGGAAATAGAAAAGCTTAAGCCAGCGATGGAAGGCCAGAGGGCTGTCGGAGGCCAGTGGAATAAGAGAAGCTTTAGCCAGCAATGGAAGGCTAGAGGGACTATAAAATTCATGGTGAAAGACTAAGTCAGCAAACAAATATCTCTCTCAAGAGTTGACATGATAATGAACTCCTCACATAGAAAACCATAAAAAGCTAATAAAAATATGCATTCCAAAACAGCATGTATGTAAGGAGTGAATATACCATTCCAAACAGCCACTAATGCTTTATGAAGAGTAGAAAGGGTAACTGATTGTCTAACATCATAGTTTAGTTTACCTTTTAATAGCACTTTCATTGAGGGATGCAAAAAGAGACTGGGATATGCAGGGTCATAGCACCTAGCATTAAACTGAATCCCAGTGACCAACTATGAATATACGGTGTTATTAAATTATTTTGCATCCATACAATAACCATCCATACAATAAGAAGTGGGAATATGGCGGCACAAATTCTTTCTTTTTTCTTTCTTTTTTTAACAATTACCACTCTAATACTTTGCCTTCACACTATAGGCCTGAACACATAACCCATAGAATAAAATGGATATTAAAGACGCATTACAACTATTTTCACAAGGGAACATCACTTACTTTCTCAAACATAACTCAATGAGCCTCTTTTGAGTTCACAACATTTCAAGTTGGTGTCCATATCTAAACACATGTATTATATATATATAGCTAAGAGACCATCCATTTGTTTAAGAGTCCATAAGCTAGATATAGTCCTGTAGGTAAGCGGGAGGATGTCTGCTGTGCCTTGAGGGATACCTTGGCGTTGGTGTGATCGTAGATGCATCACTGTAATTGTCATCATCATCAGGATCTGGTGGGATGTCCAATAGCTCTGTAGCTATCTTCTTGAAAAATGAAGAATTCCTCACGATAAAGTGTCAATTTCTGGCTGCTCTAAGCACAGAGCCTTTGACCTTGGTCACAGTGCATGGCTTGCAGCTTGATGATGAAACACCGTGTCACCTGGAATGAGTGTGTGTGGTGTAGCATGACGATGAGAGTCTGCATGAGATTTCATCTTGACTTTATTGTCCCTTGCTCTCACTTTAGAGTCTGAACTGTTACTTGCAGTGTGAGTGATTGAAGGAATCTTTGTATAGACCTTGGCTGAAACAACAGTTGGGCAGGTGAGGTTTCTGTTGTACTGTGATGTGTGGCTCGATACTCACATAGGAAGATATTCAGATGTTGTTTCCAGGGGATTCCTTGTGTTTCGGCCACGTGAACAGCTTTGCCCAGCGTGCGCATGAATCTTTCAGCTGTGGCACTGGCTTGAAGCCAAAGTGGTGTGATCTGGTGGTGATGCAATCCTAGATAGTCTGTAAACTGGGAAAACTGGTCACTGTTGAATGGGGTAGCATTATCCGTTTTCACAACTCTGGGGATCCCAAACATGGAGAAAACTTTGTCAGTCACCGGAATGACTATGTTAGCTGAGGTTGACTTTACACGCTCAACAACTGGGTAGCATGTATAATCATCTATGATGATGAACAAATACTCTCCAGTTGCAACTGGTCCATAGAAGTCTGCACTAATGCTATGTCAAGGAGCTTCTGGTAGCACTGCCATTTTTAGTGGCTCAGTATGTGCAACTGGTCTATTTACCTGACATGTGAGACAACCGTGTACTACTGCTTCTGATTTGCGATCAATGTCTGGAAACTGGAAACTGAACCTTAGTTCTGAGTAGTGCTTTAGTTTTGACAATGCCCTGGTGTCATTCATGGGCTAGCTGTAACACTCTACCCTGTAGGGCAGTGGGAAAAACTATTCTAGTGCCCCACAGTACAATGTCTGATGCATGTGAGGTTGTTAGTTCACTGCTAACTTGTCTGAACTGCTTTAATATGTAGTATGTCAGCATGTTGTGACTTGTCAGTTTTGTGCCATGTGTTGTGTCTGACATGAGCACTAACCTCTTGAAAGATTGGATCTCTGTCTTGATCTCAGTGAGTGTCATGGCTTTAGGTGTTGTATGTCTCACAATGTAGTTCACATACTCCTCTACTGCTTTTGCTGCACGTGTGCTGCCACCTGTCTGAGATTGGATGGGCTTCCACTTTGAAGTTGTAAGGCTGAAGCCTCGGCCCCCATCTCTCAATCCTGGTGGGTGGTTTTGATGTAGGATTGCTCCGTATGATTTCCAGTGCTTTGTGATCGGTCACAAGAGTTAAAGGATGACCGTAGATATACGGGTGGAATTGCTCACAGGTCCATACAATAGAGCAAATGCCTCCTTTTCTGTCTGTAAGTATCTCCTGTCCACACCGCTGGGAGACCGACTAGCATATGCTATTCTGTACTTACTGCATCCAGTCCAAGAGGGCTAGCATCCACAATCAGTTCTGTCTCTCTGCTTTGGTAGAAGTATGACATCACGGTGTCACTAGTTAGACTGTCTTTCAGTGTCTGTAATGCAGCTTGCTATTCTGGGCCCCATACCCATGGCGTGTCTTTTCTGGTTAGCTTGCATAATGGTTCTGAGATTGAAGAGAAGTCGTTTATAAACATGGAGATATACATGGCCATACCCAGCAGACTTTTGATTTCACTTGGACTCTTGGGGTCTGCAGCATGCTGAACTGAAGTGACTTTCAGCTGATCAGCTGAAACACCTTGTGCAGAGAAAATGAAACCAAAGAACTCGAGCCTGGATTTGTTTAACTCACATTTCTTTTCACGATTGACTGTGAGGCCGCTTTCTCTGAGTCTCTGGAACAATGCTCAGAGGTTATTATCATGTTCAGTCTCTGAGGCACCGTATACAATGATGTCATCACTGAGGTTCTTCACACCAGTGAGACATTGCAGTGTTTGGCATATGGCATTTTGAAATACCTCAGCAGCGGAAGATATGCCAAAACTCAGCCTTTTGTAGCATCTTAATCCAAGGTGAGTAGTGAATGTGGTGATGTATCTGCTGTCTGGATGAAGCTCTAACTGGTGGTAACCTAGTCTCAGATCCAGTTTGGAAAACACAGTTGCTCCATTTAACTCATGTATCACATCATCCATGGTGGGAGTGATGTGGCGTTCCCTCTCTGTGGCTGTGTCAGCTTGGCGCATGTCAACACAAATGCTTACTTTGTCAGGGTCTTTGGGCTTGGGAGGTGAGACAATGGGTGAGACCCATGGTGTTGGGCCAGTGACCTCCTCAATGATGTCATCTGCCTCCAGTTTCTAAAGCTTATTCTAGACTTTCTGGTGGATGTGGAACGGTACACATCCATGTGGTTGGCATGTGGGTTTGATGTCAGGATTTATGTGACGTTTAACCTGAAAGTCTTTCAGTGTTCAGATCTCTTGAAACAATTCAGGATGAATTTCAACCAACTCATCTGCGACTGTGCAACACTGTGATGTGGATGATATTGCTGCGACTACTTTAATCAGTACCAGTGTTTTGGAGGTTTTGTAGCTTAGAATGTTCAATCCGTCACCTGTAATCATAAAGAATGTGCATATTGTCTTTTTCTGCCCCGTCTCCACACTGCACCTGAAAGCAGCACTGACTGTCAAGGGAACCTTGGAGCGGAGGTGTAAATCTTGGTTTTGATGGGACTGAGTTGAGGACGTGGCATCAGCTCCTCAAAACTTGTTTTGATAACAGTTTGCTGAGGCTCCTGAATCAATTAAAAACAACATATTGCTGCCATTCAGCTTGATGTGGGTCTGTGGCGGCTCTGATACCTTGTCAGCATCAACTACAAAAATACAGGCATCACCTGTCTAAATCAGGGGTGGTCCATCTTAACCAGAAAGGGTCAGTGTGGGTGAAGGTTTTTGTTCCAACCAAGCAATTACACACCTTCGTCTCCTAATCAAGTTCCCCAGCAAAGACTCTACTGGTTGATTAGTGCAATCAGGTGTGTAACTGCTTGGCTGGAACAAAACCTTCACCCACACCGGCCATTTCTGGGTAAGACTTCCCACTCCTGGTCTCGATGCATGCTCAATAATCCAGGTAAGAAAATCAAAGAAAGTTGAATCAGTCCATGTTAAGAGAGAACCACCATCCCTGAACGGGGGGCTAAGAGTTCATCTGTCGCCATCTTACAATGCTGTGATTGCAAACATTCCCAGGTCTTCTGTGATTAGTGACACATGGCCATTGAAGCTCTAGTTAATGGTCCCAGCCATATTTACACTGGTCATTGGTTTCGGTCGTTATGCAACTGTATTTTTTTATAAGGGTGGGGACACCTGCCGTCAGTTTGGACTGAAGATGTCACTTAGTTGAGTTATGAAACGTATCTGTCAATGAAGGCTGTATCCAGGTGAACTGATTCAACCTTCTTTGATAAGCATGCTCGCTGCTCGAAGAGTTGTACTCCGTTTCCTCATCTGGTGCAGTCTTTGTTATATGATGGACTTCCCTTGTGTGTTGGTTAACTTTGTTTTATGGTTGTGTTGTGATAATGTCTTTGTATTTAGCGACATAGTTCGGGAAAAGGGTTTAGTTCACCACATGGTCTGCATTGTTTGCTTCTAGCAGGGCATTGGCCATCATGAGGAGATTTACCGCCACAGCTCCTGCAGCAGTTGTCGGAACGTCGTTTTACTGACCATCTGCTGTTTGCATGCTTCTCCACAGTCTTTTGATCCGACATGTTGACTTTAGCTGCTGTGCCTCTTTCTACGCCCGTCGCTTGCATTTCAGACGGTTCAAGTGTTCTTCCATGGTCCAAAAGCTCATCTAGGCGTAGCTCAGGCTCCCTCAGCGCGTCCCTGCGCAGCCTGGATGATGCGCAGCTTTGTATGAGTTGCGGTTTAATTTCTGCCTCAGCATTTGCCAACTCACAGTTCTTGGCTAACATCCTCGGCCTAGTAGTGTTGCACGGTAAACTGGTACTGAAAAAGTACCGCGGTGCTAGAGTTTTGAAAAGGGTACCATATTAGCCTTTTGAAAAAAACACCCTTTATTATGATGATGGGAATCTGTCTCTTTAAACTAGAACGAGCAAGTTCGTCATTTTGACGGTTTTGGATTTTCAAAGTTTAACAACTTTGTGGGGAAAAGGTACAGACCTGCCGCCCCACGGATGCTCCTAAAATTGCATATGTTTGCATTAAAATGAGTTTTAGATCAATCGCAAAAAAAGGTATAAGCTCTACCTAAAACGGCCACGAGCGGTCAAAAAGACTGCTAGTAATTTTCACGTCATCGTGTGCGTCATGTCAGTATTTATGACGTGTTGGTGGCGTCATTTCCTAGGCGAAGTTCGTTTCTCTGTCCTAGAAACGCACTAGCGCCCTCCAGTGCAGAGAAATGGTCTAAACTTGACTTGTGAGATTGTGTCCAACATGTCTGGTTACAGACGCACCATGACTACCACCGAGGCGCTGCAGGATTTACAGCCGTTGGACAACCGCCATTTTACATTGTTTAAAAATAGTATTAAAGTTGTGAAAATGTTAATGTTGGTGTCTGTTAGTTTCATAACAGACATATTAACATATGTAATGCATTAATATCTCAGCTGGGTATTTATCTTGACACATTATAGAGTTTAAAAACAGTGGCGGCGCCCATGGTCGCTCTAATAGTTTTTAATTTGCGGTCGTTGTTTGGGACCGTTTCAATATTTATTTTCAGTTCTGTTTTTACATGTCATGTTTTATAGGCCTTGTTACGTTTGTTGTGTAGCCCAGTGGATAAAGTGAGCTATGAGCATTTAATGAATAAGTTAGATGAATAAATAAGATTACAGTACCTTCAATAAATAAGCTACAGTTCATTTCATGGTTATGTACATGTACATATCATAACCATTGTAAATAAACAACTTAACGTGAGTTCATTCATGAGCCTGGTTTATTTGATGTGTACAATGTACAGTACTTGTTGCTAGCTTGGTTGTTAGGCTCACAGCCTAACTGATGTTAAATGTCATTCATTCCTTTCTTTTCTTTCATTGGTACGTCTGTAATATTTAGCCAACCAAAATGTATGCTGAGATAGAGGGGCGGGACTTAGTACTAAGACGTTAGGTGGCGTGAGGTAAAGTGCCAGAACGCGTGAGGACACCGCTGAGGGAAGCTGCTATTCTGTATTGTGAGCTGTTTGTACATAACGTCGGGATCAACAGAGCGTTATCCGTGGGGTGTATATGCTAACCGGATGTACAAGAGGTAAATATTGTAACGTGCATGGATAAGTAGACACGTTGGTCCTTGACGAACGGGTCGGACCCTTTAGTCGACTGGTTAACGTTGTCGCTTGCGGTGCAGGAGATACGGGTTCGCGTCCCGGCTGTGGCGACGGTATCTCGGACTGCCCCCCCGAATTCGCTACAATATGTTTCTTTTGTTTGTGAACTGTAACTCCCCGTTATATTGTAATATGAATGTTGTAATAGCTAATCGCGGTTAGCTTAGCATAGTGACGTTAGCTAGGTTGCTAACGTTAGTTTGAGTGACAAGTTGATGCTAGATCAAATCGAGATGGTATTTGGACTTGGTACCTCAGTGTATCCTGTTGATTCAGGATTTGGACATAGTCGAAGGTGAGAGACCAAGGACCAGGAAAGCTCTCCGTTGGACGACTGCGGAGACCGTTTCCCTTCCCCTGGTGTGCCTGTAACTGTCCGGTGGTTTCTTCGCGCCCTCGCTCATTCTCCTGCGCTCGCAGCAGAGTGCTTGACCCCCCCCCTCCATCTCTGCCTCTTCGCCGCTGTTCGGCCCCCTTCGGCCCCCTCTTCCCCACTCCGTTTCCACGGATACGTGAGTACTGAAATTAAGCACGTGCTATTTTGTTTATGCTTGTGTCCAGAAACAAGCGAAGCGGCCAATTACAGTTTTAAGGCCTCACCGCTCACACGCAACGTCAGGCCTGCAACGGTAACGTTACACTCTAACGTTACACTTGGACTGCGCTACTTTGTGTGAGAGTGTGTGTGTGTGAGTGTGGGCCCACAGTTTTATTTGGATTTCTTGGTATGTGTACAATTTGTCTTTACATTGATTGAGTTGACAAGAGTTTTATTGGAAATATTAATTATTATTGAATAGAATTGGAACAGGCTTTGAACCATTTGTTTATACATATTGTGACATTGTCTATTATTATTATTATTATTATTATTATTGACTGTTGATAATTCCAAACTACAAATATTTCACATTAACATCTGGTTAATAAATACCTACCTTTTGGTATATTTGAATTTAAAGCAAATGTGTTGCGTCATAGACATTTAGAATAGACAATTCATAGTGGTATTAAAATATAAATGCATTTAAAGGTTTAACGGAAGTCATATTCAAACTACTTCCACACAGTTAATGGAGGCACCGCCAATAGTTATAATCTAAGTTAAGAATTAAGAAACACTTGGTAACAATTTAAACAGCGTATTACTTCAGGTAATAGCGCCACTTATTTAAAGCAGAACCCAGGCCCCACCTAACATGGTAGGGGTTACATTTGGATTACCAATGTGTTTTCCGTTTTGTTTTTCAGGTAATAGTTTCACTTTTTCTATTTTGCTATTCAAGTTGGACCATGTCTCTCCGAAGTTAAAATTCTTTGAAAATAGTTTTATAGTTGTTAAAATTTTGATTTTGGTGTCAGTCATAGGCGTACTAATATATGCAATGCATTAATATATCAATTGGGTATTTAGCTTTTTTTAAATCTTTTTATTTGGAGATGTTAACGAGCGTAAAATACAACAGGCATGTACTTGGACTATTTCCATTTTTCTTTTACACAAACACCCCAAACACCCACCCTTCCCACTCACCAAAACATGGGGTGCACCCGCCTAGAGAAGCAGAAAAAGAAAATAAGATAACACATACACAATAATAATAATAGATAGATTTGCATGTGAAAGAGATTTAGCCATGTTCAATGTCACTGTGTACATGCATATTCACGACTGCAGTCATACATGCCTGCATCAGTCCAAGGCAGAAACAATGTCGATACAATTAAAATACAGCATCCACAATATGTATATCCACAAGACTATACAATCCCTGGTAACTGCCATATAAGAAGAAAAAATAAAGATATGGGGAAGGAAAAATAAATGAATGTGTTTAAACACTTCTATTTGTGAAATGTTATATAGGCCTGCTGTGGTCCGTGGTGACTAAATATCTGGGGTCATCAGGCAACGTTTTTAGTTTGTTAGATATGTCAAAATCGGACCCCAGATGGGGAGAAAATGTTGTCACTGGACAACAAGAGTGTACTTAATCTAAGAGTGTACTTAATCTTCTCTAACTGTATGAAATGCATCAGATCACTCAACCACATAGACACTTTAGGTGGGTGTTTTGATTTCCAATGTAGTAAAATTCTTCTGCGAGCGAGCAGTGTCGTGGTTTTATGGCTTTTCCTCATTACAGAGTGTTCTCCATCTGTGATTCCAAATATAGCTGCTGCTGCTGCTGCACTGGGTTGGAAATCAATATCCAGTGCTTCCCAGAGATTTAAAAACCATAGACCAGTAAGTTGTCAGAGCCAGGCATGACCAAAACAATAGGGGTTAAGTTGGCAGGGGTGTTATGGCACCTGTCACAACTTGCGTCTGAATTGGGGTAAATCTCAGCTAGTCTTGCTTTAGAAAAATGAACACGATGTAGGACTTTGACCTGTATTATACTTAGTCTTGCACAGGAAGAACTATCATTCACTTTTTGTAAAGCACAGTTCCAGTCGTCCTCTCCAAGCTCAGCTGCCCAGTCTGCCCTAATCTTGGCAAGAGTTATGTTTTTAAGAGAAGTTATACAATCATGTATCTTTGAAATTAGTCCTTTAGAATTAAGAGGGGTCTCTAGCATACCATCTAAACCTGAGACTGAAGATAAGTTTGGGAAGCTGTGGTCATGGCTCTGAAGGAAGTGGCGGACTTGAAAATATCGAAATAAACTAGACCGAGGGAGCCCAAATTTGTGTGATAAGTCATCAAAGCTTGCAAATACACCGTTTATGCACATATCTTTAAATTTAGAAATACCTTGTCTTTGCCAAAAAGAGAATACAGAGTCTAATCTAGCTGGGGGGTGGGGGTGGTGATTATTGCATATAGGACTCATGCCAAGACAATGTTTGAACTCAAAGTTCCGTCTAAATTGAAACCATATCTTGAGCAGATTGATGACGACTGGGTTGTTAGTAAAGTGTGTAATAGAAAGAGGAGAGCTGGAAGTGACCAGGGCTGTGAGAGATGATGAGATACAAGATGTAGCCTCAAAGTCACACCAGTTTGTATCTGGCGAGTGAAGCCAGTACATAATTTTTTGAAAGCCTTATCAATGGATTTAAAAAAGGATTTAGGAAGATAAAGTGGGATACATTGAAACAAATAAAGCAATTTGGGGAGTATATTCATTTTAATACAATTCACTTTTCCTGCCAAGGACAAGTGAAGTGCCTTCCACTTTTTCAGGTCTAGTCTGGCTCTCTCAAATAAAAGAGAGAAGTTTTCCTGATTAAGGCTTTGCATGTGTCTCGTGATATTAATGCCCAAATATTTAAAGCCATTTCTAGACATTTGGAACGGTAAGGCATTATCTTGTATTTGAAGAGCCAAGTCATTAACAGGGTAACATTCACTTTTGCCAAAGTTTACTTTGTACCCAGAGAATGTACCGAAGCTCTCCAAAGCATGGATAATGTGTGGTTTGCTTAGAACTGGATCTGAAACATATATAATAATAAATCATCAGCGTATAAAGACAACCTATGCTCTATTCCTTCTCTATGAATTCCACTTATAGATGGTAACTATTTAAGTGTCTTGGATAAGGGCTCTATAGCTAAAGCAAATATTAGTGGACTGAGTGGGCAACCCTGACGGGTTGCTCTCGACAGCTGGAAGTATTGTGATTGTTTACCATTTGTAACAACTGAGGCTTTGGGTGAAGTATACAAAAGCTTAATCCATGAAATAAAATTAGGACCATACCCAATTTTTTTTTAAACAAGTGAACAAAAATTCCCATTCGACCCTGTCAAAAGCTTTCTCTGCATCCGGTGAGATGACCACCTCTGGTACCTCACTGGACGCAGGAGAGTGAATAACATTCAAAAGCCGACGGATATTGTGAATGAATGTCGTCCCGAAATGAAGCCGGTTTGGTCAACAGATATCACTTCATGCATTGTGGTTTCTAAGCGTAGGCCAAGAGCTTTGGCTAGGATCTTCCCATCACAGTTTAGGAGAGAAATGGGTCGATATGAACCACATTCTGTGTTAAATTTACCTGGCTTAAGCAGGAGAGTAATTGATGCTTCGGTCAGTGTTTGTGGCAGCGACCCACGAGACAGAGAATCATTAAACATATTGAGTAAAATTACAGACAGTTTGTTAGAAAATATTTTAAAGAACTCTATTGGGTACCCATCCGGGCCAGGCGTTTTACCACTTTGCATCACCATTATTGCGTTAATGATTTCTGTCTGTTGAAGTGGGAGTTCAGTCTCAGTCCTATGAATTGCATTGATAGAAGGAGCCTGGAGATTATAAAAAAATGTTCCATATCAATACTGTCACTTGTTGCTTCGGACGTATATAGGTTTGAGTAATATGAGGCAAATGTTTCATTAATTTCTCCCGGGTTAATGGTTAACTCCCCATTTGGTTTCCTAATTTGTGGGATCTGTTGAGCAACCGCTTGGCACTTAAGCTGGTGTGCTAAGAGACGACCAGCCTTCTCACCATGTTCATAGACAAATCCAAGTGATTTTAGTAAGAGTCGTTCTGTCTTTCTGGTTGATAACAAGTTATATTGGGTTTGGAGGTCGTGCTTCCTTTTAAAGAGCTCAGGGGAAGGGGCAGTAGAGTACAGAGCATCCACTGTATCTATAGATTTAATGAGCTGGTCCTGTTTAAGGCTTTGCATCTTATTGAATCTAGCTGAATATGACATAATCTCACCCCTGATTACAGCTTTCAATGTTTCCCAAACCAACGATGGGGAAATATCTTTTTTTATTGAATTCGATAAAGTCATCCATTTTTTTTTCGATATCAATACACAAAAGGCTTTATCAGCCACTAAAGTTTTGTCTACTTTCCAAGGAGAGCGTTCCAAATTGTTAAGAGGAAATGTGGTATCTAGTAACACAGGGGCATGATCTGATTCAATTATAGTCATTCAGTTTTAGTGACATAGGGGAGAAGTGTTCTATCAATGAAGAAATGGTCTATTCTACTATATGACGGATGAACTGGGGAAAAGAAGGAGAAGGATTGATTTTGTGGAAATAAGGAATGCCAAGGGTCGACACCTCCTATCTGATCCATAAAGAGTGACAGTAATTTGACCATTTTTGAAGGGGTTGTGGATTTAGGATTAGAACGGTCTAGTACTGGATTAATTACACAGTCCAGATAACCACCAAAGTTCAATTGTTGTGAGTTCAAATCTGGTATTAATGAAGCGACTTTCTATAAATGTATTTTCATCCCAATTTGGGGCGTAAACATTAACCAAAATGACAGGTTTGTGGAAACGAGCCCAGACACCATAACATAGCGTCCATGTGGATCTGAAATAACAGTGGATGCACTGAACTGATTTTTTTTTATGTATCAATATAGTAGCTGTTCCACGTGTTCTGGAATTTAAATTCGAGTGAAACACATGTCCCACCCAACCTTTTCTTAATCTGACTTGATCTTTAACCAACAGGTGAGTTTCTTGAAGAAATGCAATTTCACAATTTAAATATTTAAGGTGATTGAATGTTCTAGCTCTTTTTACAGGCCCGTTTAAACCTTTTACATTCCAGCTGATAAACCGTACACCAGCCTTACTAGTTCTAGTTTCCATATTTAGCCAGGAATGGTAGAGTAGCAGTGGTGACAGTGACAAGATAAATAAGTGGCTGTAATAGAATGCACAGCCTCATGGATAACCTCTCTAAGGAGAACAAAAGAGAGAATACACATTGTAAAAAAACAACTAGGGGTGCCCCTTCCCATAACCCTGCCCCTCACCCCAAACACGAACGAAACTGAAACTGAGCCTATACTTGTTCCTCTCTCTGAGGCAAGCTGCAGGCTACACAGCCCTATTCCCCAGTCCTTCCGGTAATACAACCTGACTCTTCCAACAAAGAAGGCTCCCAGCAATGAAATATTAAGAGCTTATCATACTCAAGGGAAAAATAGAACAGAATAACATCTGTAGGCCAGGTGAACAATCAATATACGTATGAAGACACAGCCTATGATGGCAATACTAAAAAAAAAAAGGGGGGGTGGGCAGCCAGCGTCACTATGAGTAAGCTGAACAGAAATGAGTTGACGTAGCTCAGCAATAATACAGCGAGTGACCATACCTTCAGTCCCAGGGCTGTGGAGAGGGTGACCCCATACCTTCAGTCCCAGGGCTGTGGAGAGGGTGACCCCATACCTTCAGTCCCAGGGCTGTGGAGAGGGTGACCCCATACCTTCAGTCCCAGGGCTGTGGAGAGGGTGACCCCATACCTTCAGTCCCAGGGCTGTGGAGAGGGTGACCCCATACCTTCAGTCCCAGGGCTGTTGAGAGGGCGACCCCATACCTTCAGTCCCAGGGCTGTGGAGAGGGCGAGTTCAAACGGTAAACGCAGCCCTGCCCATTTTCAAAGCAGTCCAGCTAATCAACAGTCTCCAACCAGTGTGGTTCAAAACAGCTGTGTTGCTAGCCTACTTTTTAAGCTATCTTCTGATCTTCATCAGGGGGGTCAAAGGTGTGCGAGTCGTCTCCGTACATCACGCGCAGCCGGGCCGGGTCCAGTAGGTGGAACCGCACGTTCTTTTGGTACCGAGCTTGTGTGATGCCGTTAAATGCAGCTCGCTTGTTAGCGAGTGCCGTGCTGAGGTCTTGATCAACCCTTGTAACTGCTCCTTGGTGCTTCAGCTCGTGGTTCCTGGTCCAGCGCAATGCAGCTTCCTTCTGCTGGAATCTGGAAAAGCAAACCAGCGACGTGCGGGGGGGATGTTCCTCGGCCAGATTTGAAGGTCGGGTCCGGTGTGCTCTCTCCAGCTCAGGCGGTGCAGAACAGACACCAGTACCCATTATTTGCATCAGCATCTCCGACATGAACTTGACCGAATCTTTACCGTCCTCACTGCCTCTCTCATCAGTCCTGCCGCTCATGTGGGAGATAAAAGCCTGCCTGAAAGATGAGGAAGGTGACAGTCCACTAGCGCTGGAAATGAAGCGGAGAATTAGAGAAGACCTTGAAAAGAGATACGATGAGCACGAGCTGAAAATGACACTAAACTTCTCCACTTTCCTAGAGCTAAGATTTAAGAGCACTTTTGTTACTATGGAAGAGGAAGTTAAGAGGGAATTGCTCCTAAAAGTTGAGACGGTTAAGCTTCCTAGGGAGCAGAGTAAGGAGGAACAAGAAGATTGGGAGGGACAATAGAGGAGCAGTTGCTGCAGCAAAGAAGTAAAAGAAGTGATCTAAAAAGTTTGCTCTGCAGTATCACCTCAGAAAAGAAGGGGGCAGATAGTTCTGGAATAAGACAAGATTCTTCCACACCCACAACGCCCGTAGATAAACTAAATGGTGAGACCACTGACCATAAACACTTAAGAGACATCAGCCGTGCAGAGGGCTCCCTGACTTGGTGGAGTCAACATGAGGCACACCCACCCATCCTGGCTCACTTTGCAAAACAGTATCTGTGTATTTCAGCATCCAGCTGTGCATCTGAACATGTCTTTAGCACGTCTGGAAATATATGTAGTCCTAGCTGTTCTAGACTGAGTGAGGAAAATGTAGACACCCTTGTTTTATTGGCCAAAAGTCTAAACAGGGCAAAGGGACTGGGCAACAAACGAAAAGCAGCCAGCCACCCTAGGACTGCAGTTTAGGCTGAGTAGTGACAGAATACCACTCAAGCCAGTTGTGCTGCTGTACTAGCTGGACTATTAATGTTCTATTTTTTGTCATTGTGTTAAATGTAATTTCTTATTGTTTTAATATTTTCAAATCTAATTTTGAATTGTGACAAAGAAAACTTGTTCAGAATGAAGATAAAGTTCAGTGTCTGAGTTGATGATACTTTTCTTGACCAAGGGGAAAAAAAAAGATTACACAGCCAACATTCAGAATAGGTGGGAGGTAACAGAACAGTTTGAGATTAGGCTGCTATCTTAGTTGACCAGGATTGTTATTTTACATTAAATGCAATTGCTTTATTTTATTTATTGTTCTAAAAGCTTGCGATTTGACCAAAAACGTTGTCCAGATTTGAAATAATTCCCAATAATGACATTTGAGTGTGTTCCCTTTTAAAAAAAAAAAAAATCAAACTATCGAAATTTAGGACTTGGTAAAGGTATCGAAACAAAAAAATGTTGGTATCGTGATAACACTATTGCCTAATGTGAAAACTGTCCAGATTCTCTCCTGGTTTTGCATGATTTTTCTGAAAACGTACACTTGGTACTGGATGTTATTCTTCGGGGGAGAGGTACTGGACGTTATTCTTTGGGGAGAAGTACTGGACGTCTTTCTGGGGGGGGTGGTGGGTGGGGTAGGTACTGGACGTTTTTTTGGGGGGGAGAGGTACTGGACGTTTTTTGGGGGGGGATGGGTACTGGACGTCTTTCTTGGGGGGGATGGGTACTGGACGTCTTTCTTGGGGGGGATGGGTACTGGACGTTTTTCTTGGGGGGGGATGGGTACTGGACGTCTTTCTTGAGGGGGATGGGTACTGGACGTCTTTCTTTGGGGAGAGGTACTGGACGTTTTTCACTGGGGAGAGGTACTGGACGTTTTTCTTTTGGGAAAGGTAGTGGACGTTCTTCTTGGGGGGGGGGGAGAGGTACTGGACGTTTTTCTTGGGGGGGATGGGTACTGGACGTTTTTCTTGGGGGGGATGGGTACTGGACGTCTTTCTTGGGGGAGAGGTACTGGACGTTTTTTGGGGGGGGAGGGGCACTGGACGTTTTTCTTTGGGGGAGAGTTACTGGACGTTTTTTTGGGGGGGAGGGGCACTGGACGTTTTTCTTGGGGGAGAGTTACTGGACGGTTTTTCTTGGGGGGAGAGGTACTGGACGTTTTTCTTGGGGGAGAGGTATCCAGATATCTTCTGCTTCGTGTCTGCATATTTGTCACCGTCTGCTGATGACGTGTCATGCGCTCGTTCTCCCGCTATGTGCAACCACGGTGCTTTCAGTCCAGCATCTCCGGCAATATTCACTGCAGTAGTGTAGGTTTCAAACCTTTGCAGCCGTTTATCCAGCGAGGTCCAACAGAGCCAGGGTTCGGTTCAGTGTTGAAAGACGGGGGAGCGGAGACGTTTCCCGCCATGCTTGCTGCCAGTCACGTTTGTGTCTGTTAGCATAGCTCTCTATTTTAGCTTAGCCTCACGGTTCAGGATCCTTCACCTTTGGCCAGCCATTCAAGACATAGCTGTGTACCAGGGACAGTGTGGCATCCCTCGCCGTCCACTTCCTGACTTGTGGCATGTTCACCAGTACATCGTTCATATGACAGTCATCCTCAACCAGCTCTGGAACTGGGAGTCTACTGAGAGCATCGGCATTACTATGATACTTGTCCGGCTTGTAGATTATCTGATACTCGTATGCTCGAAGAAGAACTGCCCATCTCTGAATTCTTGGGGAAACCATCTGGGAGAAAGGTTTCATCTCATGGAATAAGGATAGTAAGGGCTTATGGTCAGTGACGATCGTGAATCAACGACCATAGAGATATTTATGAAATCTCTGTATTCCAAAGATCACGGCCAGGCCCTCTTTATCTAGCTGAGAGTACCTTTTCTAAGAAGGAGTGTGTGTCCTTGACATAAACCCTTGTGGGTTTTTTGTGCCATCGGGCATCTTGTGCGAAAGCACTGCTCCCACCCCATACGATGAGGCGTCGCATGCTAGGATCAATGCTCTGTCCGCAGAGTAATGGACTAGCACGCTTGCTGATTGGAGAAGCTCTTTTGACTTTTGGAAAGCTTCATCTTGCTTTGTAGTCCATGCCCATTTTTCATCTTTCCGGAGGAGCTGGTGCATCGGCGCAAGCAGCGTGGAGAGGTTGGGAAGGAAACGGTTATAGTAAGTTAAGTAAACCAAGATATGCCTTGAGCTCTGTGACACTGGACGGGGACGGAGCTTCCACAATGGCTTTAACCTTCGACTCCATGGGATGCAAAGCCTGCGCGTCTACTTTATGTCCCAGATAGTACACCTCATTTTCCAGCAGTTGGCACTTGCTTCGTTTTAACTGTAACCCAGCCTCCTCCAGCCTACTAAGCACTTCATTCAGGTTTCGCAGATGTTCTTCCTTGCTAGCCCTGGTGACGAGAATGTCGTCTAAGTATACTACGACCATGGGTATGCCCTGGAGAAGACTCTCCATTGTTATCTGAAACACGGCCGGCGCCGACGATACCCCAAAGGGTAGGCGGTTGTGAGTAAAAGGCCTTTGTGAGTATTCACCGTGAAGTACTTTTTAGACTCGTCATCCATGAGAATTTGAGCATATGCATGGCTCATGTCTAATTTAGAAAATTGCTGCCCCCCCGACAACGCCGCAAACAAATCTTCAATTCTCGGAACAGGAAACTGCTCCAGCTGAGAGACACGATTGACAGTTAGTTTGTAGTCTCTGCAAAGTCTAATTGAGCCATCCGGTTTCAAAATTGGAACCACGGGACACGCCCACTGCGAGTGTTTGACTGGCGTAATGGTCTGCTCTTTTAACAGTCTGTTGATCTCTGCGTCCACTTTGGGGCGCATTGCGAATGGAACAGATCGTGGGCGGAAGAATCTGGGCGCGGCGTCGGGTGCAACATGGATTGTGGCCTGAACCCCCTTTAAGGTACCAAGCTCATCTTTAAAAACATCCTCGTGCTTCGCAAGCACCTGTTGCAATGTCAGCTCTTCTACTTTCATATGCTTAATTTCTCCCCAATTAAGGTTTATTTGCTCTAGCCAACCTCTACCCAGCAGACTTGGACCAGTACCACCCACTACATAGAGAGGTAAGATTTTCTGTTGGTTCTGGTATTGGACATTTACCTCTGCGACCCCTAACACCTTTATGCTTTCCCCTGTGTAAGTCTTTAATTTAACTGCTGAGGGCTTTAATGCAGGCTTTTTTGCATTTGTCCACTGCACCTTAAATTTTGACTCATTCATCAAAGTGATGCTACATCCGGTGTCCAGCTCAAATTCCACCATTTTCCCATTGATTTGCTCGTCCATTGTAAAGGGTTTCACTGCTGCGTGGCTGATTGTACGCTGTACATTGAAAGCGCTGGTTCCGAGCCCTCTGATTCGTCTGAATCAGCCGTGACATGATGTGAGCGGCTGCTGTGGCCTCTGCCCTACGTATTGCTACGGTGCCTTTGCTTTCTGCTCGTTTTAGCTTCACTGCGCTTGTTCTTGTTTCTACACGCCTGCGCAGTGTGGCCTATCCTTCCACACGAATGGCATTTCTCCTGTTTACATCGGCAACCCGATGATGCATGTCTGCCTTTGCAGCGGTAACAGTCTTTCATCTCCTCCTCTGCCCGGCGGGTCTCGGTTCTCCTTTGCGATGCCAGCAGCTCACTACCGTGCTCCGCTATTCTACTGCCTGCCGCTTCCCTGGCAAGTCTTGAGCCTGTTAGTCGGCGGACTCCATGGCTACTGCTGCGTTAAGTGCGTCCTCAGATGTGGGATGGGTTTCCGACAGGAACCTCCTCTGAAGGCGTCCGCTGTTTACTCCGCATACGAGCCGATCCCGGAGCTTTTGTAAAAGCCTTTGTCCGTAACTGCGGTCTTGAGCCAATCTCTGCAGCTCTGCCACAGACTCAGCACCAGACCCGTTGAGCTTTCTCATGCGCCGATCCAACTTAAAGCGCTGTACGGTTCCTCTGGGTCTGGGGTTCAAGTGGTCTTTCAGCAACGTCTCCAACTCTTGGAAGGTGCGTTCTCCTGGCTTATCAGGGCTTAGGAAGCTGCGCATCAGACGATCCGTTTTTACACCGACAACACTTATGAGAACCGGCTTCTGTTTGGCCGCATCCTCTGTTCCGTTTGCCATAGATAAATGTTCCACAGCCTCACAGTGTTCTGACCCGGGTTGAACATTTTGATCAAACGCTCCCAGAGCTCCTGTTGTCCCGGCCACTTTCAATAAAGTTCACTTTAGTTTCTTCCTCCTCCCTCGTTCTTCCAGGGGGGGGGGGCTTCACCCACACGCGCCTCTCGTGCAAGCAGCGCTGTCCGACTCGAACCTCGTCGCCAAATCTGTAGTATCCTGACTACATGAAACAAGCACACACACAGGACTTGTTTACTTATACATATTGATGAAAACCTCAGGAGCACAACACAGCACAGCCATCTCGGCCGACAGGCATTACGCAACAGAACTACATCCGGGGAAGGTTCTAGGTAGTAATGGGTGAACCAATTTACTGCTACTGCCACTTAGTGGACATAGAGGTAAGTGGGTTTGGCTTACTACACAAGTTACTACAAACATTGAAAGAGGATAAACAGAATTCTAATGGAATTATAAAATGTATGAAGAATATGATGCGCAGGATGCCAAGCAGTGTCCAGCCGCCACCGGGACAGTCCAGGACCTGAGCCACGCCACCAGCATCATCATGTTAAAAAAAAAATTGTATGGATTTATAACTGGAAAATGTGATGAGGGGAATGGCAGGCAGCGTCCAAGTAGCGACCACCATCACCATGGAGACCTGGGAGGAGAACCGACTGCACGTGCACACAAGGGAGACTCGGATGACACCATTCACACACAGAAGAAGAGAAAGGAGAAGACGTCATTCAGAGAGAGAGAGAGAGATAGAGAGAAGAGAACAGTTTGCAATAGTCATTAGTCATAACCAATTAAGTCATCAATTACTGATAATCTATAATCTGATAACAGCGAGAGCGGCCTGGCGGCGGCTGTGTTTTTGGTATCGTCGTGTGGAGTGCGGGGAGGTGTATCGAAGGCTGGGAGAGCTGGTGTTGGATCAGCTGGGGGAGCTTGGTCTGCTGCGGTGGGTGGCCCCAGGGACTACGACCGGGCCTGGAGCTGCGTCCGAGGAGGGGAAACAGAGGGTGGTCTGACAGGACGCGGAAGTGGGGCGGGCTAAGCTAACTGCTAGCCCATGCAGACCGGCAGTTCCGACAGTCGTCCTGGCTCGCGTTCTTTTTTTCCCCTCTTGACAGTGATTTTTTTTTTTTAATATAGTTTGATATGTGCTTATAGTTTTTAAATATGCGTTTTTGTTTTTATGTTGCACTGCTGTGGACTGAGGGAAACATTATGTTGTTACATGAAATGACAAAGAAAGTGTGCCTGATTCCTGATAACAAATGAAAGCACCGACCATTGGGATAAGGTATTCCAAAGGAGTTGTATCAAGTGCAACTGGACTTGGTATATATCCGTGAAGACGTTTCGCCTCTCATCCAAGAGGCTTCCTCAGTTCGTGCCTTCCTGACTAGACCAAGCTAGTCTGACTGGCTGCTGATGAGACTCAGTATTTATCCTCTTTGGAGTCGTTGTCAGAGCTATAGATATGCGTGGCTCTTTGTGTCCCGATGTTTACCAACGCCAGTCGCTAACAGAGCCATAGGTATGAGTGGCTCTTTTGTGCTCCGATGTCCAGCCGCGCCCGTCGCCATCGGAGCTGTTGATTTGCATTTGTTTAGCAGTGACGGTCGTTGGGGGTGTTAGTTTCGACGTCATTAGTCGGTGGTCATGAGAGTCGTTAGTGAGCGACTGTTGTTCTTGGAGGCCAGGCTTCTTGAGTCTCCTGGGTAGAGATGAAAGGACGGCATTGTAAGTGGGAGAGATGGGTGGTGTCGCCGAGTCTCATCAGCAGCCAGTCAGACCAGCTTGGTCTAGACAGAAAGGCACGAACTGAGGAAGCCTCTTGGATGAGAGGCGAAACGTCTTCACGGATATATACCAAGTCCAATTGCACTTGATTCACCTCCTTTGGATAACCATGACCTGGATGAATGAGAACATTCACAGACCCACTGGGATAAGGGCATGCTTACTGAAAGGCAGAAAGAGGAAACATTGTCCATGCAAAATCCCAAGAGTTACGGGTCGATGCAGTTAGAACCGTTCCCATATTTCTCATATAATGCAGACGGCATTAACACAACGTATTTCATGTTTTGTTTGGTCAACTTAATTTCATCTGCAAATAGACATCCATTCCGTCCTGCAACACAGTCCAAACAAAGTTAGGATGGGGCAGTTTAGGGTTAGTAATGAGGTAAAATAATTACACGACGTGATTTAAAACGGCTGATGTCAGCAGGTGATTGTTATCATGATTTGGTACAAAGGCAGCATCCAGGAAAGCCCTATTCCTTTAGGAGCAAAGATGGGCCAAGGATCGCCAGTTTGCCAACAAATGCGCGAGAACATTATTGAAATGTTTAAAAACAATGTTCCTCAAAGACAGATAGGAAGGCATTTGGATATTTCACCCTCTACAGCGCATATGATCATTAAAAGATTCCAGTGAGCACCGCATGTTACAGACGTGTTTTTCCAGGGCTCCTCTCCATACTTGAAATAATCCGGTCACTCACTTAATATTTAACTTGTCGGTTTTTCTTAATCATTTCCATGTCTAAAAGCATCAGGATGACAAAAGCCAAAAGGGGGAAGAAGCCGGATAAAGCCCCAAATGAGACTGATGTTCAACTGCTTTTGGAGCAAGCTGAGAAGGCCGCAGCAGCCTCGGAGTTAGGCAACGAGCCTGACGCAAAGTCCACAAACATCCTCTGTGCAATACGATGTATGAGCAAGACGATGACCGACCGATTTGACGAGTTAGAAGCATCTCTGGCATCTTTGGTGAGTCTCGGTAACTGAATAAAGGAGGTGGAAAATGCTAGCTCTGACTCTGACCGCCGTCTCTCGCTTGTTGAGCAGACGTGCAAGAAAATGCAGTTGGAGAACGATGCACTTCGCATGCAAGTAAATGACCTCGAGGCTCGCTGCAGGCGGCAGAATATTAAAATCGTTGGCCTACCTGAGAAGCTCGAGAAGGGACTTACTTAGTTCTTCTTCTGTGTTAAAAGCTGAGTGCAATAAACGTTTTTCGGAAATTGGGCAGGAGATAGACAGAGTGGAAAAGGCACAGAGAGAAACACGCTCTGAAGCCAACACCAATATTCCTGAGGCGTTAAGGCGAGAATATAGACATTTATCCATAAGCAAGGCCGAGTTTATTCTACATAGAACCAAACAGAGATATTATTATGATGGCGACCGCCTGAGTAGACTATTAGCCCTCCGGTTTAAACAAAATGAATCCAAAGTAGTGATTAATGCTATGCGTACAACAAAAGGTGAAATTGTTACAGATCCCAGTGCAATCAACAATGTTTTCAAAGATTTCTACAGCAGTCTCGACACATCAGACAGCCGTTTAGACATGGAGAAGTGCACCATGTTTCTTCAAAATGTAGCTTTGCCTTGTCTGGACCACTTAGAGAGCTTACAATTAGAAAACCCCATCTCTTTCGAAGAGCTTGAAACGGCAGCAAAAGCTCTCCAAAAGGGCAAGTGTCCTGGTTTGGACGGCCTACATCCGGAACTGTAGCTAGCCTTTTGGGATCAGGTAGGGCCTCTTATATTGGGCTCTATAAACTTTGCCATTGAACAGGGATCCTTTCATAGGGACCAGAGAAATGCATTCATCACCATCTTACTCAAGAAAGGTAAAGATCCACTTTAATGCTCAAGTTATCGCCCAATTTCGCTGATTTGTGGAGATGTGAAGCTTTATGCCAAGGTACTGGTTACTTGCATGGAGGCGGTAATTCACTTGCATCAGACGTAATTCATGAAAGGGAGAGTAGCATTAGATTATGTTAGGAGGCTCCTACATGTTATCGAGGTCACAGATACCATTCTAGATGACTGTGCTGTTCTCTCTCTTGACGTTGATAAAGCTTTTGACAGACAGGAATGGAGTTACCTATGGCGGGTCATGGAGAGATTCGGATTTGGGCCTAACTTCATCTCCATGACACAAACGCTATACTGTCATGCTACAGCATCAGTTCTCACAGGAACATATGAATCACAACCCTTTCCATTACATCGCGGAACCAGAGTTGTCCGCTTTCTCCTCTGCTCTTTGCCTTGTCCCTAGAACCCCTGGCTCAGTCCATCAAAGAGAGTGACACAATATCTCCTATAACCATATACCAATCTAGACATTGTATTTCATTATACGCAGATGAGTGTCTGCTTTTCATATCTAATATTCGGACAGCACTACTGCAGGTCCTAAAACTCTTTGATCTATGTAAAGAGATGGCAGGATATAAAATCAACTTGACTAAATCTGCTCTTTTTCCTTTGAATGCCGCTGCATTAAAGACCAGTTTGACTGCTGACATCCCTAACTGTACATCCTATATATACCGTGTCATAATGATTTACCCTAGTCTTAGTAGAATTCTTCAGGAAAACTTTTTTGGGTGTGAAAAAGAAGATTACAGATGATCTGAAGAGGTGGGGCTCTTTTTATGTGTCTTTACAAGGCAGAGTTACAACTATCAAAATTAACATTTTCCCTAGAATACATTTTTTGTTTTTTGTTCCCCCTAGCACCACCTCCTAAATTTATCACAGAAATGCACTCCCTCATATCAGTTTATCTGGCAAGGAAAGTGTGCACGACTCAAACTTACAACCTTACAAAGAACCAAACTCCCTGGAGGCTTAGGTGTCCCAAACCTTATTTTTTATTATTATGCTTTTCAAATTAGACCACTACATGTTTGGAGAAACCAGGAATTTGAGGTACCTAGGTGGGCTATGGAGGCAGCACGCGTGAAGCCACACCGTCTGGAATACTTTTTATATATAGGCAGGGGGTGCAAAAACATTAATTGATGATACGGGAGCATTGTAACCAATTATATTGACGTATGGAAAAAAAGTGGAACTGATGATGGGCAAAATAGATGTTTTTCATCAAACATCTCCACTATGGAATAACGATCACCTTCAATCGTCATACAGTTGAATTTTCAATATCCTTTATTATATTTATGTCAGTGCTGAACCACAGGCTTGGACTCAAAACGCAGACTCGGTCTCAGTTCACAAAAATCAGTCCTTTTATTCGGGAAGTGGTCGGTATACAAGTAATCAGATAACAATGCAACAGTGTCCAAATCGGAAGGCGAAAGGCGAGGTCGAAAAGGCAAAAAACAGGTCAGGAAACTATAGGGCTAAAGAAACTCACACAAGGGAAAAAAATGCTGGAACGCTGTCACAAGGAACAAGACGAACTGGCATAGAAGGAAGGGAACACTTAGACTATATACTCTGGAGGAGGGGAGACAATGAGACACAGGTGCAACACATTAGGGCAGGGCAGGTAATCACACAGGAGGGAGACACATGAAGGCAGGAAGTAAAGGACCTGAAACGAGACGAGGTGAGTAACAAAATAAAACAGGAAGTACAAGACAAAGAACACTGGGAGAAACAAATGATAACTATCCAGACGGGGCGTGACAGTAACCCCCCCCCTCTACGGCCGGCTTCAGACGGCCCAGGGTCGCCAGAGTGGGCCCGATGGAAGTCCTGGATGAGGGAGGGGTCCAGGATGTTGCTGGCCGAGACCCAGGAACGTTCCTCCGGGCCGTATCCCTCCCAGTCGACCAGGTGTTGGGAGCCCCGACGCCGGACCATCAGGAGCTTGCAGACAGTGTAAATAGGGACACCATCGACGAACCGGGGGGGAGGAGGGGGCGTGGAGGCAGGGACCAGAAGGCTTTCTATGGCCAGTTTGATCTGACTCACGTGGAGGGATGGGTGGACTCTCATGGCTCTGGGGAGTTTGAGCTTGACAGCAACTGGGTTATGACCTTGGAAATAGGGAATGGCCCCACAAACCTGGGAGCGAGTTTCTGGGACTCCACTCTGAGAGGCAGGTCTTTAGTGAATAGCCATACCCTCCGGCCGCTCCTGTAGTGGGGGCAGGGATCCGCCGTCGGCCAGCCGCCTTCTTGTAACGCTCGGAATTGCGGAGCAGGGTGCGTCGGGCCCGGGCCCAGGTGTGGCGACAGCGGCGCACCAGAGCCAGCGCACAGAGGGCACACTGACCTCCCTGTCTAGGGCAGGGAAGAGAGGAGGTTGATATCCATAGGCACACTGAAAGGGGGAGAGACCAGATGAGGAACATGGGAGGGAATTGTGTGCATACTCAACCCAGGTGAGCTGACTGCTCCATGTGTTGGGGCTCTGGGAGGCGAGGCAACGCAGGCTGGTCTTCAGCTCCTGGTTCAGCCGCTCCGTCTGATCGTTGGTTTGGGGATGGTGGCCAGATGAGAGGCTGATGGATGCTCCCAGGAGTGAACAGAAAGCCCGCCAGAACTGTGCCACAAACTGCGGGCCCCGGTCAGACACAATGTCCCTAGGGAAGCCATGGAGGCGAAAAACATGATGCAGCATCACCTCGGCTGTCTCCTTGGCCGAGGGCAACTTGGGCAAGGTAACAAAATGAACCATCTTTGAAAATCTATCCACCACCGTGAGGATGGTGGTGTTACCTTCGGAAGGGGGGAGACAAGTCACAAAGTCCACGGAGATGTCTGACCAGGGTCGATGTGGCACAGGGAGTGGGCGAAGCTGACCAGAAGCTGGGCATTGGGAGACCTTACTGCGAGCACACACCGGACAGGCTGCCACGTACTCTGTCACCTCCTTCTCCATGACCGGCCACCAGAACCGCTGTGGTATGACGAACAAGGTCCTGTGTACTCCAGGGTGACAGGATAACAGGGAAGAGTGGGCCCAGTGGATGACCTGTGAACGCAAGACAGGAGGCACAAACAGCCGGTTCGGCAGGCAGCCGGCCGGAGGTTGACAGTTCACATTGGCCTCGGTGACCTTTCTCTCAATGTCCCAAGTAACAGAACCCACAACACACGAGGGAGGAAGAATGGGAGTAGGGTCTTTACAAGAGTTCTCAGAGGAGAGACCATCAGGCTTTAAGTTCTTGGAACCAGGGCAATAAGACAGGGTGAAATGGAACCGGTTGAAAAAGAGAGCCCACCTTGCTTGCCTAGAGTTGAGCCTCTTGGCCGTACTCAAGGTTCTTATGATCTGTCCAGATGAGAAAAGGCTGTTCGGCCCCCTCCAACCAGTGCCTCCACTCCTCAAATGCCACCTTGATGGCAAGCAGCTCACGGTTGCCAACATCATAGTTTCTCTCAGAGGCCGACAACTTGCTGGAAAGAAAGGCACAGGGGTGTAGCTTATTGTTCTTAGCCGACCTCTGAGAGAGAACAGCTCCCACCCCCACATCGGAGGCATCCACCTCCACCACAAACTGCAGGTTGGGGTCAGGCAACGTGAGGACAGGAGCTGAGGTGAAGCTGGTCTTCAGTCTCTGGAAAGCGAGCTCAGCCCGGGGGTTCCACTGGAAGCTCAGCTTAGAAGAGGTTAGTGCATGAAGGGGGGCAGCAACAGAACTAAAATTCCTGATGAACTTTCTGTAAAAGTTAGCAAACCCCAGGAATCGTTGAACCTCCTTACGGCTAGTGGGAGTGGGCCAATCCACAACAGCGCTAACCTTTTCTGGGTCCATCCTGACCTCCCCCTCAGACACGATGAACCCCAGGAAGGACACGGAGGGCACGTGAAACTCACACTTCTCGGCTTTGACAAAGAGTTGGTGGTGGAGGTGGTGCTGGAGGACCCACCGGACGTGCTGGATATGAGTTTGCTCATCAGGGGAGAAGATTAAGATGTCGTCCAGGTAAACAAAAACAAACTCATTGAGCAGGACGGAGGACGTCGTTCACCAGGGCCTGAAAGACAGCTGGGGCATTGGTAAGTTCAAACGGCATGACCAGGTACTCGTAATGACCACTGGGATTGTTAAATGCTGCCTTCCATTCATCCCCTTCCCTTATTCTAGCTAGGTGATAAGCATTCCTTAAGTCCAGTTTAGTGAAAACCTTAGCACCATTTAGTAGTTCGAAAACAGTGGAAATCAAAGGGAGGGGGTACCTGTTGCGAATGGTGATCTCGTTGAGTCCTCTGTAGTCAATGCAAGGCCGCAGGGTTTTATTCTTCTTGTCAACGAAGAAGAACCCAGCACCAGCGGGAGAGGAGGAAGGCCGAATAATCCCTGCAGCCAGGGATTCCTCAACGTACTTTCTCATGGCCTGGGTTTCAGGAGCTGACAGGGAATACAGGCGACCCTTGGGTGGTGAAGTTCCAGGGAACAGGTCAATGGCGCAGTCATAGGCCCGGTGCGGAGGCAAGGACATGGCATGAGCCTTGCTAAAAACCTCTTTAAAGTCATGGTAGCAGACGGGAACCCGGGAAAGGTCGGGAAACTCTGCATCCAGGCTGGGGGAGTTCTGGGAGGTGTTAGGAGGTTGAAGCTCTGACAGGAAAGGTTGAGAGGGTGAGAAACAGTTTTTTGCACAAGTCTTTCCCCATGCAATTACCTGCCCCGTTTTCCAGTCTATATGGGGGCTGTGGAGTGTGAGCCAGGGGTATCCCAGGATAAGTGGGTGCCGAGGAGCTCGAAAGACATGAAAGCTGATTCTTTCGCTGTGAGAGTTGGGAAAAGACAGGTGCAGTGACTGAGTGCGATGGGTGACCTTACATAATAGCCTGCCATAAAGGGCACTGGCATCCAGGGGTTGGTTGAGGCGGAAGGTTTTGAGGCCCAGCTTCCTGGCTAGATCAAAGTCCATTAGGTTGGCATCTGAGCCGGAATCAACTAGGACTGGATGCTTAAGAAAGAACGCAGTGGAGATGAGAGACACTAGAGGTTGCAAACAAGAGGGATTAGAAACAGTCAACGTACGGCTCACCAGTGCTGTCACCTTCATTGGCGAGCCCGGTCTCTTAATGGGCAGAAGGCAGGCACGAGACAAGAGGTGAGTATCAAAATAAAACAGGAAATACAAGACAAAGAACACTGGGAGAAACACAAGATAACTTAACTATCCAGACGGGGCGTGACAATTTATTGGAACCAGGACAGGCCAAAGTTAACAGAGTAATTACTTTATGATCAGTAAGAACTGATGGTTCAACAGAGACTTGGTCCACTTGTCTATCAAGAATGTCTGAAATCAACCATAAATCAATCCTTGATTGCTTGGATGCAGGGCCGGATCATGACGTTAATGGGCCCTAGGCCTCGCCTCCGCTTTGCCCCCCCCCCCACCAACATGAAAAGTAAATGCAATTTAACAGACAGCTGGCGAATACGGACGGAACATGCACAGAGTGCAATAACATAATTAATTACTTATTTAACTCGTCTATAATTAATTATCATTCATTATGATTAAATAATTAATAAATAAGTATTAAATAGGTTACAGTTAATACCACGTAATACCCGGTAGGTTGCTTGTGTGAGAAAATGATAGGCTACTGAGTGCTGCACTCTTGATTTAATACGTCCACCAGATGGAGACAGCTTGGGAAAGGAAGTATGAAATCTCTCAAATGCTTTCCTGTGTTCAAATGCCGCTGAACAATAAGTCCTTTAATAAAACATATCTTTTTTTTAAACCAAAAACATCTTGACTGTGCCTCATCATCTATCTGTCATTGACTGGTGATCTCAAAAATCCCTGTTTAACTTGTGTTAAATGCAAATCCAGTGTGACATTCTGGGAGATGGGTTCTTAGCGTTAGATTGAGTGATACCACAGTTTCATTTGTGTTATTTCTTCTTGTGGCATAATAATTATTCCTGATTGATAGACATACTTATATTTATTTGGCGTGTAAGTGTCATAGGAATTGTTTACGTTAAAAATGCTACTAATAAAATAGTAATAATAATTTTAAAATATATTATATTTCCCACCTTCCCCCATAATTTTGTCCCCCCTCGGAAATGTGGGCCCTAGGCCCTGGCCTTGTCGGCGTATGCAGAGATCTGGCCCTGCTTGGAGCTATCCTTATTACACCAGGTGTATTCTTTTTTTGCTTGGCTACCTAGACCTCCATATATCTATAACACCAAGACCAGAATATATGTTCCTGAGCTCTGGGTTTGTGATGTTAGGTTCTCCCCTCCTACTAAACCTATCTAACATTACATCAGACACTAAGTAAAAATCCCCTCCCAGGATAAGTTTGATATCTCGAAAAACATCCTTAATTTTATGTACCTCTTCCTCCAAGTCCTGAAATAAAGATCTGTTATACTTTGGTCACTAGCACACCAAAATATAACAAGAAGTTACTCCTGAAAAAGGGAGATCGTGAAAAGGGGGATGAACAACATGACTTCGAAACAAGACACTGATGGAAATAATAATAATAATAATAATAAAAAGTCACCTCAAATGTCCCTATACGTGGACCTCACTCAAGTCTATGTTCCCGGATTCGTCCGGAATTCTCTCCTGTTGATGACACCTTCACACCTGCAAAGAAGGCCACCTTGCCCTCCTGCCGGGCAGCTTCCACCACTGGCCATGGGTTGCTGCCAGTGTCCACATCAGCCTCGGTCAGGTCTTCCTTGAATCTCAGGTTGTAGGTTTTCAAGTACTCCCAGTCCTTCGCCCGTTTCCATATCAAGTCCCGTGTGGTTCTGTTGGTAAACTGGACGATTGCCATGCTGGGTCCTTTGGTCTGCTCCTTGGATCCCAAACAATAAGTGACGTCGACGTGGTCTGATGCTCTTGCTCTGAACTGGGGAATGGCAGCGCCTCAGGTTTCTACGAGCCGCCGGCCGCTTGATGCTGCCCTCTGCCTGGTCAGGGATTCCAGTGGGGCGTCGGTCCATCCACCACGGTCTCTCCCAGCCTCCTGCAGCTTTTCTTCCAGCTCGTTTACTGTCTTGTGGGCCTCCGTACAAGTCACGTTCACTGCGTTCATGTCCCTTTTAAGGTCGTTATCCTCTCTGAATGCAAAGTGAAGCACTCTTTTCAGAGTCGACGCCAATAGTATTATTTTTCACCATGTCTTATAGATTGTCTGACCGCTCATTAATCTTTTCTCTTTTTCCCCCTTTTGCTCCCCAATTTTACTTGGCCAACTGACCCTTCGCTAAGCCACGTCCGTCTCATCAGCAGCCAGTCAGACTAGCTTGGTCTAGTCAGGAAGGCACGAACTGAGGAGGCCTCTTGGATGAGAGGCGGAACGTCCTCATGGATATACTATACCAAGTCCAGCTGCACTCGATTCACCTCCTTTGGATATGTTTGAACAATTCCTATGACCAAAGCTATACACAAAACAAGCTTTTGGGTATGGTAACCCCTAAATGTTGCTCAGGGGCAACAACACACAACTGCTCTGTTCGCCATCTTGCGCCCCCCCCCTCTATATTGGGTGACTTTTGTTGAAACAAAAGGGAGATATAAAAAAAAGAGAGGTTGACGTCCTACAGCGAACTTTCTAAATGTTGAACTCCACTCCATCCATCATCCCAACCGCTTAACCTACTCAGAGGAGCAGGGACGCTGGAGCCTGTCCCAGCAGTCATGGGGCGGCAGGCGGGAGACACCCTGGACAGGCCGCCAGGCCATCACAGGGCCAACACACACACACACATACATATTTACACCTAGGGACAATGTAGTACGGCCGAGTCACCTGACCTACATGTCTTTGGACTGTGGGAGGAAACCGGAGCACCTGGAGGAAACCCACGCAGACACGTGCAGATCATGCAAACTCCACACAGAGGACGACCCCCAAGGTTAGACTAGCCCGGGGCTCAAACTAGCGCCTTCTTGCTGTGAGATGGCCGTGCTAACCACTGCGCCAACGTGCCGCACCAAGTAAGGCAACCAAGGCAGAAATATGGAAGTGGGAAGCAAAATCGATAAAATACCTGGGAGTGCTAATCACTCAGGAACTGAACGAAATTTATTTGTAAAAAAACCAATAAATAACAGAATACTGAAAGATGTGATGAAATGGTCGACGCTACCCTTTTACAGCCGATGTCATCAAACATAGTGCACATTGAGGCAACAGCAGTGGTGCGGCGAAGTGGCGAAGAAGAAAACCATGCCTGGAGAGAGAGCACAAGAAGAGACTTTTACTGGGCCCAGGCACAGAGTGCATACAGGATTGGTGTCCAGAATCACATTCTGCATACAGTTATAGACCGCATCCATCGGCGAATTCTGAGTAATGGCACTCTGTATGCTGACATGGCTCTTCTGGACCCTAAAAACCTTAGTCGGCTAACATCCAGTGGCCTTCCACAGACAGCCCTTCAAAAACTGAGCAACTGTTTGATCAAATCTGATAGCAGAGCAACGGTGGCCAATTTACAGAGTGAGCTCATGAGTCTGGCAGAGCAGTGGACTAGGTAAAACAGTCGGGATTTGAAGAATACACAACCAGGACTATGGAGGATCATGGACCTGAAGGAAATGAAGACGAGGTGGAGATGGGGAACAGGAGCTGCTCATCTTGCAAGGACTGTCCAGTGTGTTGCTACCGTATTCTTGGTCAGTACAACCTATTGACCGACGCATACCACATCCTGGGCCTTGCTTACAAGGTCCTAGTGACCCTGTCAGTAACCCGGGTAGCTTGCGAGCGGAGCTTCTCTACTCTGAAATTCATCAAGAGGAGGCTCAGGAGCACTCTATCTCAACAGCACCTGGAGGCTGTTATGCTCATGGCTACTGAGCGAGACGTTTTAATGGCCCGGGACAGTGACCTGGTTATAGACGGGGTTGCTGAGAGAAGTGAGCTGCTGCAGAAATTGCTAATTTAAGGAGGTGGGAAATATGTGTATTTTTATTTGATTCTATGACTTGCCTGCTCACCAATCTTTTCACCAACACATTTATTCCTTGATTATTTGTTTTACTGGTCAGATGGCTCCAGAGCTTTTTGCCACCTTGCTGCCAGTGGCATTGTGCCAAAATGTGCTGCTTCTAGCCAGCCTCCTCCTCAGAGCAACACATTCCCCTTGTTCTATCTTACATCTATTTCACTAAATGTATAGTTATAAATATTGTTCAGTAATCTTGTTTACATAAAGTGTGGCGTGGTTTGTGTGGGGTGGTGGTGTATCTCTTGGAGGGGGGGGGTCTCAGTCAAAAGGTCCAGGGCCATTTTTCATTCCCAGTCTACCCCTGTTTACCATCTAATCTACCCAGACTTTGACATGTGCCCTTGTTTGGAGATTATCACATTTCTTTGGTTCGGCTGTGAGTGGTCATAATGTTTTGACTCATCAGTGTATATGGTTGTTTGGAAAGTATGGTTGTTAACCCTTTGAGTGAGAAATAAGGCAAAACTTTCTGAAGTTGTAAATAAGGTGATTATAAATACACCTACTCCGCTGGAAGACATCATAGCTGTACAGATGACAGCACCATATAAGAAACGATTCTCAAAATGTCCGGCCTCTATTGAATTCTACCAGTCTCTCCGAGAAAAGAAGCTACATTGCACTTTGTGTTAAGCAGCACCAGGAGGATCAGGACTTTTCCTCATCACCTGCTCTGCTCGTGACAACAGGTCACCCCTTCAGCCAAGTGAGCTGGTTGACTTCCAAAGACCTTCCAGATTCTCCACCCTCATCACAGTAAGAAACGGTGCTCATGTAAACTTCTTGAGACTCTGCTACATGTCATCATCACTCACACAGTTATCAATCAGGGAAACTAGCTTGACGGCTGCAACTTATTGTGAATATGTCCTTCTTTTTAGATGGTGGCGCTGCAGGGAGACTGCAGTATGCAATACTGTCCTTCCTTTCATCAAGATGTCAGTTATGCTTTGGCATGTGACCCTCATTACATTTTACTCAATTGAGTAATGAGTCCTTATTTTATCATTTGCAAGTTTGCCATTCTATTGGTACTGCCCATGTAGGGTGTGTCCAACTACGATGGATTCATAGGGTAAGAGTACTGTTTGTATATCACTTTGTCTTAATTCCATAATTTTGTTATTTGCTGCGGTGGTTGCATATGTTATACCTATTGTGATTCTAAAAAAAATGTGTAACCAAAACTAGTGTATGATACCTATAGCCTACAAGCCTTACATTACAAACTCACTTGAGCAGCTGCAAATACATGTTATGCTTTGTGTGTGTAATCAGTCCTTACAATCAACTTCTGAATCTTAAAAAGAGATGCCAGCTCGTCCTGTTTCTGGCACAGCGAAGCTGTGCTGGCAGTGTTTTCTGCCCCTGGACAGTGGAGAACATGTGGAAAGATGTCTTAAAAGCTACTCTGCTTGATTTTTGTCATCGGAAGAAATACCCTACAGATCCCATGGGAGATACGGCCTGCCCTGTGGAAATGGGAGTGGGCAGCTGCTTATAATTGAGGCTGAAAACAGAACAAAACACAAACTCGACACTAAAAGTACCAGAGTGAGTCTATCTGGCTCCGGCACCCTGATCCACTAAGTCATCAGTTTTACTGTGACGGAAAAAACCCCCACCGAAAGTGTTGTGAGGAAAGACAGCCACGAATCAAGAGCATGGAAGAAGCGTAATGCTTATGAGGAAATTATAAATCCATGACTAAAACACATAGGGCAACACTCAGACACCACTGAACAATCACTGTTGCGGATTTTGCAAATGACAGTTTTGAACCAACGTTGTGCCAGTGTTTAAATTTTCCAACATTGTACCAGTGTTTAAATTTGCACACAACTCATGTATCACGATTATCATTATTATTTTCCTTTTATCGTCACACATCTCAAACCACCTTTCAAGCTCATGGTATGCTGATGACACTGGAGCTCATGGTTTAACAGTTGAGGGGCGGGGCTAACGGGTCGCGCGGAGAGAGCGGAGCGGGAGACGAGAGCCTGCTGTCACTCGGCCATGAGGCTTTGAGCGTATCAGGCCCTAAAGTTGTTTCTGCCTCCAGGTTTGGCTGCTGATATCATGTTTAGCTGCCAGCTAACACAGCACTGAAGTCTTGCTAACCTGTAGCATGTGTTTTGGGAGCTAGTCTCATCAAGTGTATACTGCCACATGCTACTTAGCGGCTAGTTAGCACCCTTGCTAATGTATGCTAACCCTGCACGCGCGGACGTTGGGGCTGCACAGTGTCACCAGACAGCGCCCCGTGTGGCCGGGAAAGCACGGCTGCACCTCTGGCACCGAGGAAGCTCCACTGTTTCCCCTCTTCATCACCTCTAGGACCGAGGGGGATTTGTCTTCACCATAGTCATCGCCGGAGCAGACGTCGTGAGAAGGCCGTCACCGGACATTAAAGGGCAGAGACCTTTGACCTTTCATCAGGGGTGAGTCACCCACGGTTACAGTGCTCAAACCCAGCTCCCATCAGGCCTGCAACGGGGTTGTTTATTTGCTTATTGCCGCTTTAGTTTTTATTTGTATGACGTGGGCCCACACCAGTGAATACTTCATTGTTGTTCATTTCTGTCAAGGGTTCATTGTGAATGTAAATTCATGCAGATTGATTTTTCTCTTATTTTTTATGATCAGTAGTTTTTATTTTCCTTTAACACAAATACAGGCCATGACATCACACATGGACTACAGAGATGGAAGGAACAATTTAGCAAGGCCTACTGGACAAGAGCAAGAGACAGACACATTTGGATTAAGGGTGATCATAAGACGAGACTTGACAGTATACAAGAAAATAGGAACAGCAGAGAGAAAGTAAAAACAAATAAAAACATAGTTGGCAGATAGAGAGTAGTGTATAAATGGATGTTAAGATATAGATGTCACAGATTACACGGGGCCTCTAATGAAGGAAATATAGTGCGTCCACTTGGCCTCGTATTTCTCCACCTGGTTGATGAGTCTAAAGGAGAGTCGCTCATGTGCTGCCACAGTTCCCAGATGGGAGAACCAACCCTACATTGGTGTGAGGTAGGGTGGCCGACCTCCACTCTGTTACCATGAGCTTTCTACCCGACATCAGGGCTGTCTGGACCCACTCTGCCCGTGCTCGTGGAAGGGCTTTTAAAGGAGTAGGGTCTCCCAGAACAAAGAGGCTTGGAGAAAATGGGATGTCTGTTGTTAGTATGAGTTTGATATTCTCATATATAGCTGTCCAGAATTCTTGTGCAACACGGCAAGACCACAGCATGTGGATCAGCGTACCCGAGCCCTCCCCACACCTCCAGCAGTCAGGGCTGTCTCTTAGTTTCGCCCTGTATAACCTTGAGGGGGTCCAGTATACCCTGTTAATTATTTTGAACTGTACTAATCTTGTCCTGAGTTCCGGTGATGTTTTCTTAAAATTCCTTAAAATGTTTTCCCACTCCTGACTGGTAAAGGTAAGATTAAGATCGATCTCCCAGATTAACTTTAAATTGGATCCCAAACCATCAGAGTGTTTAGTCAACAACAAGTAATATGTTGAATCTTCATGGCCTGTGCCAAACACCTTAACTATATCCGACAGTACATCTGAACTAGGCGGGGTTGTGGAGATAGACCCAAACGTTTGAGACAAGAGGTGTCTTAGTTGAAGATATCTCCAGAACTGCTGTTGGGGGAGGCCATACTGTTGCACAAGCGCCGTGAATGATTTCATAGTACCACCTTCATCATATACATCTCCTATAACCAATATTCCTTTTCCCGCCCATTGTGTCCAAATAAATGGGTTTTTGTCAATCTTCAACTTGGGATTCAACCAGATACTGGCTGCTAAATTCAGGTGGGGATTGGATTTGAGTCTAATTGAGATTTATTTCCAAATCCATTGGGTGTTGACAACTATCGGATGGGTCATAGCTTCTGTAGGCAATGCAGCGGTCATAAGATGGAGGGGAGGGAGAGCATCACAAAGTATACTTTCGATGCCAAGCCAGGGGGGGCGCTCGGGGGGGTAAAGTCCAGTGGGCAAGATGCCTGAGACCAAATGCTTGGTAGTATAACAGTAAGTTTGGGATACCCAGCCCACCCTGGTCCACTGGCCTTTGTAGCTTTTTCAAATTAAGTTGGGGGCATTTACCATCCCAGAGGAATCTGCTACATAGCTTGTCAAATTGTTTGAAATATTTCAGCGGGATTCTCACTGGGAGTGCTTGGAGAATGTAATTGAACTTCGGTGTACAGGTCATTTTCAAAACATTAGCTTGCCCCCATAGTGACAAGTAAAGAGGAGTCCATCTTTCAATGTCTGCACTAAATTGACTCAGTAGAGGTTCGATGTTGACCTTCACTAGATCATCTAGTTTAGGGGGGAAGGTCACCCCCAGGTATTTAATGCCATTGCTGGGCCAGGGGAATTGACCTCCCTGGAACAAGGTCTTGGGGCAGTACGAGGTTAAGGGGAGGGCTTCTGATTTTTGCCAATTAACTTTGTAACCTGATAAATGAGAGAATCTGTCTATAATTGTAAGCGGTGCAGGAAGGGAGGGCTCAGGGTCTGGGACTAGGACTAGGATGCCATCCGCGTAAAGCATCAGCTTGTGTATTGATTGACCAATTTGTATCCCTGGGAATCACGCAAATTGATTATTAATGTTTCCTAATTGTGAATACAGGTTTAAAGGGTTAGTGCCTATATTTGTGTTGTTGAGTGAAACTCCTCAGTGCCTTAAAAGAACACTAAAAAGGGGTCTATTTTCATTTCATGTATTATTTTCTATTGTGAATAAATAATACATCTTCATGAAAGGTCATTTCACTTTTCTCATTGTCCTGTTAATAAATATGTAATAAATAGAGGGGGTTAAAAGTATAGGATTTTATAGGGATAAGGTTAAAGTTAAAAATACATTTGTATCATAATATCTTAAGTTGACAGACAATTAACACTTTATTTACCTTTAAGGGGTAACCTACATAAAAACAAAACAGGGTTTATGTTAAAGGACCCAGGGCGCTGTATCTCAGGTAAGGTGATACCAAGAAAGTGCTACATATATATATATATATATATATATACATGTAAGATGGTGAAGGTGACACATCATTTATGCTGTTGTGGGGGTGCAGGAGTCAATCCCGTTTACTCGCCACACAAAACAACACTGATACAGCACAATCTCTCCTGGCAACCAGCTAACCAACCGCTAGGCTGCTGCACACATGGCTCCACCCCGGAAACTCTAAGCAGTGCCTACGTCAGCACTCTGAACGTCTGCCTTAAAGGAGCAGCAGCCCCTGCTGAATCTACTCTCATTTGTGTATCACCACATAGCAACACAAAAGTCCTCAGTGAAACACAAACAGCCAACAGGCGAACAGTCCTGAGTGAAACAGTCAGCGTCTCGGGGGGCGGACCAGGCGGCCAAAACGGCTGCGCTGAATGGGTATGGGGGTGGGGGCAGGGGACAGAGCCGGAGCTCGGGCAGGGGCCGAGGCTGGGCCAGGGGCCTGAGAAGGGGGGCGTCCACGCCGCGAGGGTAGGGCCAGTTCGACCGGCCCACCCAGGTCCAAATGGGCAGGCTTGAGACGGTCCACCGAGACCCGCTCTGGCTTGCCCCCAATGTCCACCACAAAGTTCTTAGGCCCCGCTTCCAGGACGCGTGAGGGCCCGTCGTAGGGGGGCTGCAGGGGGGTAAGGTGGCTGTCGTGGCGGATGAAGACGTACCTGGCCGACAGCAGATCATTGGGGACGTAGGACTGAGGGAGGCAGTGGTGAGATGTAGGAATCGGAGCGAAAGCGTTGGCACTGTCCCGGGCCAGAGCCCGATGAGAAGCTGCTGACCAGGGGGCCACAGCGTCCGGGAGAAACTCACCCGGGACATGCAGCGGCTGGCCGTAAACCAGCTCGGCAGACGAGGACTGGAGGTCTTCCTTGGGGGCAGAGCGAAGGCCGAGCATGACCCACGGGAGGCGATCAACCCAGTTGCTGTCCGTGAGGCTGGCACGAAGAGCGGCCTTCATAGACTGATGAAACTGCTAATAAAATCCGTTGCCCTGCGGGTTGTATGCTGTGGTGCGGTGGAGCTTCACCCCCAGCCCCTCCGCGACTGCAGTCCAGAGCTCTGACGTGAACCCCCTATCAGAGGTGAGGTCAGCTGGCGTGCCAAAACAGGCCACCCAGTACCCGATGAACGCCCGGGCCACCTCAGTAGATGTGGTCGATGACAGGGGAACAGCTTCCGGCCACCTGGTAGTCCTGTCCACCATGCTGAGAAGGTGAGTGAACCCGTGGGAGGGGGGCAGGGGGCCTACCAGGTCCACATTCACATGGTCAAAACGCCTCTCGGGCACCTGGAATGGCGCCAAGGGGGCTTTGGTATGACGGTGTACTTTGGAACGCTGGCACGCCACGCAGGAGTCAGCCCAGGCCTTGACGTCCTTCCTGAGGCTGGGCCAGACGAACTGGCCCCCACCAGCTTAGTGGACGCCTTCACACCCGGGTGGGAAAGGCCATGGATAACGTCAAAAACACGGCGCCGCCAGCCGGTGGGCACCATGGGGCGGGGCTGGCCCGTGGAAACGTCGCAGAGGAGCGTGGTGGCGCTGTCAAACACCACATCCTCCAACCGCAGCCCCGTAGCGGCCGTCCGATAGGCCCGGATGTCCGCGTCAGCGGCTTGGTCTGCAGCCATGGCAGCGTAATCGAGTCCCAAGTGAACGGACCCTGCCACCGCCCGGGAGAGGCAGTCAGCGACCAAGTTGTCCTTGCCAGCCACGTGCCGGATGTCCGTGGTAAACTCCGAGACGGCAGAGAGCTGACGCTGTTGGCGCCCGGACCACGGCTCGGAGGTCTTGGCCATGGCAAAAGTCAGCGGCTTGTGGTCGACGAAGGCAGTGAAACGGCGGCCTTCTAACGGGAACCTGAAGTGTCAGGAGGCGAGGGAGACCCAGGAGCTCCCGGTCGAAGGTGCAGTACTTCCGCTCGTTGTTCTTAAGCTGTTTGCTAAAGAAGGCAAGGGGCTGCCAGGCGCCGCCCACCCATCGCACACCGCCTCGACCGCATAGTCAGAGACGTCGGTCGTGAGGGCAATCGGGGCAGTGGGGGACGGGTGCGCCAGCAAAGCGGCATTGGCCAGCGCAGCCTTGGCGGCGTCGAAAGCTTCGTCCATCCCCGGGGACCAGTCTACCTCGCCCTTGGCTTCCTTGCCCCGCAGGGCCTCATATAAGGGCCGCATGCGGTGACCTGCGTGGGGAATAAACCAGTTATAAAAGTTCAACATGCCCAAGACCTCCTGCAGGGACTTCACAGTGCGGGGGCGTGGAAAACTGGCGACGGCGTCCACTCTGGCAGGAAGCGGAACCGCTCCTTGCAAGGAGATGCGGTGGCCGAGGAAGTCGATGGACGACAGACCAAACTGGCACTTGGCTGGGTTGACTATGAGTCCATGCGCACCCAGCCGCTCGAACAACTTTCGGAGCTGCGTCAGGTGCTCCTCCGCGGATGCGCTGGCCACGAGAATGTCATCCAAGTAAACAAACAAGAACGGCATGTCCCGTAGCACAGAGTCCATCAGCCGCTGGAACGTCCGCGCTGCCCCCTTGAGACCGAAGGGCATCCGCAGGAACTCGAAGAGTCCAAATGGCGTGATGACCGCTGTCTTGGGCACGTCCCGAGGGTGGACCGGTACCTGGTGGTAGCCCAGCACCAAATCTACTTTTGAAATGACGGTGGCCCCCGCCTGGTGGGCGGAGATGTCCTGTATGTGCCGGACGGGGTACCGGTCAGGGGTTGTGGCGTTGTTCAGGCGACGAAAATCGCCGCAGGGGCGCCAACCGCCGTCAGCCTTAGAAACCATGTGCAGGGGGGAGGCCCACGGGCTGTCCGAGCGGCGCACAATGCCGAGGCGTTCCATGGTGGCAAACTCCTCCCTGGCGATCGCGAGCTTAGCAGAATCGAGGCGCCGAGCACGTGCGTAGACCGGGGGGCCGTCGGTGGCAATATGGTGCTCCACGATGTGCTTGGCCACCGCTGACGAGAACGTAGGTGTGGTGAGGTCAGGGAACTCTGCGAGCAGTCGTTGATACGTGTCTCCGGCGGCGAGCATCTTTGACAGACCGAGCGTCCCTGCACCTCCCAGTGTGCACGGGTATGTAGCGAAAGAGACAGCATCGATCATCGATATTTTCAATCTGACTTCTAGACTTGAATCTAAATTCCAGTCTTTTGAGGCTGTTGTTCTTGGCTCATCTCCCTCAGCCATGAATAGACGTGGCTCAGTCCAAATTGTGATACTCTATCGGCCTCCTGGCTGTTACTATTTGTTGAAGAATTTGGAGAATTTATCTCAGGTCTTGTTACTCACTCTGATGAGATTATAATAGATGATTTCAATATTCATCTTAATAAGGCTGCTGATCCTCTAAGTAAAGCCTTTCTGGCACTAGTTGATACTTGTGGGTTCACTCAGTTTGTGCAAGAGTTGACTCATTGCAGTGGCACTACCCTTGATTTGGTTTCATCTAAAGGGATAGCTGTTTCTGATCTGAATGTCTTACCAACCACATCTGCTGGGTCAGATCATTTTCTCATCAAATCTGAAGCTTTATTGGTCTTTGCAATTAATGTCAGCACAGATGTAATTGCCACCCACCACACTGGTCCCTCCACTGTAGCTGCATTTGGCCAGCAGCTGCCTGAAGTCTTGGCTCTTTTCACTGCAGTGACTGACTATGTTGAAAATTTCACTAGTGACTTAAATGTGGCCCTCTCTAGTCTCCTCGATTCAGCTGCACCTCTCAGTACCAGAGCTAGGCGACTAAAGAGGCCTACACCCTGGTTTAATGACGAGACATGTGCTCTTAAGCGGACCTGCAGGAGACTGGAACGTAAATGGCAAAAATCAAAACTAGAGGTTTTTTACCTATCGTGGCATGAGTGTTTATTGAAATACTAGTGTGCTTTATCTGCTGCTTTTGCAGCAGATAAAGCAGATTTCTAGATTTTTTTCTGCAATAAGGTTGAGGAGATCTTAAACAAAATTAGTTCTTCATCCGTCACGACGCGCACCGCGGTCCCCTGCAGCCACCCTACGACGGCCCATTTCGGGTACGGGACACTGGAGATAAGCACTTTGTGGTGGAGGTTGGCAGCAGGCTGGAGCGGGTTTCTGTGGACCGCCTCAAGCCTGCTCACCTGGACTTAGACCGTCCTGTTGGTCTGGCCCTGCCCCCCTCCCCCGGCGAGCCGCCCCCTGCTTCCCCAGCCCCTCCCTGTCCCTGGTCCAGCTGTGAGGACTCTGCTGCTTTGCCTGCGGTAAACCAGCCCCCAGCTCCTGTTCAGCGGAGCCGTTGGGGCAGAGAGATCCGCCCCCCTCGCCACACTGACTTTTCCTATTAAGGCGAATTCTGGGGGGGACGTGTGTAGTGGTTATGGGGCTACATAACTCCCCTTATTGAGCTGGTAGGAACGTTGGTTTACAGCTGCTGTTTTCTCGGTTCGTGTTTACAGTGACACACTTCCGCTGCGCGGGTTTTTGTGTTGTTGTTGTTATGGTGAAGGAACAAATGGTGCACGTTGTGTAGCCGCAAGAGAAAGTTGTCACGACTCCTGATTGAGCTCCTCTACAGTGTCCTATTTTTTTCCAGAGTCACAACCTCGGAGATCAGAGATTTTCACATGGCAATAGAAGGAGGGTCACCCCCAACCCACTTCACCATGATGGCTTGACGTCGCCCTTCGCTCATCGATTATTTCAGAACTACCGGGATGGACAGCGACAATTAGCCAAAGTCAGAGCCGCTGACAGACCATCTGCTCTGGCCTAACTAATCTCTCTCCAGACACAACGTTCTCAACATCAAGGCGCAACGCATAGGCCTGCGTCCAAAAGGTAAAGAAGGCGGTCTTAAAGAATCTATAACCAGCGCAGCACAGCAGTCACCTCAGATCGCCACTTCATAGCACAAAGCATACAGTCACATGCAAATGAGACAGAAATCACGTTTTTTTTTCTTCTAAAATTTATTTCTGATTCCCTCCCAATTTAGTGGCCAATCGATCCCTATTTTAGTTCCAACACCCCCCTCGTACTGCATGCGTTCGTCAACTGCGTCTCTCCGGCCGGCAGTCTCGAGGGAGACGCCTCCCACTTCCGGGACAAGGCGACTCCAGGCCGAACCACTGCTTTTCCCCCCACCCCACACCCAGAGACGCAGTCACGTGACCAACACAAGCCGACTCCGCCCCCTCCCGAAGACAGCGTTGCCAATTACTGCTGCTTCATCGAGTCCGGCCATAGTTGGGTCTGACGAGACCGGGGCGCGAGCCCCGGTCCCCAGTGGGCAACTGCATCGACACAAAGCCGATGCTTAGACCGCTACACCACCGCGGACCCAGAAATCACATGTTTAATGTTGCTGATGATGACGTCTCCGACTGCCTCAATCGGACCGTCTTGGATGTTTTGAGAAAGGCCAGAGGACACGGTAGACGAGCTTAACTGGGTGGAGGAAACGGTAGACGAGCTTAACTGGGTGGCTAAATTCACGTCATACTTGGCAATGAGATGGATGAGTTCCACGTAGGTGCCACGGCTCCAAGAGTCCTCGCCTTCCTCATCGCCCAGAAATGCCATTTCTTGCTCAGCTACATAGCTGCTGGCATCAGCCAGTTTGTTGAGGATATCTCTATTCTGCCCAGCCTTTCGGTTGTGAAGATCGATTGATAATCTGGTTTGCTCACGGGGAGCTGAATCGATACGGCTGGTGCCACGTGTTGTCGGTGCTCCCTGGCGGCTGGTGTGTCCTGCGGTCTCCTGGTGTATACTGGGCGCCTGAAGGGTCCGCAGGCCGCCTGAGTCCACACGAGATAATCACCCGTTGAAGACAACGGACAGGAGCATTAGAGGAGGCGGCTGGTCGCTGCACAGCCACACGGCCATTTCTGACGTCCGCACCAGGCCTGTAGTAGGAATCCCTCACCAGCCTTCCCTCTTCACCGTGAGGGTCCTTCAGCGCTGCTTCCGGGCGGCCTTTAGAGAGTCACTCAGTTTTCCCCGTGACATCCAGTTTGTGAAACCCCCCGAAGGTCGCTGGGGTTTACAGGACTACTGTCCATTTTCACTGTAACGTCAAAATCAGCCGGCGGTGGTTAGTTAGGAGCTAGCGTGCAGGCCCGCGGCGTGACGTGACGTGATGACGTTGATAAGGAGCGAGCTGCTGATTGGTTTGTAAGCGCGCTCACCCTGGGCACGTCAGTAGTGGGCGGAGGGAACAAGTTCAGCGCCGTGGGGGATCGTGCATTCTTCCAATGCGCTCGAGTCGGCGCTAGAGAGAGGAGGTGGAGGGCGCTTACACCTGCGGGGGGCGATACAAAGCGCAGACAAAATGAATGACTGCTGCTGCACTGGAACCAAAGATGACGGCTGTTTTAATGAAGACAAACAGACGGTTTATATTAGCACTTTTATTTCGATATTTCAGTGGGGTTTTTTTCAGTTTTTTTTTCTTTTTTCATTGGCTAAGCGCTGCTTACCTTGCTTATATGGACGGCACGTCCATATAATACAACATATGGACATAACGTAACATATAGACATACCATATATGGACATAACATAACTTATGGACATAACATAACATATAGACATAACATAAATGGACATAACATAATATAATATCAAAATGGACACAACATATATGGACATAACATAATATAATATAAAATGGACATAACATATAGACATAACATAGCTTACGGAGATAACATAACATATATATAACTTATATACATAACATATGGACATACCATATGGCTATAACAAAACTTAATATATAATATAACATATTGATACAATATATGGCTATAACAAACTTTAAGCTATAACATAGCATATGGATATAACATGTGGAAATAACATAACATATGTCTATAACATAGTATATGGGCATAACATAACATAACATGACATAACATATAGATATAAAATAACATGACATAACATATGGATATAAAATAACACAACATAACACATGGATATAAAACAACATAAAATAACATAAAATAACATAACAACATGGATATAACAACATAACATAACCTATGGATATAAAATAACATAAAATAACAACATAACATGGATATAACATAACATGGATATAAAATAACATGACATAACATATGGATATAACATGACATAACATATGGCTATAAAATAACACATATGGATATAAAATAACATAACATGCCATAACATATGGATATAAAATAACATAACATAACATGGATATAGCATAGCATATGGATATAAAATAACATGACATAACATATGGATATAACATAACATAACATATGGATATAAAATAACATGACATAACATAACATAACATATGGATATAAAATAACATGACATAACATATGGATATAAAATAACAACATAACATATGGATATAAAATAACATAACATGGATATAACAACATAACATAACATATGGATATAAAATAACATAACGTGGATATAACATATGGATATAACATAACATGACATAACATATGGATATAAAATAACATAACATAACATGGATATAAAATAACATGACATAACATAACATGGATATAAAATAACATGACATAACGTATGGGTATGAAATAACATAACATGACATAACATATGGATATAACATAACATTGCATAACATATGGATATAAAATAACATGAAATATGGATATAAAATAACATGACATAACATATGGATATGAAATAACGACATAACATATGGATATGAAATAACATAACATATGGATATAAAATAACACAACATGGATATAACGTAACATAACATAACATAACATAACATAACATATGGATATAAAATAACATGACATAACACATGGATATAAAATAACATGGATATAACATAACATAACACATGGATATAAAATAACATGACATAACATATGGATGTAACATAACATAACATATGGATATAAAATAACATGACAACATATGGATATAAAATAACATGGCATAACATATGTCTATAACATAGTATATGGGCATAACATAAGATAACATGACATAACATATGGATATAAAATAACATGACATAACATATGGATATAAAATAACATGACAACATATGGATATAAAATAACATGGCATAACATATGTCTATAACATAGTATATGGGCATAACATAAGATAACATGACATAACATATGGATATAAAATAACATGACATAACATATGGATATAAAATAACATAACATGACATAACATATGGGTATGAAATAACATAACATGGATATAAAATAACATGACATAACATATGGATATAACATAACATAACATAAAATATGGATATAAAATAACATGACATAACACATGGATATAAAATAACATAACATATGGATATAACAACATAAAATATGGATATAAAATGACATGACATAACATATGGATATAAAATAACATAACATAACATATGGATATAAAATAACATGACATAACATATGGATATAACATAACATAAAACATGGATATAAAATAACATAACATAACATGGATATAAAATAACATATGGATATAAAATAACATGACATAACATGACATAACATATGGGTATGAAATAACATAACATGGATATAAAATAACATGACATAACATATGGATATAACATAACATTGCATAACATATGGATATAAAATAACATGACATAACATATGGATATAAAATAACATGACAACATGGATATAAAATAACATAACATATGGATATAAAATAACATGACATAACATATGGATATGAAATAACAACATAACATATGGATATAAAATAACACAACATGGATATAACATAACATAACATATGGATATAAAATAACATGACATAACATATGGATATGAAATAACAACATAACATATGGATATAAAATAACACAACATGGATATAAAATAACATATGGATATAACAGAACATAACACGTGGATATAAAATAACATGACATAACATATGGATATGAAATAACATAACATATGGATATAAAATAACATAACATAACATGGATATAAAATAACATGACATAACATATGGATATAACATGACAACATATGGATATAAAATAACATGGCATAACATATGTCTATAACATATTATATGGGCATAACATAAGATAAGATAACATGACATAACATATGGCTATAACATAACATGACATAACATATGGATATAAAATAACATGACATAACATATGGATATAAAATAACATGACATAACATATGGATATAAAATAAGATGACCTAACATATGGAGCGGCACGGTGGTACAGTGGTTAGCGCGGTCATCTCACAGCAAGAAGGTCTTGGGTTCGAGTCCCGGGGTAGTCCAACCTTGGGGTCGTCCCGGGTCGTCCTCTGTGTGGAGTTTGCATGTTCTCCCCGTGTCTGTGTGGGTTTCCTCCGGGGGCTCCGGTTTCCTCCCACAGTCCAAAGACATGTAGGCCAGGTGGACCACTGTACTAGATTGTCCCTAGGGGTGTGTGTAGGCCCTGTGATGGCCTGGCGGGCTGTCCAGGGTGTCTCCCCGCCTGCGGCCGAATGACTGCTGGGATAGGCTGCAGCATCCCCGCGAGCTGAGGACGGGTACTGGTAGTATAAGATGACTTTGTGCATGGCGGGGTTTTATCTTGCATTGTGAAAGGTAATAAAGAGTACCAAACTCAACAAGTACGTCAGTCAAGTTGTGCTTCAGCAACTCTGGCCCAGGAGTACGGTGTTTTTCTCACCAATTACAATGAAATACCACACATGGCCCGGGGCCACTTCAGCTAAAAGCAAAACAATTTTCAGCATCAGACATAAATGTTTTCGTTTGGTTATTAAGAAAGAAAATTGCTGCTTGGCAGCGTGTGTGAGTGTAATCAGCTCCCCTAATTGTCGGGCGTTTGGTTCGCAGTCGAGCTCACAGCCTTGATGCTGCAGCAGGACCGGAGGCCGCGTGTTCAGCATGCCATCACTCAGCACAGTCTGAGCCCCGGACAGGAAAACCTGCTCTGGGTACACACGGCTCCCACCATTAGCCGGCAGCATGAGCAGGGCCGCGTGACACAATGACTGATGCTGCTCATTCCCAGCGCTGCTAGAGCAGGAACATTACTTTCTGCCTCCACAGCGAAGGCTTGATTCAACACAGACGGCATCAGCCGGCTCTTGTTGTTCTTTCATCTGTGTTGTCCCCCATGCACACAAATTATCATGACCGTGTACATCTACTTCTTGCCGAGGCCGGCGATAAATCTGCTGAAGTGCAAATCAGCAGCGGGGAATAAAAAAACACACAACAAAATAAATCACATGTCAGCCATTTTAAATCACATGTTTGACTACCTGGGCGGCCGGGGCAAACACAGCTACACTGACCTGGCAGAGAAGACCACAGCCATGATGTCCCCCTCAGTGTCTCCACACTACAACTACTGTCCACCACGTGACTGACCTGGCAGAGAAGACCACAGCACTGATGTCCCCCTCAGTGTCTCCACACTACAACTACTGCACACCACGTGACTGACCTATCAGAGAAGACCACAGCCGTGATGTCCCCTTCAGTGTCTCCACACTACAACTACTGCACACCACGTGACTGACCTATCAGAGAAGACCACAGCCATGATGTCCCCCTCAGTGTCTCCACACTACAACTACTGCACACCACGTGACTGACCTAGCAGACAAGACCACAGCCATGATGTCCCCCTCAGTGTCTCTACACTACAACTACTGTCCACCACGTGACTGACCTATCAGAGAAGACCACAGCCATGATGTCCCCGTCAGTGTCTCCACACTACAACTACTGTCCACCACGTGACTGACCTATCAGAGAAGACCACAGCCATGATGTCCCCGTCAGTGTCTCCACACTACAACTACTGTACACCACGTGACTGACCTATCAGAGAAGACCACAGCCATGATGTCCCCCTCAGTGTCTCTACACTACAACTACTGTACACCACGTGACTGACCTATCAGACAAGAAGACATCACTGATGTCCCCCTCAGTGTCTCTACACTACAACTACTGCACACCACGTGACTGACCTATCAGACAAGAAGACATCACTGATGTCCCCCTCAGTGTCTCTACACCACAACTACTGTACACCACGTGACTGTCTCCTCCCTCTTGCTGTGTGTGTGTGTGTGTGTGTGTGTGTGAGAGAGAGAGAGGGAAAGGTGTGTGTGCGTGTATGTGTATGTGTGTGTGTGTTAAGAATGAGAGGGCAGGCATATTTGGGATGTGAGGTGAAGAAACTGTGTAGAAACAACCACTTGGCACATATGAGCTGACGTGTGACTCACCAGTGCAACACTGAAGTGGACCAGTTCCCTGTGTTATGGTCCTCATCACAGTGAAGTGCAAAAGTGCGTTATTCAAATGTTTGACGTTTCTTGGCCGTTAGAGCTGATTTATAATGTGCGCTGATGTAAATATACATCCCATATGTAGCCAATCCTGCTCGTCAGAAGCCATCAACACCCCTGATGCTCCCACAAGTCTGCTCTTAGTTCTAAACAAGGCTGGATCCTCAAGTTCCCTCAGCTGGGAGGTCCTAATGAGAACACAAAACCTTCAGACGTGCTCTTTCATCGCCGTCTCCCTTGTCCACCAACTTTGGATTTTCAGAGGACCTGATATTTTCTACTGTCTTCCAGAAGGGAAGTCAAGGCAGCACGGTTGCACAGTGTTTAACACCGCTGCCTCACAGCAAGAAGGTCCTGGGTTCGAACCCCAGGCCGTCCCAGGTCCTTTCTGTGTGGAGTTTGCATGTTCTCCCTGTGTGTCAAGTTAGGGTGATAGCAGCTCCACCTCCACATTTACTACAGTTTCACCTCCACCTGCAATTACTACAGCCATTCCTTCATACTCCACTACTGTTGTGCCTCCAACCATAGGCTGTGTGAAGAATGTTGTACATGAAGTTACAGTGAGAGGTGACATACTAAAACCAGGGCAACGGAAATTGAGGAGCTTGGCCTTCTCTGTCAGGGACGCAGTTCTGCAGAGTTAAAAGGCCTACTAGATGCCTACATAATTGAGAAAATCGATGCATATCCATGGGTGTCGCCAATCGTGGTGACTCAGCGCAATAATTCAGATCGAATTAGGATGCGCATAGACCCCAGGGAGCCCAATAAGGCCTTAGTGACTGATTGCTACCCTATTCCACACATAGAGGAGCTCTTTGCTGAACTCGGTGGAGCAACCACCTTCTCAACTGTTGACCTTGCTAATGCATATCATCAGACAAGAAGACAGAGACGATCCCCCTCAGTGTCTCTACACTACAGCTACTATATACCACGTGACTGACCTATCAGACAAGAAGACAGTGATGTCTCCCTCAGTGTCTCTACACTACAGCTACTATATACCACGTGACTGACCTATCAGACAAGAAGACAGAGACGATCCCCCTCAGTGTCTCTACACTACAGCTACTATATACCACGTGACTGACCTATCAGACAAGAAGACCGTGATGATCCCCCTCAGTGTCTCTAGACTACAACTACTATATACCACGTGACTGACCTATCAGACAAGAAGACAGAGACGATCCCCCTCAGTGTCTACACTACAACTGCTGTCCTCTGCATGAGGACAGCACAGATTTGACCGCCTTCATAACACATGAGGGTCTTTTCAGATACAAGCTAGTTTGCTATGGGCTAGCAGCAGCGCCCTCTGCTTTTCAAAAGATGAAGTCCATTGTGTTGCAAGCTCTACCTGGAGTTCAAGCTTACCTCGATGATGTAATCGTATACTCATCCAGCTGAGCTGAGCACGAAACACGACTGAAAGCTGTACTACTCAGGTTACAGGAAGCTGGACTACACCTAAATACAGACAAATGCAAATTCTATCAAGACAAGCTGACTTACCTGGGCCACAACACATGTAAGGAGGGTCTGTCGCCAAATGACGATCACATTGTAGCTATCCGTGATGCTCCAGCACCCTGCGGTGCCACGTCTCTCAGGTCTTTCCTAGGCCTGACAGCGTGGTACTCCAAGTTCATACAGAACTATGCAACTGTTGTGCAGCCAATGAGGGATGTGCTACGTAACACTACATTCACATGGACTAATGATGCACAGAAAAGCTTCCAGCAAGACAAACAACTTATTACTGACAGTCAGGCACTTGCCCTTTTTGACCCCTCACCGCCCACTATAGTTTCTACAGACGCCTCGGACTATGGCATAGGTAGTGTCCTTACACGACAACATCCAGATAACTCTGAAAGAACAGTGGCTTTCACTTCTCATTCCTTGAGTGCGGCGGAGAGGAAATACTCAGTGGTGGAGACAGAAGCGTTGGCCTGTATCTGGGCTACAGAGCGCTGGAGGACCTACTTATGGGGTACAAAGTTCACCTCACGAACTGATCACCAGGCTTTAACCTCTACTAGTATAACCTGGCTGAAGAGATGCGGTGCATCACTTCAGCCAGCTTAGACTACTACGTCACAGGAATGAATTTTCAGGGGAGTCGCGCGGCTTCACAACGCAGGCTACTTGTTGCCAGGTCCACATGGGCTGACCAGATGTGTCCTGATGTTGCCTTGCTCTTTTGCAGATCTTCAACAGGCTTTCTGTAAGGTTTTATTTTACATTTTGGTGCGGCAGTTAATCTGCCTTTCAACCACTCCTACACCCGATGGAAGAACACGCTATTTGCAGGAATGCCCTTGATATATGCGTCCTGTTTTTCAGACTGTAAACAATGTGGCTGTTGTAAAGTCAAGTCAGTTTTATTTGTATAGCACAATATCACAAGTTACACATTTGCCTCAGTGGGCTTTACAGCAACACAACATCCTGTCCTGAGATCCTCGGATAAGGAACAACTTCCTAAAAAACCCTTCAACAGGTATGAATTTAAAATAGGAAGAAACCTCAGGGAGAGCAACAGAGGAGGATCTCTCTCCCAAGATGGACAGACATGCAACGATGTTGTGTTTACACAATTTACACAATACAACATTGAACGAGGCTAACACAATTATAATGGAATTATAAAATATATGAAGAATATGATGAGGAGGATGCCAAGCAGTGTCCAGACGCCACCGGAATAGCACAGGACCCGAGCCACACGACCAGCATCACCATGTAGGCCTGGCAGGAGGACGGACTACTCAAGCACATAGGAGAGACTCACATCACACCATTCACACACACGGGAGAAGATGCAAGAAAACACACAAGTCACATGTTGGAGCGAGAGAAGGATACAACAACAACAAATTTTATAAGTCAGCAGAAGCACCTTGTATTCTGATCTAACATGGATAGGAAGCCAATGAAGGGAGGCAAGAATTGGTGTAATGTGGTCAAATTTCCTAGTTTTAGTTAGGATTCTAGCAGCAGTATTCTGAACCATCTGAACACTTTTAGTACTAGAATGTGGCAGACCTGAGAACAGAACATTACAGTAATCCAGTCTGGATGAAACAAATATGCATTTGTTTCATCCATTCATGTATTAGAGTCTCCCATAGACAGGAAAGACCGAATTTTAGCTATGTTATGTTAAGTGAAAAAAGGCAGTCTTGATGATTTCTATATTGTGCTTATCCAAGAAAAGCTGGGCTCAAACGTAACACCAAGATTTTTGGCTGCCACACTTTGTAAAATCTCAGTTTTCGATGGTTAATTTTTAATTTGATTTGATATTTTATCAGTCCCCGGGGGGAAGTTCTTTTCTGCATTTAATCCCTCCTAGCTGTGTAGCTAGCAGCTCCCGGGAACCAACTCCAGTTCATCTGGCCATGCCTCTGTCAGGGGCACAGACAGGAGTACTGACCCTAACATGCATGCCTTTTTGATCGTGGGAGGAAACCGGAGCACCTGGAGAAAACCCACCACAGACACGGCGAGAACATGCAAGCTCCACACAGAGGATGACCTGGGATGACCCCCAAGGTTGGATGACCCCAATGTTCAAACCCAGGGCCTTCTTGCTGTAACGTGACAGTGCTAACCACTGGGCCACACGCCTTTTTTATTTTTTTTTATTTAATACTTATATATACATATATAAATAATTGATCAAATTAGTGTCTGTCTAGCGGGGCCAACGACCAGCATCTCTATTTTATCCAAATTTAAAAGCAGAAAGTTTAGTGACATCCAATTTTTCACAGCAGCCAAGCAGGCCTCTAAATTAGTCATTTGAGTCAGCCCTTATAGGCACATACAGCTGAGTATCATCAGCATAGCAATGGAAAATATTTCATGACTGTGTATAACTTGGCCAAGAGGTGTAATGTAAAGAGTGAAAAGTAGAGGGCCAAGTACTGAGCCCTGAGGTATGTCATATTCAACGTCAGATAATTTTGATGTAATATTATTATAGCAGACACAACTTGTTCTTCCAGATAAGTAGGACTTAAGCCAAGAGAGAGCTAAACCAGAGACACCAACATCAGAATATATTCGGTATAGTAGTATACTGTGATCAATGGTGTCAAAGGTTGCACTGAGATCCAGTAGTAGAAGCACAGAAGTGGAATCAGAGTCCATAGCTAGTAGAAGATAGTTCACCTCTCTGGTCAGAGCAGTTTTGGTGGAATGACAGGCCCTGAAAGCCATTTGAAAATATTCATATAGATAGTTTTCTTCTATATGGGTCGAAAGCTGTTGATACACAGTTCTGTCTGTATAGTACAAAACTAAGACAAATTCGGCAGGCAAACCAGGATGCCCATAGCATTGGGTAGAGAGCCCTGTAAAAACAGAAAAGAAACTCACTGACAAAGGAGATTAGCATGGCTAAAAGAAGCTACAATGAAAAGCTGAAAAATGGGTTTTCATCCAACAACCCTGCGTCAGTGTGGAGGGGCCTGTAAAACGTCACAAACTATAGAAGACCATCCCCACATGCTGAGGCAAACAAAGACCTTGCTGACCGCTGAACGTCTTCTACTGTAGCTTTGAGAGACAAATTCACAACCTTCACCCACTCCAGCCCAACAACAACAGCCCCCATCACACTTCTGGCAACCCCCTAGTCTTCCCTCCGATACTCAGGCTGGACTCAAGATACATGTAGAGGATGTCAGCTGGCTTTTCCAGAGACAGATGAACAGGAAAGCCCACGTCCAGCCGGTGTCTCCCCCTCTTGTCTTAAATCCTGTGCTGTCCAAGTGGCTCCAATTCCAATCTTCCCGCAGATCTTCAGCAGATCGCAGGAGCTGTGTGAAGTCTCCTCCTGCTTTAAATGCTCCACCATCATCCCAATCCCCAAGAAATGCTCCATCACAGGACTGAATGACTACAGGCCTGTCGCTCTGATGTCTGTGGTCATGGCATCCTTCGGATGACTGGTGTTGGCCCACCTGAAGATAGTTACAGGACACCTCCTGGGCCCCTGAAGTTTGCCTACCATGCAAACAGGTCAGTGGATGACACAGTAAACATGGGACTGCGCTACATCATGTAACATCTTGACTGCCGAGCAGCAGATACAAGGATCTTTTTTGTGGACTTCAGCTTGGCGTTCAACACCATCATTCCAGACATCCACTCCTCCAAACTCTGCCAGCTCACTGTATCCCCCGCCATCTATCAGTGGCTCACCAGCTTTCTGACAGGCAGGAAACAGCAGGTGAGGCTGGGAGAAGTCATTTCTGGTATACGGACAGTCAGCTCTTGTGCTCCCCAGGGATGTGTCCTCTCCCCACTGCTCTTCTCCCTCTACACTAATGACTGCACCTCCAAGGACCCAGCTGTTAAACTCCTGAAGTTAGCAGATGGCACTATGGTTATCGGACTCATCTAGGATGGCAACGAGTCTGCATATCCTTAGGAGGTTGAGCGGCTGATGCTCTGGTTCAGCAAGAACAGCTTGGGGCTGAACATGCTCAATACTGTGGAGACGACAGTGGACTTATGAGACACCCCTCACCGCTGCTCCTCCTCACAATATCTAACAGCCCCGTGTCAACTGTGGAGACCTTCGAGTTTCTGGGAACTACCATCTCCAAAGGGCTGAAGTGGGAGACCAATGTCAACTCCAGCCTCAAAACAGCCCAGCAGAGGATGTTCTCTCCTGTGGCAATTGAGGAAATTTGGTTTAACACAACAGCTGTTGAGCCAGTTCTACACCGTAGCCACTGAACCAGTCCTGTGTACATCCATCACGGTCTGGTTTGGAGCAGTAAGGACAGCAGAAAAAAATAATTGGCGCCCCCCCTGACCACCCTGCAGGACTTGTACACCTCTAGAACCCGGGAACGGGTGGGCAGAGTTAATACAGACCCCCCCCCACATACACACCCAGGACAGTCTGTCAGAGCTATGTGCACCAAGAACCACTTGACACATCTCTCTTATGAACACTTAACAACACAGTGCAATAATGGACACTTGTTATGTAAACATGACACAATGTAAACATTCTCTGTCATCACGACGTCTCACCTACATATCTACAGTTTGCACCACCTCTTTATAAATCGGATGTGCAATACAAATGTACAATTGTAAATACACATACAACTGCTGTATACTGGTTATAAATTATTATTGTTCTAATTATAACATCCATCCATCCATCCACACAAACACACACACACACACACACACACACACACATATATATGGAAATGGATGATCCGCTTTGGCGATACCTAATTAATGGGAGCAGCCAAAGGTAGTAGTAGTAGTAGTAGTAGTAGTAGTAGATTATAGTATATAGTAATATTACATTATATATTTACCTATTATATCTTACATAGGTAATTATATACTATTATTTTGTCCACATCTAACGTTGCAGTATCAGACTGGACAGATGGTTAACATGGCGGATCCAACACAGACTCAAGGCTTGAATAAGTTGAGCTTCTTTACTTGCTTTCCTTGTTTATCCAGCTTTCTCACCCAATCGTTTCTTTGTAAAACTAAAACAAAATATATAAACCAAATACGTCTGATTACCATTGGTTGGACGTGTAGTTATTCGCTTCCATACTACAGGTACACTATTACGGTGGCCGACAAGGGCCAAACGCACTGCGACGGCATAATGCGTCTAAGGTAAGGAAACGATACAAACCAAGAAACGATCTTCCAAAGAAAAACGCGTCATAACGCTCCAACCCTGCAGGGGGCGCTCTGAGCGTAACAGCTCAATGGAAAGAGACACGGGATGGAGAGAGACAGAACAGCCTTTTTAATGCACCGTTATAACGGGGGCTTCATATCAACCTCTAATCATCATCTTATCTTGTTAAGCAGGCTAATCTACGTGCAGATATGCAGCCTTGTATCGGCTGGTGTAAAGTACAATAGAAAACGTCACGTGCTGTGCAGCGTTGTGCAGTGATATAAACACAGTATATATAAATATAAGCGAATAAAAGTTACATTATTACCGTTCCCGCGGAATGTGGAAACAACCCGCTGTTCCCCCCCAGAGACGGCTGTTCTGTCTCTCTCCATCCCGTGTGTCTTTCAATTGAGCTGTTACGCTGAGAGCGCCCCCTGCAGGGTTGGAGCGTTATGACGCGTTTTTCTTTTGAAGAGCGTTTCTCTGTTTGCAGCGCGTTTGATGACGCTGCATTTGTCTTTGTTTTTTGCAGCACGTTTTTTCATTTGCACCACGGTCCTCTTTCTGTACCTCGTTTAGACTTGTGTTTGAGTTTGTGTGAATTTGAATCGTTTCTGTACTTGAAGCCGTTTTCCTTAACTGAGACGCATTATGCCGTTGCAGTGCGTTTGGCCCTTGTCGGCCACCGTACACACACTATAGGTAAGTACACATTCACAAATAAAACAATAATTTCCACAGCAACCACACTGTCAAATAAAACAACTGCAAAAACAGGAAACCAGAGACACGTGGTATTTTCAGGTAGGCAGCATCGATTCAGTTTGAGATGAGCCTAGCACGTGATTAGCTAGCCAGCCAGGGTACTTAGCTAACTAAGCAGCCTAGCATGAATAAGCAAGATATTAGCTCTGCCAAGCATATTCAGATATTTGCAGAAACAACTCAGGAAGGATGCGAGTGGCATCCAGCTACCATCAGTATACAGCAAGTCAAGTTACGTAACACTCACAGGCATGCACTCTCGAAACTTCACCGAGAGCAATGCTGAACTGCACACTAGCTCCAGTCATCCCTCCCTCCATCAATCCCTCCATCCCTCCATCCATCCCTCCATCCATCCCTCAATCCCTCCATCATCCAACCCGCTCATCCCGCTCGGCGTCGCGGGGATGCTGGAGCCAATCCCAGCAGTCACTGGGCGGCAGGCGATGCAGGTCCAGGCAGGTGGAGACACCTGCAGCACCCTGTCACTGTCCTGCCAGGTGTCCAGGGTGTCTCCAGTTATGCAACAACTAAAATGGAGACTAGTGCAACGGACTTTTATGTAAATGAACAATGACCACTAGAGGGGGCTCAACACCATGACATTATACCTGGAGTTGGAATATTTATATGAATTACCAGCACAACTAAATACTTCTGTTGTTACTATAAGCATAGCAAGTTATACATTATTCGGCCATAACTCCACTAACTCTGTACGGCTGTGGCATACGTTGTTGTGCGTACATACGTGCCTCCAGTATTCTATTTATTACTCCATTTGTTTCTTTTGATTTTTTTTCTTTTTGTTGTTTTTTTCTTGTGAGTGTTGGGAGGGCATATTTTTAAAATGTATCCCGTTACAGATTACAGAATACATGTCTTGAAATGTAATTTGTAACATATTCCGTTAGATTACTCAATGTGAGTAACGTATTCTAAATACATTGGATTACTTGAATATTTTCTTACATTTTGTGTAACAGTATATTCACATAATACTATTTACTTGAGCAGACTGTTCTGTTTCTTCTATTGTATCAACTGGCTGAATGCATTTGAGTCACCTTAAATATATATATTAACAAAGCTAGAAGAGCATGTGAACACAAAAGATCTATGATTTCTTTAGCCGGTAAAAAACTAAAAAGAAAGAACTTTTCCATGTCCTTTTCCTTATTGCCATAGCTGCTAGAATGGAAAACCTTAGACAGAGGTGAAAATACAGCATAATGTTTTACTGAATTTACTGTTGAACTAACATTTAGGAATCCCTTTCACTGCGTTTTGTGTCGCAATCCTCTTAAAATAAGAATGGCACCAAAGGGGGAAAAAAAGTAATCCATTAATTTAGAATATAACTGTATTCTGAATACCATAAATTTAAATTGTAACTGTATTTGAATAAAGTTACTAATATTTTGCATTCTAAATACGTAACGCCGTTACATGTATTCCGTTACTCCCCAACACTGGTGATAAATGGGTACTAGAGGTAGGTACTAGAGGTAGGTACTAGAGGTAGGTACTAGAGGCTGCTGTAAACTGGAGTCAGATTCCTCGTAGGCATAAGCACACTTGGCCAATAAAGTTGATTCTGATTGTGATTCCAAGAAAAGTAGTATTGTTTAAATTCAGTCGCTGTTCAGGTGCACACACTGATCCCCACAGAGTTGCTGGACAGACCGTCTACTTCTCATTTATTCATTTGCTGCTTTGATTTTTGTTGCTTTGTTTGCAAAATGATTTCGGGTAGTTGGTGCACGCACTGCTCTCTCTCTCTCCCTCTCTCTCTCTTCTCTCTCTCCCTCTCTCTCTCTTTCTTTCTGCCACTAACTCTCTTTTGCCTCAGTCTTATCACGCTCCTATCACTGTGCACCATCTCCTCTGTGCAATTTGGCACAGCCTTTCTGTCACCAAAAAAAAATTTTTAAAAAATAAAAAATAAAAAAATACATATATATATATATACGTATATATATGTTCATTGAAATAAGCTGTTGTCCTGCCTGTTGTGTGACAGTAGTCACCGATGCCATCCTCTGTCAAGTAAATTACTCCAGCTTGTGCAACACTGTTTATTCCATATATTTTAGTAGTTTAATTATAAAATATTAAACACCAAAATTAGTGGTTAATACATTTAAATGACTTATTCATGAGACTGATTTAATGAGACTGATTTGATTATCCCATCAATTTCAACAGTTTAACTATAAAATATTAACCACCAAAATGAACGGTTAATGAATTTATCAGAGTGATTTATGAGACTGATTTGATATCCCTGTTGCACTCAGTGTTTCCTCTCCATGGTACATAGCAGTGACTTGAAACATTGGTGGGTGTACTGTCTGTTGTTAGGGAGGAGTCTACTTGGCTTACAAAAGTGCAAAGGGGCCCCCCAGCTTTTGGTGCTGTCCTTATCAAATCCCTTTTCCAGTATCTGTAGGAAAGCTAGGTCTTCACCCTCAGATCTTTGGAAGACTGTTTCACTAAGGCTTCCTTCCACTCTCGGCCATGTTGGTTTTCTATCATAAGGCCGGGCTGAAGAGTCCCACTGCTTGTGAACAAAGCTGAAGATCGCCTTGACTCTTAACACGGCTTTCACAAGGAGTAAGATAGCTGGGCCATCCACTTTCCAAGATGCAAGTCCTAAAGGCACTAACTTTCTTTGGTTGTGTGTGTCGCTGAGGCACACATTGCCTACAATGACCCAAGATGCAGCTTCTGTGCTTACAGGGAATCATGAGGGCCATTTAAGTACTTATGGACCTAATGGGATTGTAGTGGGATCTCCCTAGTGGGATCTCCCATCCAAGCAGAATCAAGATGTCTGCCGTTCAGCTGCAAATTAATGCACAGGTTCCCCTAGGCTACAGCCTAGGGGCCCCATGTATACAACGGCTGGAGGTGTGCGGAAAACATCCAAAGGAAGGCGCCCAGGAGACATCCTAATCTGATGCCCGAACCACTTCAACTGGCTCCCTTCGACGCAAAGGTGCAGTGGCTCTACTCCGAGATCTCTCCGGATGCCCGCGCTCCTCACCCTATCTCTAAAGCTGAGTCCAGACACCTTATGGAGGAAACTCATTTCAGCTGATTGTATCCGTGATATCACATACCCTAAGCTCATGACCATTGGTGAGGACTGGAACGAAGACTGACTGGTAAATTGAGAGCTTTGCCCTTGACTCAGCTCCCTCTTGAGGTCAGGACACAATGGTCCGGTACAACGACTGCATTACTGCTGATGTTGCACCAATCCGCCTGTCAATCTCCCGCTCCATCCTATCCTCACTCATGAACAAGTCCCTGAGATACTTGAACTCCTTCACTTGAGGCAACAACTCATTCCCAACCCAGAAGGAGCTATCCACTATTTTCCGGTAGAGAACCATGGCCTCAGACTTGGAGGTGCTGACTTTCATCCCGGCCATTTTACACTCAGCTGCAAACCGCCCCAGTGCATGCCGGAGGTCGCATTCTGATGAAGCCAACAAAACCACATCATCTGCGAAGAGCAGAGATTAAATTCTGAGGTTCCCAAAATGGACACACTCCTCACCTTGGCTGCGCCTTGAGATCCTGTCCATGAATATCATAAACAGAATTAGGAAACGCTTTGGCAGAGTCAAACGTGTTTGACTGTGTGCCGAGAATGCAGACACAGCTCTCACTTTGGTTATACAAGGACCGGATGGCTTGTAGCAACTGCCTCAGTACCCCATACTCCTGCAGTACCCTCCACAGAGTGCCCTGGGGTACATGGTCATAAGCCTTCTCCAAGTCCACAAAACATGTAGAATGGTTGGTCAAACTCCCATGTGTCCCTCAGCAGTTCCGCAAGGGTAATGAGTTGGCCAGACTAGTTTTAATTATTTGAATTTACTTCAGAGAAAAAAAAAAACTTGACCCCTATTCGCCCATGACAAACATTTAACAAATTAAGCACTTGATTGGGTAGATATGCAGGCCACATTTGCCCAATCAGCTGCTGGACACATCATCTGGCCAGGTTTGTCAATTTGGTTTTCAAATGATATGCCACTGCTACTTGGCAGCATAGTGAGAAAATGTCAGAAAGAAAGAATGATAGCGGAGCACAAAAACAAAAAGCAAAATGGCTGAGAGAGCAGTGTGACCAGGACCTACTAAAGAAAATCCCATAATTGACTGGATATTTCAGGCTTTATCTTTATGTAGTCAACAAATGCATAATGAAGATCCACAGCTGGATGACTGCCATCTAAGGGCTAAAATGAGCATGGTCTTAGCAACCACAATGGGAGCCTCAGCTAGCTCTAGCCATGGCAAAGATGGTAGCCAAGCTGACCACAACCATGCCTCACCACCATCTCACTCAGATAAGGAGTCTGAGACAGAGCGACCGACTTGTCAACCACCTGAAACACCAGTATGTCGTAGCACCAACACTCTGGGAATTAGCCGTGATGTCCCAGCCACCAAAAATCCCTCCATGACGGCCTCACCTGTTGCTGTGGAGAGAGCACAAGAGGCCACAAATCCCGCGACCTGTAGCTCGACTCCTGCATGCTGGGGTAAAATTGATGAACATATGAAGACATACTGGGTTAAAATGGGACCTGAAACGTAAACCTGTCAGAACAAAGACGCAGATGTCGCTGCCTCAGAAAGAAAACACAAACACCAAGAGAGGCACCTTTTCCAAAACCATGTTTAAAAGGAAACTGGCAAAGGGTGAAACTGTGCCAAGAGAAAGTTTGCTTTATTCCCCTTCAAAATATACCGTGTTTTGTTTGCATGTACATTATTTGGGCATGGTGATCTTCAGTCTGCACTCAGAGCAGGCTATAGTGACTGGAAAAATACAGCCGCACGCTTGGCTGAACATGGAGAACCAGAGAGCCACAGAAAGGCTATGATTGCTTATGTCAGTGCTGTGCTGATGCTGGGCATATAGGTTCAAAACTAAAAAAACAAAACCCCAAAACAAATTGACAGTGATTGTGAATATTGGACCGAGGTTTTAAAGAGGGTGGTTGTGGTGGTGAGGTTTTTAGCAGAGGGAGGTGTACCTTTCAGGGGACACTGACATTTTTGGGCAACCTGGTAATGGGAACTTTTGGGTGTGCTGGAAGGTATCAATGAGTTCGATGCATTCCCTAAAGTGTATATAGAAAAATATGGCAACGCTGACAAGGGAACACTATCATACCTCTCATCATCAACTTAAGAATTTAATGAACTGATGGAGATAATCAGTCAATTAAAAGTGGTAAAGTATTTTTCAATCAGTGTCACTGCCTCCAGAAGTTACACACACAGACCAGCTTATATGCATTATGCAATATGTGTTACCTGATGGCTTCTTCGCGGAGCGTTTTGTCAAGATTCTGCCAATTCAGAGCCATTCAGGAGAGTCTCTTTGCCAGTCTGTTCAATTCCAATTCCAATGTCCAATGTTCCAATATAGCAAATTCAAGGGCAGCCGGGAAGCCAATCCGAGTCGCCCACACCACAGGCGACTGCGCTAACCAGTGAACCAAACGGTCTGACCCATTAGCCAAGAGCTAGCGAATCTAGACATCCGTGACCCTTGCACTACCCCCCCTCCTCTTCGGGAGGCGCGTCCGGGCGCTTCAGAATATCAGCTCCCTCACGCCTCTGGATGCACGTGCTTCCAATGGCCTCATGGTCTCACCATCCCACTTCTGACACCAATGTTGCAAATTCAGGGGCAGCCGGGAAGTGAACCGGGGTCGCTCGCAACACGGGCGACTGCATTAGCCAGCAACTAAAGGGTCCAACCCATTAGTCAAGGGCTAGCGAATCTAGTCATCCGTTATCCTTGCACTACCCCCCCCCCTTCGAGAAGCGCGTCCAGGCACTTCAGAATATCAGCTCCCGCATGCCTGTGGGTGTATGTGCTTCCAATGACCTCACGGTCTCACCATCCCACTTCTGACACCAATGTAGCACGTTCAGTGGGCAGCCGGGAACCAAACCCTGATAGCCCGGACCATGGGCGACTGCACGAACCAGTGCACTAAAGGGCCTGACCCGTTAGCCAACAGCTAGCGAGTCAAGTCATTCGTGGTCATTAAACTACCCCCCTCTTTCGGGAAGCGCGTCCTCGCGCTTCAGAATATCAGCTCCCTCGTGCGTCTGGGCGCACACGCTTCCGATGGCCTCACGGTCTCACCATCCCACTTCTGACACCAATGTAGGGAATTCAGGGAAGGCCGGGAAGCGAACCTGGGTCGCCCGCATCACGGGTGACCACGCTAACCAGTCAACTAAAGGGGTCCAACCCATTAGCCAAGGGCTAGCGAGCCTGGTCATCTGTGGTCATTACACTACCCCCCCCAACCTCCTTCAGGAAGCACGTCACCGCGCTTCAGCATATCAGCTCCCTCAAGCCTCTGGGCGCACCCCCTTCCAATGGCCACAGGGTCTCACCATCCCACTTCTGACATCAATGTAGCGAATTCAGGGGGCAGCTGGGCATCCGCCGCAGCCGGGAACCGAACCCGGACAGCCATTGGCGACTGCGCTAACCAGTCTACTAAAGGTTCTGACCCTTTCTTGTGTGTTTTAAAAGACATCGGCATTGTTATAAATACTGCCGAGGCTAGTGTTATGATAATGCAGCCAACATGTCCAGTATCGACAGTGGCTTGCAAACATGCATTAAACAGGTTAACCCGTTGGGTGGGTGGTGGGTGGGTACCATGCGCTGCACACATACTCAGTTTAATGGGGCTTAACACTGTTAACTACTGCCTTGAGACAGAATGAGTTTTACATTTTGTACATACACTTTTATTTTTCTTCCAAATCCACATCTGATTGGCAGACAATTGCAGCGGGTTAACAGCCCAGTGACAACCACAGGATAGAGGTTGAGAAGTCTTTCAGATACGTCAGCACACCCACAACAAAAGCACTGCACCAGAACTACACCAGAACTGGAGAGTCACTGTAAAAGTTAAGTGATGACTCGAACCAACATGCTCATCATGAAGCCAGGACACTACACGAAGATGAAAAAACTAAAGACTGCATTTCTGTGTAACACGTGGAACAACGTACTCCAACATTTTCACAAGACTAGTAGAGCTCTACAGGCAGTTGAGCTGGATTCATGTAATGCTGTTCATTTGACCAGCTCATTGAGGAATTATGTGGCCAGCCTACAGGATGACAACTTTGAGAGTGATGCAAAAATAATGCTCCATCTGTGACCCAACACTACAAAGTGGACATGGAGAGGCACAGGAAAAGGAAACTAAACGAGCAGATGAATCCACTGAACCGGTCTGTGAGTGATCAGGCTGAAACAAATTCAAAGCAACAGTTTTTACCGCTGTCATGGACCGACTCGCCGCAGAACTGGACCGGAGGTATCACTCCCACAAAGATATTCAGCAGACATGTGGATTTTTAAACAATATTCCACCCACCTCTGTACAAGATCAGGGGCGGCTAATGTCCAGAAGAAATATGCAGATGATCTGGAGGACGACTCTGTGGACGAAATTGGACAATTCAGAGAATGTATTAAAGAAAATGAGGGGAGCTCAGCAAGGATGCAACGTATAACAGGAAGGAGAGTCCAGTCAGAGCTTCCACATGTTGATACAGCGCTCCGTCTATGTGACTCCGGCTGTAAGCACTGCCAGGGGAGCGTTCTCTTTCAAAACTGGGACTAGTTAAAAATAGACTGACATCCACAATGGGCCAAAACAAACCGAATCACCTGTCTCTGATGTCCATTGGAAATTATGCTCTGCGCAAATTGGATTTTGCCAGCCTCACTAAGGACTTCTGTCAGACAAAACAAGGGAGGACAACGTGTAAAGGGGGGATGTGTATTTATGATTGTGCTGCTGTTGCATTACTGCTTTTATTTTGTGCTGCAGCAGCTGCTGCTGCTGCTGTGTTTCTTGTATTTTATGGCTTTGTTATATTTGAGTATTGCACAGCAGTGTGATTTGTGCCTGTAAGGATGTTGTGGTTGTGCCTCTGTACAACAGGCTGTTCTGTAGTGCTGCAGATGTTGTGCGTGTTGGTTTAGAGAGCTAAAAGCTGTTAGCAGCTCGGCTCGCAGAGGCCCTGCCATGCCTCTTTTCTGTGGCACTACTGTTCATAGCGAAGGCTGTCTCAACACGTGTGTGTGTGTGTGTGTGTGTGTGTGTGTGTGTGTGTGTGTGTGGACTGCGAGTGACAAAATAGAAAAGTAAATAATATAATATTAAAACAGGAAAGCGGATAATAATACATTTGTCATGAGGGACACAGGAACAGACATGGCAAGCCAATCAAGTAATGAGGGACAGGTGAGCAAAGCAGGGGCAGAAACACAACTATGACAGGACCCCAGGACCCCCCCCACACACACACACCACCACCACCACCACCCCACCCACCCACACACACACACTCAAGGGACGGACTACAGACGTCCCAGAACAATGGACCAGGAGCACCAAGCAGGGGGCGGATGGGGGTCCGGGGAGAGCGACCAGGACGCAGGACTGAAGGGCAGAGCAGCTCTGGCGGACGGGCAGGTGGATGATGTAAAGGCTGGTGACGTGGATGGGCCAGCCACTCGAGGGATCGGCGGCACAGACAGGACCGCAGGAGATCGGCGACGTAGACTGGACCACCACTCTGGAGATCGGTGACGTAGACAGGACAGCCGCTCGGGAGGTTGGCGATGTAGACAGGATCACCATTCTGGAAGTGTCCCTGGACACATCGAAATCTTCCCAAGTATAAGGCAGGCTCAGCAGATCTGCTGGGTCCATTTTAGATCGGGTTATACCATCACGAGGGGTGCAGGAACAGACATTGCAAGCCAACCAAGCAATGGGGGACAGGTAAGCAAGGCAGGGGCAGAAACACAACCGTGACAAAAGCAAAATCAGTGCACCTTCAGTAATGATATCAAGCTAGTTGGTAATGGCAAGTGGAGTCACCAATTCCATTACACTGGCACACTTTTACACATGGCACCAAATTATGTTTTCCCAAGGCATGCACAACTGCTGCTGTGGGCTTTGTGGGGCAAACTGTGGTCACTCACTCACTCACTCGTGGATAACCTGAGAGGGAAGTTTAGTAGGACGTCCTAACGCGTCCTAACTGTTGCACACTATACTTCGCCAACAGGTGCTGGATGGTTTGTTTTCTGGTAAAGCATGATGAGTAAGGGGTCCCACTCAAAGAGTAGCCATGATCCCCTTAATCTGCCACTGCTGCCGTGGGGTCAAGCGCAGGTATCCTGTTGGCTATAGTCTGCATGTGGCTGTGGTGGTATGCAGTTTCAAGAGTTGGAATCTCATCTTTATTATTAGGCACTCGATGGATACTAATCTTCCCATTCATTGACTCCCGATGTACCCCTGAGCTCTTCTACCAGCTGCATTGATGACCCCAGCACAGGTTCTCAAGACATATGGTGCTTCTGTTTCCCGAATACTGAACATGTCGAGAACTTTGTTCTGGCTAAGGAGACATTACCTTGGTCATCTAAAATCACATACGTTCTCTTGCTCGCCTGACGGTGATCATGGGGGGTAGACATTGACCATACATGTTCGAACATGATTTGCCTTTGAAACTCACCGCAAACTTGTGTACACATCAGTGTAGTGGTTGTGTTAGGTACATCTTTGGGAGCATTTCATTCCTCCACGCCATGGCTTCTCGAGGGATCTGGTGCCTTTGATGCTTGAGCAGCACAGACCGGACGAAGAGCTGCTAAATGTCCCTGTATCGCACTCTGCACAACTTATCATCACTTCACAGTTCTTGGCCTGGTTGAAACAAAGCATTGGAAGCATATGCCATTTTCTCTGAGGAATTTGTTTTCTCCTGTCCTCCAGAGGCATGGTTCTGAAGTCTTTACATACCCTAAGCGAGTGACGCCTCTTATGTATGGGACAGACTTTGTCCAGATCTTCTGGTGATCTCTTTGCATTGCGATACAGTTCGGTTGACACACTAGTTATGTGTACTGAGGCCAGATTTCTTCCTAAATTTATTTCTGATTTTTCCCCTTTTTTTTCTCCCAATTTAGTGGCCAATCGATCCCTATTTTAGTTCAAACACCCACCCTCGTACTGCATGCATTCGCCAACTGCATCTCTCTGGCCAGGAGTCCTGAAGGAGACGCGTCACCACTTCCGTGACAAGGCGACTCCAGGCCGAACCACTGCTTTTCCCCACACACACACAGAGACGCATTCATGGGACGAACACAAGCCGACTCCGCCCCCCTCCCGAAGACAGCGCTGCCAATTATTGCTGCTCCATCGAGTCCGGGACTCCGGCCATAGTCGGATCTGACGAGACCGAGGTGCAAACCCCGGTCCCCAGTGGGCAACTGCATAGACACAAGGCCGATGCTTAGACCACTACACCACCGCAGACATGAGGCCAGATTTCTGATGTTGAACTTTGCTACTGACCTTTCCTTCACTGGATTTGCTGTAAAGAGAATGGTGTTAAAGCTGACGCCCTTTCTAGCATTAACTTCATGTCTTATGAACTGAGAAAAGATGACAAACAGTGGACACAGGCCACCTGGTGATTTTCTTTGTACATGGACCCTACTGACAACAGTTTTTTTTCTTACAAGTTAAAAGGAAGCTTCTTTATAATAGGGCTTACACCTGTAGTAGTATATAATTAAGTCAATATGGACAGGTATCCATCTTCTATAGCAGCTTCAAGTTCAAAGTGCAGGTCACTAAGCTTGTGTAGTTTGTGGTTCTCTATTTGAAGTCCTAGAAAAGTTTTCAATTTTAGAAAACAGAGCTCTGTCAATGGCTTCTGGAGAGCCATGACATTCTTGCCAAATAGCCTTGTCCAGGTCATATTGAGGCCAACATATGGGTGCCTGACATAGACTCATTTGATTTTGTGTGATTGTTTGCTTGAGTATAGTCCCAGCCATTTTATGAGCAGGTCAATCTGTTCACTGGCAGAAAGACCTAAATCCTCCACACTACTAGTAAATGTCGACCTCCAACAAAGGTAATTGTCTGACTGATCGTTAAAACTGGTCAATCCACAGGACACCAGCTGACTTCTAATGAAGTGCTTGGCAAGCTCCTATGAGTTGGTTCTTTAAATTGGGTAATGCGGTGGATTCGGGGTGTTTTGGTTGAAATCTGGCTTATTATCATGAAGCAGTGTGACATTTTGCTGCTGGTTTTGTGCAGAACTGGACTGTTATTGTGCTGTGGAAGCCTCGTTCATAAGTACAGTGCTATATACGTATTCACTGACTTTCTGATGTGAACTCACTTATGAAGGTAAGGACATGATATTCTGTAAGCTTCCTCTGGAACCTAACTCAGCAGCAGCAGCAGCAGCAGCAGCTTCCATTACCGTTGCTTTAGAGAGCACTGCTTCAGCTTCACTCTCGCTGAAGTGCATCTAATTTTGCCTCAAGACGAGCTTTCTCTACTCTTATTTCTACTTCTCTTTGAGCAAAGGCTTCTGCAGCTTGGGCTGTCTTTGTTTCAGTACGAGTTTAGCTGCTGTCATGTCAACATCTGATGCCACAGAGGAGCGTGAATATTTAGCGGAGTGGGGTACTACATGATGCTCGTGACCGAGTCTCCAAGCCTTCTCGAAGCTGTCACTTGGTGCCTTTGCCTCCTTTTCCATGACAGTAACTGAATATAACTGGTGATAATGATGTTGTACTGGTGCAGTATGGACATTAATGAATGGTTTACCATTCAAGAGCCTGTCAGTGATCTTAATCCAGCTCTATACCCCTTGTAGAGCGGTTACCATTTCACTGTTCTCATTCAGTGTACATATGTGCATTGAACTGAACAGCCAGCTAAACTCTTCTCAGCATCAAGTCCTCCAAGGAAAAGGCATGTGTTACATTTAGCAGGATTTAATGATGATTTGTAAAACTGAAAACAGGAGAGTATAATATAAATGTACATAAAATACTAATGATCTTTCTTTTCCAGTAAACATGAGAGCACAGATCCCATTCAGAATAGTGACAAGCATCAAAGGTAAGTACTTTACAAGTTTATTTATTTATTTTGGTATACTATATTAATCCCCGTGGGGAAATTACACTCTGTATTCAGCCCATCCTAGCTGTGTAGCTAGGAGCAGTGGGAAGCCGCCGTGCAGCACCCAGGGACCTCCTCCAGTTTGTATTTCCATGCCTCCGTCAGGGGCACAGAAAGCAGTATTTGATGGTGGGGGAAACCGGAGCACCCGGAGAAACCCACCGCAGACACGGGGAAAAGATGCAAACTCCATACAGAGGACGACCTGGGATGACCCTCAAAGTTGGACAACCCCAGGGTTCGAAACCACGGCCTTCCTGCTGTGAGGCGACAACGCTAACCACTGGGCCACCGTGGACATACATCATGTATAGCTATTTAACAGCTTTAGGCAATTAGCCATGACATAGTAATGTTAGCGACCTTGGCAACATTAGCGAAGTGAGCTAACTTATATAACCGTACAATCTGACTACATTTTCCTTGAAATACACATTATAGCTGCTGCTAAAGTGTTGAACAAAGCATTCATTCGCTGTTAATGTCACATAAAGGGCTATAAAAAGAGGAATGAAGAAGATTCTGTTGAACTTGAAACCATGTTGACAATGAGCTCTTATATACCATGACAACAGGAACTTACTGAACTCCCAGCAAGTGACATAACTGATTCCCCAGGAAGTTGGGCATCAAAATAAAGGTTCTACCTAAAACTGCTGAAAACCGTATTTAATAATTAAAGTTTTGTTTTCTTTATTAAAGTTCCAGCATAGTTTCAATTAAGTTTTTTTATTCCAAAAAAGACATTTTGGATAGAAAAATGGGTGGACATTCGGTTAAAGGACACTTTAACTGATGCAAGTGTTTCTTGTCCTTATGCTTTACTCCTGTCTGTGTCTGCATGAGTGCAGAAGCACCCATTTAATGGACGGAGCTTTTTCTTTTCAGTAGATTAATGACTTCTGAGAATGGCACCTGCCAATTTATGCTGTGTGGTACGGGCCATTTCAGCCTCTTGGTGTTATTTTATTTTATTTGTTTATTTTTTTACTGTCGATTTTACACTTTACATATTGAGATTTTTCTTTTTATTATTTCCAATGTAGGGAAAATTGCAAGCCTACACTACCTGTGTGCTTGCCGCTGCTTAGCTGCTTAACCTACCTCCATCATCCATAAACACGGTTTGAGAGAACATGTTACGAATAGTCAGGCAGAACCTACCTAACGTGGAAAGCGACAGGCATGTTACAAACGTCAAGGGTGTCTCGTCAGAGTGCCATTGGCCCTGGCAGTCCACGTGCAGCAGCTCTCTGCATACTTCAGTTCCATGCAGCCTACTGAAGAGGGAACAACTGAAAGAAGAAGAAAAAGCAGTGCGAGCACCACTTTGCTATAATCATTGACCAATTAGAAAAAAAGACTTGGTGATTAACTTGTTAGTGAGGGGACAAAATTCTACTTATTCAAAAGATCAAAACTGCATTTGCTTGCCGTTACTGATTAACATTAAACATGGCGTGGCCCTCTAGTGCATTCCTTAGCAAACACAATAAAATACATTTTGTTTACATATAAAATACCATTTTTTCATTCATGCCAAGCAAATATGTTCTCTATAGAGGGGTGTCAGCTTGATCAAGGTAAAACTATTATTACATTATTTGTGACCATGAACCACCACTGTGTGTGACCTTCATGCACACATAGTGGTGAATAGCTAAGCTGTTTCCAGTGTTTACCTGATCACTTTAGGCAGCTGTGGAGAAAGTACAAGATCATGACTAATATTGACTTCTGTAAAATGGAGCATATTTCCGGCATGGAATATTCCGGCAATGCGCAGGGATTTTCTGAGTGGCATTGTGTTATGCAAAAGTTAGTATACAGTGGAGAATGGCAGGGAAAACAGGTGAGAGAGGTGGTTGCGTGCTGCCTGGAGTTTGATTTGTTTCAACTTCAAGGCATTGTATTTCCTTGGTGTGCGTCTTGTCTTATAGCAAACTACTTAGGCATCCATGCACTTAAATCTTCAGAACACAATCTCAACCATTACATGCACATTTTCTCATTTAGCAGATGTTTTGATTAAAGTGACTTACGAGAGATTCAGCAATAAGCAAATATATTTGTGCATCTGTCTACAGACACTTTAGAGAACTGGACAATAAGCATATATTAGCTGAGAGTGCATGTCCTCTCGAGTTCTACTTGTTAAGTATATAACAGGTAGATCAACAATAGTGTCATGGTTATATGGTTTTCTGTTTTATTTTGAAGGCTCACCGGTTTTGTCATTTCTGTTCCTGCCCTTGCTTTGCTCACCTGTTCCCCTGATCTCGATGATCACCTGGTCTCAATGATGATGACCTGATCCCCATGCCTGACCTCGATCCGCCATCCACTTTTGCTGAAACCCAGCCTGTTCCTGAGCCGTCGGCCACCCTAGCCAATGCCCAGCCAAACCTCGAGCCACCAGCCATCTTTGCCAACAACCAGCCAAACTTCCAGCCATCGGCCCACCTGCCAACACCCTGCCCGATTTCCAGCAGTTGGCCATCTTCACCGACCCAGATCCAAAGCTCACAGATTATCAGATGATCATCTTTGCCACCACCCAACTCGACCCCCAACTTGCTGAAGTAGTGGGGTCCTTGGTCTTTCAGTTCCTGGTTGGCTGTTATCTGTGGATTTCGAGGTTGCCTGTTTCCAGCTCTGTTTCCCGTGTCTCCAGTCGCCCAGGTCCCGTGTCTCCAGTGGCCCAGCTTCCCGTGTCTCAAGCAGCCCAAACTCCGACGCCCACACCCCAAGCAGCCCCGCCACCACCGCCTGCCCCCCGAGTGACACCACTGCCTGGTCAGCCTCCCGAGCGGCTGTCCTGTCCACAACGCCGGACACCCAAGCGGCTGTCCTGTCCATGTCGCTGGTCTTCAGGTCATTCTCCTGCCTGTCTGCCAGAACTGCTCTGCCCTTCAGTCCTGCATCCACCAGTCCAGCCCTCAGGCCATTCGCCTGAGATCTCCGGCCCCATTCATCTTCTCCCAGACCACTTGGTCCCAAAAGCTCTCCCCTAGACCCCCTCCGCCCACCCTGCTTGGTATGCCCAGTATGTTTATTTGGGATGTCCGGTATCTGTCCCTTGTGTGTGTGTGTGTGTGTGTGTGTGTGTGTGGGGGGGGTCTGTCATGGTTATGTAACCTGGGTTTCCTGTTTTATTTTGAAGGCTCACCGGTCTTGCAATTTCTGTTCCCGCCTCTGCCTTGCTCACCTGTTCCCCATTTCCCTGATTTGCTCCCCAGCAGTTACACTCCCCTTGGTGCCCTGTTCTTTGTCGGATTGTTATGTTAGCCTATGTCAGTCTGGTGCTTCATGTCTTGTCCTCTAGCCTTCCTTGTCTTTTATGCCTTGCCTGTTGTGTGGACTTTGAACCCCCGCACCATGAAATCATTGCTCTGTCTCCGATGTCTGCATTTGAGTCCTCAGTTCTTTCTCCCAGCATGACAAATAGTAATAGATGATGCCAAATTAGCTGGACAATACCACAAAGACCACAGTGATGAATAAATGGTATGCTAATAGCGAAAAGAAAATATAAATGAGAGGAAAAAATTATGACATTAAATTTTTCCTTTCCATTTTTTTTTTAACAGTAAAGTTCAGAAGCACATCTCTGCCCACTTGGTGACATCTCGGGTTGGATGTCTGGCTCATCCTTCAGCAAAATCCCAACAAAACCGAGCTGTTCATTTTCCCTGTAACCCTGTTGAGCCGTAAGGCCTATCCATCACTATTAACAAGACCATGAAGGTTTCTGACAAGTGATTTGATGTGACTGTACACCATCATGCATCATCCATGGCCCATGCTGGAGCCCCACCTTTATCCTCCAGCTTTTTACTACATCCACTTAATGTGAATCAGCATCTTTAACATTGCTTTCTTTCTGTCCCTAAAACTAATCCAGAATACTGCAGCCAATCGTATCTCCAGCATTCCCAATTCCACAAATGTAACTTCAACTGAAGCTGCATGCATTGCATGGCATTAAAACACTGTTGCCTTTGGATGAGGTGGCAAAACGCAGCCCTATAGATCTGGGCCATCATGCAGTGCTTCTTTATGCTACCACATCATGCCATCCTAATCATCATGTTAAATCAAACTGTTTGCACTTAGCAGGTTAAATAACTCCATCCTCCATCATGGGCAGAATGGCTGTTACCCCACTGAATAATATCCACTGTACTATGTGCTCCAAAGGTACTTAGTAGTCCATCTGTCTGTTACTAGTTTTCTTCCTTTTATCTTCCCAGCACTCTGCTGTCACAGAGCTTTCCTGTTTGGAATGTTGGATGTAGGCGCACTGAGGCCCTGACCTGCACTATGCTCTCCAGGTTATTTTGGTTATATGAACATAGCACGTGGCAGCTATTTTTCTGTTGCACTGATCTTGTTGCTAAAAATAAAATAATGAGAATAATGCACCAGATAATGTACCAAACTCTAGTGTACTCGATGAAACATGAAGTAATACTGCTCTGAAACTGACATGAGACCATACTGTGTGTGCGTGTGTGTGTGTGTGTGTGTGTGTGTGTGTGTGTGTGTGTGTGTGTGTGTGTGTGTGTGTGTAATTGATAAACCATCTCCACTGCTGTTCTGCATAAGCCTGAACCCCCTCGGTCAGATCATCAAAAAGAGTGGATATGGATACAGGTTCTGTCACGCCCCGTCTGGATGGTCAAGTTATCTTTTGTTTCTCCAAGTGTTCTTTGTCTTGTACTTGCTGTTTTATTTTGATACTCACCTCTTGTCTCGTTTCAGGTCCTTTACTTCCTGCCCTCATGTGTCTCCCTCCTGTGTGATTCCCTGCCCTGCCCTAATTTGTTGCACCTGTGTCTCATTGTCTCCCCTCCTCCAGAGTATATAGCCTTAGTGTTCCCTTCCTTCTGTGCCAGTTCATCTTGTTCCTTGTGACAGCGTTCCAGCATTTTTCCCCTTGTGTGAATTACTTGAGCCCTGTAGTTTCCTGAGTATTTTTGCCTTTCGCCTGCCGATTTGGACACTGTTGCCTTGTTACTTGATCACCTGTGTACCGACCTCTTTCCGATTAAAAGGACTGACTTTTGTGGACTGAGTCTGCGTTTTGAGTCCAAGCCTGTGGTTCAGTACTGACAGTACGAACTGGCCATAACATGGACTCAGCGGACTCAGATACAGTACGCTCTGTGCTCCGGGCACAGGTTCATAAGATCCAGGGTCAAGATGAACAGATCAGTCTTCTTCACCATGAAGTGAAGGAGCTGACAGACCATCAGGAGTCCCTCTTGGCAGCTTTCGGAACACAGCTCAACCATCTCTTTGACCAAATAGGGAAGATGCAGAACCCGCCGGGCTCTGGCTTATCGACACCGGCGGCCCCTCCTGGTTCTTGGTCCGATGCTGCTTCTCCAGCGCCCGCCACTCCGTTCCTGCCTCCCCACCTTTCCAGACCAGAGCGTTTCTCCGGAGACACAGGTGACTGCAGAGCTTTTCTAACCCAGTGTGATTTGCATTTTGAGCTTCAGGCTGCTGCCTTCACCTCTGACCAGTCAAAGATTGCATATATTATTTCTCACTTGTCAGGGTGAGCGGAGGCCTGGGCGACGGCAGAGTGGAGTCGGAAGTCACCTGTCTGCAATTCACTGTCGCTGTTCTCCCAGACCTTCACCCAGATCTTCCAGCAGACAGCCCCTGGACGGGAGGCAGCCCGAGCCTTGGTGAGACTGCGACTGGGTAAGAAGAGGGTCTCTGATTACGCCATAGAGTTCCGCACTCTAGCAGCAGAGAGAGATTGGAACCAGCCAGCCTTGTTTGATGCATTTATTGATGGTCTTTCTGACACTCTCAAAGAGAAATAAGCCCCCCTGGACCTACCTGCAGAGCTGGATTCCCCTATAGCCCTGGCTATAAAGATTGACAAGAGTCTGTATGAAGGCGAGAGAGGCAGAACCAGACCCTGCAGCTCCCTGCCGCTCCAGCGGAGGCGACAGGTCAGCAGCTCTTCTTCTTCTTCTTCTTCTTCCTGGCGACGTACTCCTCCTGCTGACTCCATCACAGCGCCTCCCCCAGACACGGAGGAACCTATGCAGCTTGGCCGAACCTACCTGACCCAGACGAATGCCAGCGACGAGTTTCAGAGGGTCGCTGCATCTACTGTGGCCAACGGGGCCACTTCATCGCCTTCTGCCCATTAAGAGATCGGGCTCGCCAATGAAGGTGACAGCACTGGTGAGCCGTACTTTGACTGTTTCTAATCCCTCTTGTTTGCAACCTCTAGTGTCTCTCATCTCCACTGCGTTCTCTGTTAAGCATCCAGTCCTCATTGATTCCGGCTCATATGCTAACCTAATGGACTCTGATTTAGCCAGGAAGCTAGGCCTCAAAACCTTCCGCCTCAACCAGCCCCTGGATGCCAGTGCCCTGGATGGTAGGCTATTATGTAAGGTCACCCATCACACTCAGTCACTGCACCTGTCTTTTCCTGACTCTCACACCGAAATAATCGGCTTTCATGTCTTTCGAGCTCCTCAGCACCCATTTATCCTGGGATACCCCTGGCTCACACTCCACAGCCCCCATATAGACTGGAAAACAGGGCAGGTAATTTCATGGGGTAAGATTTGTGCAAAGAACTGTTTCCCACCCTCTCAACCTTTCCTGTCAGAGCTTCAACCTCCCAACACCTCCCAGAACTCCCCCAGCCTGGATCCAGAGTTTCCCGATCTTTCCCGGGTTCCCGTCTGCTACCACGACCTTAAGGAGGTTTTTAGCAAGGCCCGTGTCATGTCCTTGCCTATGACTGCGCTATTGACCTGCTCCCCGGAACTTCACCACCCAAGGGTCGCCTGTATTGCCTGTCAGCTCCTGAAACCCAGGCCATGAGAAAGTACGTTGAGGAATCCCGGGCTGCAGGGATTATTCGGCCTTCCTCCTCTCCCGCTGGCGCTGGGTTCTTCTTCGTTGACAAGAAGAATAAAACCCTGCGGCCTTGCATTGACTACAGAGGACTCAATGAGATCACTGTTCGCAACAGGTACCCCCTCTCTTTAATTTCCACTGCTTTTGAACTACTAAATGGTGCTAAGGTTTTCACTAAACTGGACTTAAGGAATGCTTATCACCTAGTAGAATAAGGGAGGGGCATGAATGGAAGACAGCATTTAACACCCCCAGTGGTCATTACGAGTACCTGGTCATGACGTTTGGACTTACCAATGCCCCAGCTGTCTTTCAGGCCCTGGTGAAAGACATGCTCTGGGATATGCTCAATGAGTTTTTTTGTTTACCTGGACGACATCTTAAGGCCCAAACATACTCGGGCGGAACGTACGCGAAGCGGACTCTGCCAGACTAAAAGCGGACGTCCACAAGCCAGGTCCGCAGCGACGCGGACTCATCGCGGTTGTAAAATCTGAGCTTTGCGGGCACAGGGCTTGCGGACGTCTGCTTTTAGTCCGGCGGAGTCCACTCCGCGTACGGTCTGCGTACGTTCCGCCCGAGTATGTTTGAGCCTTTAATTTCCTCCCCTGATGAGCAAACTCGCATTCAGCACGTCCGGTGGGTCCTCCAGTGCCTCCTCGACCACCAACTCTTTGTCAAAGCTGAGAAGTGTGAGTTTCACGTGCCCTCCGTGTCGTCCCTGGGATTCATCGTGTCTGAGGGGGAGGTCAGGATGGGACCAGAAAAGGTTAGCGCTGTTGTTGATTGGTCCACTAGCCGTAAGGAGGTTCAACGATTCTTGGGGCTTGCTAATTTTTACAGGAAGTTCATTAGACAATTTATTTCTGTTGCTGCCCCCCCTTCATGCACTGACCTCTTCTAAGCCCAACTTCCAGTGGAACCCCCGGGCTGAGCTCGCTTTCCAGAGACTGAAGACAAGCTTCACCTCAGCTCCTGTCCTCATGTTGCCTGACCCCAGCCTGCAGTTTGGGGTGGAGGTGGATGCCTCCGATGTGGGGATGGGAGCTGTTCTCTCTGAGGTCGGCTAAGGACAATAAGCTACACCCCTGTGCCTTTCTTTCCCACAAGCTGTCGGCCTCTGAGAAACTATGATGTTGGCAACCGTGAGCTGCTTGCCATCAAAGTGGCATTGGAGGAGTGGAGGCACATGTTGGAGGGGACCGAACAGCCTTTTCTCGTGTGGACGGATCATAAAAACTTACATGAGGACAGCAAAGAGGCTCAACTTTCGGCAGGCAAGGTGGGCTCTCGTTTTCAACCGGTTCCATTTCACCCTGTCTTATCGCCCTTGCTCCAAGAACTTAAAGCCTGATGCTCTCCCCCGTTTGTTCCCCTCTGAGAACTCTTGCAAAGATCCCATTCTTCCTCCCTCGTGTGTTGTGGGTTCTGTCACTTGGGACACTGAGAGAAGGGTCAACGAGGCCAATGTGAACTGTCAACCTCCGGCCGGCTGCCCACCGAACTGGCTGTTTGTGCCTCCTGTCTTGCGTTCACAGGTCATCCAGTGGGCCCACTCTTCCCGGTTATCCTGTCACCCTGGAGTACGCAAGATCTTGTTCATCATATGACAGCGGTTCTGATGGCCGGTCATGGAGAAGGAGGTGACGGAGTATGTGGCAGCCTGTCCTGTGTGTGCTCGCAGTAAGGTCTCCCGACGCCCAGCTTCTGGTCAGCTTCGCCCACTCCCTGTGTCACATCAACCCTGGTCAGACATCTTCGTGGACTTTGACTGGTCTCCCCCCTTCCAAAGGTAACACCACCATCCTCATGGTGGTGGATAGATTTTCAAAAATGGTCCATTTTGTTCCCTTGCCCAAGATGCCCTCGGCCAAGGAGACAGCCGAGGTGATGCTGCATCATGTTTTTCACTACCCAGTTGCACGGACTTTCGATCGTGATACCATCACGATTATGACCTGATTTACGTGATGTGGTCACGAAGGTTAGGGTTCTATCAGATTGTGACCACATCACGTAAATCAGGTCATAATTGTGATGGTATCACAAAAGTCTGTGCGACTGGGTTGGTTTTTCACCTCCATGTCTTCCCCAGGGACATTGTGTCTGACCGGGGCCGACAGTTTGTGGCACAGTTCTGGCGGGCTTTCTGTTCACTCCTGGGAGCATCCATCAGCCTCTCATCTGGCCACCATCCCCAAACCAACGGTCAGACAGAGCGACTGAACCAGGAGCTGGAGATCAGCCTGCGTTGCCTTGCCTCCCAGAGCCCCAACACATGGAGCAGCCGGCTCACCTGGGTTGAGTATGCACACAATTCCCTCCCGGGTTCCTCATCTGGTCTCTCCCCCTTTCAGTCTGCCTATGGATATCAACCTCCTCTCTTCCCTGCCCTGGAGAGTGAGGTCAGTGTGCCCTCTGCGCTGGTTCGCCGCTGTCACTACACCTGGGCCCGTGCCCGACGCACCCTGCTCTGCAATTCCGAGCATTACAAGAAGGCGGCTGACCGACGGCGGATCCCTGCCCCCACTTACAGGAGCGGCCAGAGGGTATAGCTGTCCACTAAAGACCTGCCTCTCAGAGTGGAGTTCCAGAAACTCGCTCCCAGGTTTGTGGGGCCATTCTCTATTTTCAAAGTCATTAACCCAGTTGCTGTCAAGCTCAAACTCCCCAGAACCATGAGTCCACCCATCCTTCCACGCGAGTCAGGTCAAACCGGCCATAGAAAGCCCTCTGGTCCCTGCCTCCACGCCCCCTCCTCCCCCCCGGTTCGTCGATGGTGGCCCTGTTTACACAGTCCACAAGCTCCTGGCGGTCCGGCGTCGGGGCCGGGGCTCCCAATACCTGGTCGACTGGGAGGGATACGGCCCAGAGGAACGTTCCTGGGTCTCAGCCAGCAACATCCTGGACCCCTCCCTCATCCGGGACTTCCATCGGGCCGACCCTGGGCCGTCTGGAGCTGGCCGTAGAGGGGGGGGGGTACTGTCACGCCCCGTCTGGATAGTTAAGTTATCTTTTGTTTCTCCTGTGGCAGGATGAGGAAAAACACAGGAGACGAAGGCGAGTTTGAACTTTATTCCTCAGCTCCAAAACCAAACTGAAACAGGAACAACCCTGCACCAGAGAGCCCGGGAACGTAAACCACAGCCCTGCTGGGTGAGAGGCATAGCCCCTAGTGTCCGCCACACTCCCAGTGTTCTGTGTCTTGTGCTTCCTGTTTTATTTTTACTCACCTCTTGTCTCGTTTCAGGTACTTTACTTCCTGCCCTCACGTGTCTCCCTCCTGTGTGATTACCTCCCCTGCCCTAATGTGTTGCACCTGTGTCTCATTGTCTCCCCTCCTCCAGAGTATATAGTCTTAGTGTTCCCTTCCTTCTGTGCCAGTTCGTCTTGTTCCTTGTGACAGCGTTCCAGCATTTTTTTTCCCTTGTCTGAGTTTCTTGAGCCCTATAGTTTCCTGACCTGTTTTTGCCTTTTCGACCTCGCCTTTCACCTGCCGATTTGGACACTGTTGCCTTGTTATCTGATCACCTGTGTACCAACCTCTTTCTGATTAAAAGGACTGATTTTTTTGTGAACCGAGTCTGCATTTTGAGTCCAAGCCTGTGGTTCAGTACTGCAGGTTCAGAAGTGGAGTTACCATCAGTAACCCCCTATACATGGATATGACATCAAGCTGTCTACCAGAAATGAGCAAGACACTGAGTCGCTGATCCACCTCACCAGGATCTACAGCAAATAACATTGGGATGTCATTCGGACTGAAAAAGTGCAGTTGAATGGTGGCAAAAAGAGGAAAGGTGGTGATCACTGAAGAGGTTGAATTACCACATGGTAGAAGAACAGATGTACAGGACAGTTACAAGTACCTGGGTATTCAGGAGGCAAATCGAAGCCACGAAGCAGCAAGGAGATCAGCTACAGCCAAATACCTCAAGAGAGTGTGGCAGGGCCTGAGGAGCAAGCTCAGTGGGAAGAATAAGATACAAACCATCAACACATATGACCTACCAGTCATCAGATACCCAGCAGGAATAATAAGCTGGCCAAAGGAGGAGGTAAAGGCCACAGATATCAGGACAAATAAACTCCTCACAATACAAGAAGGGTTCTACCCGAAGTCCAGCAGCATGAGACAAAACGATAAATTAAAAAATGGGGGCCAAGCGTTAATGAGTGTCAGGACCACTGTCAAGGATGAAACGGGGAACATCTACGAGTACATCGGAAAGAGGGGCCCCCTTGATGAACTGCTGAGTGAGTACCTCAGGCAGCAGAAGGCAGAGAGTGCGGAGGAGGAAGAAGAGGAGGTATCATGGAAGACCAAGCCCCTCCATGGAATGTACCATCAACAGATAGAAGCCGTGGCTGATATCGAGAAATCCTACCAGTGGCTAGAAAAGGCTGGACTGAAGGACAGCACAGAGGCTGTGATCACAGCAGCGAAAGAACAGGCACCCAGGACCAGAATGAGGCAGGGGTCTACCACATCAGACAAGATGGAAGTCCCAAAGTCCAAATGGCAGATATCGCCAAAGGTGGTTGAGAATGGCAGAGCTAAGATCCTGTGGGACTTCAAGTTCCAGACTGACAAGCAGGTGCTGGCTAACCAACCAGATACTGTGGTGGTCAACACGGAACAGAAGACAGCAGTAGAGACCGATGTAGCAATCTTGAGTGATGGCAACATCAGGAAGAAAGAGCATGAGAAGCTAGAGAAATACCAAGAGCTTAAGGAAGAACTAGATTGGATGAGGTGAAATCCATAGCCCCAGTGGTAATAGGTGCACTAGCGGCTGTGACCCCCAGACTGGGAGAGTGGCCCCAGCAGATTCAAAAACAACAGCTGAGGTGTCTGTCCAGAAGAGTGTGTTCCTAGAAACAGCTAAGATACTGCACAGAACCCTCAAACTCCCAGGCCTCTGGTAGAGGACCCGAGCTTGAGGAAGAGACACACTACCTGAAAAAGGGTGAGCTATATATCTACACTGCTCAAAAAAAATAAAGGGAACACATAAGCAATGCAATGTAGCTCCAAGTCAATCACACTTTTGAGATATCAACCTGTCCAGTTAGGAAGCAACACTGATTTGTGAATCAATTTCACCTGTTGGTAAATTGTCTAATTTCCACCAGGTGGAAATTAGACAATTTGCAAGACAACCCCTATAAAAGGAATGGATTTGCAGGTGGTGGCCACAGACCATTTGCCTGTCCTCATCTTTTCTGGCCGATCTTTGGTTAGTTTTTCATTTTGCTAGTGCCCTCACCACTAGAGGTGGCATGAGGCGGTATCTGCAACCTACAGAAGTTGCTCAGGTAGTGCAGCTCATCCAGGATGGCACATCAATGCGTGCTGTGGCAAGAAGATTTGATGTGTCTCCCAGCACAGTGTCCAGAGCATGGAGGAGGTACCAGGAGACAGGCCAGTACACCAGGAGACGTGGAGGGGGCCGCAGGAGGACAACAACCCCGCAGCAGGACCGCTATCTGGTCCTTTGTGCAAGGAGGAACAGGAGGAGCACTGCCGGAGCCCTACAAAACGACCTTCAACAGGCCACTAATGTGCAGGTTTCTGCTCAAACAGTGAGAAACAGAATGCATGAGGATGGTACGAGGGCCCGACGTCCACAATTGGGGCCTGTGCTCACAGCCCAACACCATGCAGCCCGATTGACCTTTGCCAGAGAACATCTTGGTTGGCAGATTCGCCATTGGCGCCCTGTGCTCTTCACAGATGAGAGCAGGTTCACACTGAACACATGTGACAGACGTGAGAGAGTCTGGAGACGCTGTAGAGAACGTTCTGCTGCCTGCAACATCCTCCAGCATGACCAGTTTGGCGGTGGGTCAGTGATGGTCTGGGGAGGCATATCCTTGGAGGGCCGCACAGACCTCTACGTGCTAGCCAGAGGTACCATGACTGCCATTAGGTACCGGGATGAGATCCTCAGACCCATTGTCAGACCATATGCTGGTGCAGTGGGCCCTGGGTTCCTGCTCATGCATGACAATGCTCGTCCTCATGTGGCCAGAGTGTGTCAGCAGTTCCTGTATGTCGAGGGCATTGATGCTACGGACTGGCCTGCACGTTCCCCATACCTGAATTCAATCGAGCACCTCTGGGACATCATGTCTCGTACCATCCGCCAACGCGATGTCGCACCACAGACTGTCCAGGAGTTGACCGATGCCCTGATCCAGGTCTGGGAGGAGATCCCTCAGGAGACCATCCGTCGTCTCATCAGGAGCATGCCCAGATGTTGTAGGGAGTGCATACAGGCACGTGGAGGCCACACACTACTGAGCCTCATTTTGAATCGTCTTGAAGAATTTCCACAGAAGTTGGATCAGCCTATGTTCTCATTTTCCACTTTGATTTTGAGTATGATTCTGAATCCAGACCTTAATGGGCTAATGATTTTGATTTCCATTGATCATTCTTAGGTTATTTTGCTCTAAACACATTCCTCTGTCTAATAAATAAAGATTTTCAGCTGAAATATTTCATTCATCGAGGTCTATATTGTGTTTTTATGTGTTCCCTTTATTTTTTTGAGCAGTGTATATATATATATATATATATATATATATATATATATATATAGTGGGTGTGTAGTGATATTATATTCCCTAAGAAAAGTCAAGGAAGAAAAGTCAAAAGACTATTTAGCCTGGCATTGAGGAAGAGAAACAAAAACTAGTTTAAAGAAAAATAATTGAAAGAAAACATCTCAATTTTGCCAAACAATATACAACACAATAACCGAGGAAATATTTTGTAAGTGACTGGAGCCCTGATATCTTTTTTTTACCTACTTTTAATTTGAAATAGCTATACCTATGTATGGGGACTTTTATTTTGAAGAATGTTTTCCTTGCCGTCCGACTAGCAGAAGTTCACGTTGGCTCAACGATAAAGCAGGCGAAGGCATGTGCATGTGAGATCACAATATGAAAAGTATCGTAGTGTTCACTGCATAACTCCAGAATTTGCTTAAATGTGTATGATTACTGAACAACAGCAAACAGAAGGTCTACTAACTGTATAGAAGCTCCAAATGGTAGAACTATAGTAGACCGTACAGAGATTAATGAAGCCTTCAGAATCTTCTATGGGAAATTGTATAGCTCTGAGTGCTCTTCTAGCCTGGACATGCAGACAGAAATCCCAAACAACCTTAATATACCCAGAATTTCTGAAGAGGAAAGTAAAATATTAGACAGAAGTATAACAAAATTGGAAATTGCAGAAGCGATTGGCTGTATACAGGCTGGAAAAACAGCAGGTCCAGATGGCATCCTCATAGATATTTATACCAAAAAAATCAATCCAAATGACTTTCACCCCTTTTGGAGATGTTTCAGGAGTCCTTTAAGAACGGTCTTCTCCCCACATCCATGCGGGGTGCCCTAATCACACTACTTCCAAAGCCAGGCAAACCAATTACAAAATGTGAAAATATGCATCCAACTAGCCTTTTAAATTCAGATACAAAAATACTCTGTAAAGTTCTTGCAAGAAGATTGGAGGACTTGTTTCCTCAGGTGGTGGGGCAAGATCAAAACGGATTTATCTAAGGTAGACAGGGCTTTCATAATGTCAGATGAGTGCTCAATATTTTACACAGCCAGACAGAGGCGACAGACACTGCCTTACTCTCACTTGATGCCGAGAAGGCCTTTGACCGTGTTGAATGGCCTTATTTGTTCGAGGTGCTCTCCCGCTTTGGCTTTGGAGATACATTTTGTAAATGGGTTAGATTGCTCTGTACTGGGCTTACTGCGGAAGTCCTGACTAATAGTATGATTTCTAAACCTTTTAACATCTCTAGAAGTTGCCCTTTATCACCACTGCTTTTTATCCTTGCGATAAAGCCATTTGCTATAGCGGTGAGGATGCACCGTGACATTTATGGAATTCGAGAAGGTCATTTACAACATAAAATAGCTCTCTTTGCTGATGATGTAACTTTGCTCCTAACAAAATCTACATAGCTCTATCCCTGTACTCCTAGGTCTTATTGAAACATTTGGAAAAATATCTGGATATAAAGTTAATCATCCAAAATCATCTATAATGCTACTTAATGAATCAGAGAAGGAAAATAGCCATGTTTATGCTTCTACTTTCAATTCAATGGATAATTTCACATATTTGGGAATAAAAATTGTCCCTGAGGTGAATAAGATTGCTCAGATAAATTATGACCCAATTCTGGAAGCTAGTAACTCATCAATAGAACGTTGGACATATTTACCTATTTCAATGATTGGCAGGATAAATATTCTAAAAATGAACATACTCCCTAAATTTCTTTATTTGTTCCAGAATACCCCCTTGCCAACCCCCCTCATCTTTGTTTACTAGAATCAATAAATTGTTTGCCAACTTTATTTGACAAAATAAGCTTCCCAGATTACGTCTATCTTTACTGTATCTACCATATGACCGAGGAGGCCTTAAATGCCCAAACATCCAGTGGTATTACTGGGCAGCTCAATTGCGGTCCATTATGTTTTATTTTTCATCCGGAACCCTCCCTGCTTGGTTGGATTTGGAATCCTCATCTGTTACACCAAGATTACCATTGCACTTATATTTGTATTCAGCAGGTCGTAAATACCTGAGGAAAAATACAGAGAACCCTGTTATATCGAATATGGTTGATGTTCGGCTTGACACTTGTACATATTTGAATATAAACTCTTCCTGGTCACGCTTCAGTCCTATTTGGGGTAATGCCAATTTTAAACCAGGGATCAGTGATACAGGATTTTGAATGTGGGCTGAAAAGGGGTTAAGGAAAGTGCAAGACATGTACAGTGAAGAGGAAGTATTTATGTCATATGCAGAAATATTAACCAAATATCACATTCCAAATAATATTTTTTTCAAATATCTTCAACTTAGGAGCTTTATATCCTCATCTCAAAACCATTCATTAGATAAACCTGGCATTTCTCCACTAGAGGGAGCAGTCTCAAGACATTGTTATGATAAAGGTTTAATTTCAACTCTGTATGACTGAATCAAAACTGAGATGATGGGAGGAAGATATAGGGGAGGACATATCTTTAGAAGACTGGAGTGAGGCATGTAAGGAGGCACAGAGGCAGACAATCAGCAGTAGCTTGAAACTCAGTAGAAATGGCTGATGTGGACATACATAACTCTGGTTGAAATACATAAGTTTAATGATGACATTCCTGATACTTGTATCAAGTGTAAGGACACAAGAGCAACACTATATCATTGTATATGGGAATGTGTGAAAGTGAAAACCTTTTGGCAAGATGTTATTAATATGATCTATCACATTTTATCAAAGAAACTACCATTGGATCCCAAGCTTTTTATTCTTGGTATATATCCTACCAACCCACATTTACAAAGCAGAGAGTTCAGGTTCATAGACATGTGTATACTCCAAGCTAAACGTATAATTGCGCTTAATTGGAAAAAGTTGATGGACCAAGAATTGGAATGTGGTTCAAAGAAATAGCGTCAAACATGTCAATGGAAAAGATAACATATTGTTAGACGTAAACAGAATGTTTTGATGATATCTGGAGACCCTTTATGTACTTCTTAAGGCATCATGTTAATGTTGGCAACTTGCTTCAGCAAGAACAAGCTCTGGGGGAGTAGGGTAGATTTATATGATCCTGTACACTGACCAGAAAAACACCCTTTAAATCGTCTTTCTTTTTAATGGTTTTTTTTGTTCTTTTTTCTTTTCCTTTCTTTCTTCTCGTTACTTTTTTGTACTTGAGTTGTTAGGAATTGGGTTATGGGAGGGAGAACAGGGTAAAAAATGTTTGTTGTGTTCTGTACTGTTGATGTACAATTTGATGTGATTTGCAAACTGAAAACCAATAAATATATTGTTAAAAAAAAGAATAGACCTACAGTTTCATCTCTTAAAATTAGAACTACTGAACCTGTGTTATTGTAAGACAATCAAAAGCGGAAAAGTGTGTAATTGTGCTGTACTTTGAGATTTGCTCAGTGTTTGTTTGATAGAAATCCTTTAGATGTTTAAAGTAGTATATGTCTAGTGGTGTCACTCAGTGCTAAAAGAAAGTCTATATTCACTGAAGTTCAAACCCAGACTCAAGACACTCTAAAGTCATAAGTTAATCATACAGCTGTACAAGCCAAACAAAATGTCGATCCCTGAAGAGACGACGGTTGACACACAACAGGTTAGGTCAAGTTCTCGTGAAATAAGCTAAACAGACCGGGCCGAGAAATGCATGATCAGGAAACAAAGAAACATGCAAAGGCATTTAACAAGGCTTATAACTCCTAGAAGGCGATAGCAAGAGAAGCTAGAACAGCACTGAAGTCATTCTGTTCACAAGAAGACCTTGATAAAATTGAAAAGGATATTCAAGCCAGGCACAACGTAATAAGCCAACATTATGAGTCCATCCAACACAACTGCACTGCTACTCCAGATATTGTTCATAAAATGGATGCCTGTCTTACAATAACTGCAGAGATATGTGACATTGTAAGTAAATGGCTAGAGACCATTGATGAGTCCTTCAATGTCCATCTTGAGAAGGAAAGAGTGAGGGTGGTGCTAAATAAGGATGAGTATACATCTGTCTTTGGAGGCACAAATACAGAGATCAGACAACCACTCAAATGCCTCCTCCAAGGCCTTCAGCAACCATTCAAATGCCACCTCCAAGGCCTCCAGCAAGCGAGCTGATGTAGAAGCAGAACTTGCAGCTAAACAAGAACAAGCTAAGTCCATGCATGAAATCCATATTCGGCAAGCAAGACTTCGTAAACTAGAGACAGAGATGCAAGAAGAGAAGACAAAGCTACAGCTCCTACAAGCTGAGAAAGAAGTTAGAGTAGCAGCGGCACGAGTGAGAGCATACAACAGTTTTGAAGATGTGTGATGTGATGAAGAGATTGATAACAAAACCCTCTCGGTTCCTTGAAATACTGAATCGAAAATCCATGTAAACCCTGAAATACCATTAACTCAGGAGAAAGGTAGTCTAACCCAAGCAATCATAAGCCCGCTAAGTATGAATCGTCTGCCTGCTCCAGAACCAACAACATTCACTGGCGAACGCTTAAAGTTCATAGACTGGAAAATGTCCTTCATGGTTCTGATAGACCGGCAGCCTCTACCAGCTAGCGAGAAGATGTTTTATCTGAAATATTACCTTGCTGGAGATGCTCTCAAGGCTGCAGAGGGATTCTTCTATAGAAACTCAGAAGATGCATATCAAGGGGCTTTGAAAGTCCTACAAGAGAGGTATGGAAACCCCTTCGTTGTACAGAAAGCCTTTCGAGACAAGTTAATGAAATGGTCCAAGGTTAGTGCAAATGATCCTCTTGCGCTTTGAGAGTTTGCAGACTTCCTGCAAGGCTGCGTTGAGGCAATGCCCCATGTTAGAGGATTGTCCATTTTAAATGACTGCGAAGAAAATCACAAGATGCTTAAAAAATTACCAGAGTGGATCGTGCGTAGATGGAGCCAAGTTGTTGTGAAAGAATTGGACGCATCTGGAGATTACCCGAGCTTCTCATGTTTCACAGAGTTCATTCAAACAGAAGCCCGCATAGCCTGTAACCCCATTGCCTCTCCATTCCTAATGAATAACAAGCCCACGGATGAAAGAGCGCCTAAGAGAGCTAGAGCACTCAACACTAGTGCTCATAAGAACAAGTCCACCTCAGAGAATCAAGAATAATCAAATTCCAAGCCAAAACCACCTTGCCCCATCTGCGAAGATGAAACGCACGGTGTCGCCAAGTGCCCCACATCTGCAGCAAAAACTATGCAAGACAAGAAGGCTTTCATTCATGACAATCACCTCTGCTTCGGATGTCTGAGAAAGGGACACAGCAGCAACGACTGCAAAAGACGACATACCTGTGGCACATGCAACCGACGTCACCCTACCTGCTTGCATGAAGAGAGAGATAACAGGCCTGTGGAAGCATTAGAGAAACATTCCACTTCCACAGACAATGCAAGCCAGGAAATTCCCACGGTCAAATCGAACACAGTGATGCAACGCGCCTCTGCCACTTCAAGCATTGTCCCAGTTCTCATGTCATCAACAGAAGAGCCACAGAGAGAAGTTCTCACTTATGCTCTACTCAACACGCAGAGTGACTTAACGTTCATCTTGGAAGATCTACTTGAAGAGCTAAAAGTAGACACTCAACCAGTACCACTGAAACTTAGCACAATGACGGCTGTTGACACAGGCATAGCAAGCAAAAGTGTTCGTGGTCTACAAGTTAGAGGGCTACACTCTGAAAAGCGGACCCAACTACGCCAAGCCTACACCCGCGACTTCATTCCAGTAGACAAGCCCTACATTCCAACTAAGTAGACTGCACTGCAATGGCCTCATCTCAAACATCTAACAAACAAGCTACCTCCGCTACAAGGCTTTGAAGTGGGATTGCTAATCGAAAATAACTGTCCGTTAGCATTAGCCACCCTTGAGGTCATCGCACGAAGTGATAAAGATCCCTTTGCACAAAGAACTGAACTCGGATGGCGTATAGTCGGCTCATCCAACCAACATTTGGATCGACAGGGAAACCAGAGTTTTGTACATCGCGTTTCAGTGAGGGAAATACCATCTCCATCTACCACTGATGTGCTGAAGGTCTTGGAATCAGACTTCATTGAAAGGAGATACGAAGACAAGGACAAGTATGTATCCTAAGACGATGTCTGCTTTGTACAGCTTCTTAGCGACAACATCAGTCGGAGGGAAGATGGGACACTATTTAATGCCTCTCCCTTTCAAGAGCAACAGTCCACCTTCACTACCAAACAACAAAAGGCTGGCTACAGTCCGACTGCAATACGACTGCAATAAGGTTGAAGGCCAACAAACAGTATCGCGACCAGTACACCGCCTTCATGGAGGACATGATGATCAAAGGTGACGCGGAGCCAGCCCCTAAAACACCTGAAGGGCAAACTGTTTGGTACCCCACCATGGGTTGTACCACCACAAGAAGCCAGAAAAGATAAGGGTCGTATTTGATTGTTCAGTGAAGTTCCACGGTGTCTCTTTAAATGACATGCTGCTGACAGGACCCGACCTGATCAACACCCTGTTGGGAGTGCTCTGTTGCTTCAGAAAAGAAGCTGTAGCTGTGATCTGCAACATCGAGAAGATGTTCCGCCAATCCGTTGTCTCTCCTGGCATTTCTACATTAGAGGGAGCAGTCTCAAGACATTGTTATGATAAAGGTTTAATTTCAACTCTGTATGACTTGTGTGTGTCCGGATCTGATGATTCATCTGAATCAAAACTGAGATTATGGGAGGAAGATATAGGGGAGGACATATCTTTAGAAGACTGGAGTGAGGCATGTAAGGAGGTACCGAGGCAGACAATCAGCAGCAGCTTGAAAGTCACAGTATAAATGGCTGATGTGGACATACATAACTCCGGTTAAATTACACAAGTTTAATGATAACATTCCTGATACTGGTATCAAGTGTAAGGACACAAGAGCAACACTATATGCCTCTCCCTTTCAAGAGCAACAGTCCACCTTCACTACCAAACAACAAAAGGCTGGCTACAGTCCGACTGCAATACAACTGCAATAAGGTTGAAGGCCAACAAACAGTATCGCGACCAGTACACCGCCTTCATGGAGGACATGATGATCAAAGGTGACGCGGAGCCAGCCCCTAAAACACCTGAAGGGCAAACTGTTTGGTACCCCACCATGGGTTGTACCACCACAAGAAGCCAGAAAAGATAAGGGTCGTATTTGATTGTTCAGTGAAGTTCCACGGTGTCTCTTTAGATGACATGCTGCTGACAGGACCCGACCTGATCAACACCCTGTTGGGAGTGCTCTGTCGCTTCAGAAAAGAAGCTGTAGCTGTGATCTGCAACATCGAGAAGATGTTCCACCAATCCGTTGTCTCTCCTGAATTACGAAACTACCTAAGGTTCCTCTGGTGGGAGACCGGATATTTGGAAGGAGAACCACAAGAGTATCAGATGGCTGTCCACCTTTTCGGCACTGCTTCGTCCTCCGGATGTGCCAACTTTGGCCTGAAGTACCTAGCTCTACAACACAAAGAGAACTATCCAACAGCATCAGCCTTTATTGAGAAGAACTTCTATGTGGATGATGGTCTAACCAGCATCCCGTCAATAGAAGAGGCCAAGAAGCTGGTTGTTGAGGCACAAGAGTTGAGCAAAAGAAGTCTACACCTTCACAAATTCAACTCGAATGAAAGACCTCCATGGCCCTCTGAAAAGTCTTTGGGGCGTTGCATAGCCCGAAAGGCATTCTGGTATACTCGTACAGCCCATACTTCGTGATGAAGGCTGTCTTGCACCGGTCTTGCTCATGGACTTCGATTTGCCAGTAACCGCTCTGAAGGTCAAGTGTTGAAAAGACAGTGGCGCCACCAAGGGTGTCGAGGCACTCTTCGATCTTCAGTAGTGGATAGGCGACATTCAAGGTCAGCTCGTTGAGCTTTCTGTAGTCGATACACCACCTGACTCCGCCGTCTTTTTTTCGAACCAGCACAACCGGAGACACCCATTCAGAGGTTGAAGAGGTTATGACACCCGCTTCCAGCATCGCTATGAGGTGTTTTTCTCTTCTTCATCTTGGAACCCAAGTGGTGTGCGACGTGTAGGTTGTCTAGCAGGACGTCCATCGCCGGTGTCTATCCTGTGTTTGACTACATCGAACTGGCCCAGGTCTCCATCGGTTGCCGCAAAGATGGACTGGTACTTCAGGAGAAGAAGGAGAAATGCCTCTTGCTGTTCTTCACTCAGACCCTCACTTGCTGAAGTGAACAGTTCTCGAAGATGGAGAGGCAGGTCTAGCACACTCGCTGGCTTCAGACGTCGTATCTGCTGCGAGAGCTCAGGAGCCGGTGGTGGGGTTTTGGAGAAGAGATCAGAGGGTACCTCCATGGCTTCGATGAGGATTACAAGGCAGGTGCCTCCCGGAAGGTTCGTGGTGGAAGGAGACAAGTTGCAGATTCTTATAGGCACCCTTTCATCCATGTCTACGACGACGCTGCATGAGGACACGCCGTCCACTAGTCCAGCTGGCTCCAGGACTGCTGTCACTCCAGGTTTGGGATCCTCCACCACACCCCATACGTCACATTCACTTTCCAGAGGAAGGGTTGATGGGTTCAACAGAAGCACTCTGGAGACAGCATAGTTCTCCACTGACCTCCCAGCGATGAAGCTTGGCACTGGCTCGCCCTCGATGAACACCTTGCCTCCGCTAAGTACTGTCACATCCGCCGCCAGCATGAAGTCTAGTCCCATGAGGAGGGAGTTGCGGATAGGTGCTATGTACACATCCCAGTCCCGGCTTTTGCTTCCCATCTTAATTGTCACACTGTGTCCTTGTGCAGTCCCCATCGCCTTTCCAGTCTCGGGCATTCAAGAGGCAAGCTGGTTTACCGTTCGAGTGGTCCGCTAACTGGAGCTGCTGGAACACTTCTTGTGACATTACAGTGGCTTCCGCACCTGTGTCGAGGACGCACTGGACGGGGATGTGATTAACTGTGATCGGGACCATTAGGCTGGGGCCTTCGCCTTTGGCTCGGGCTATATTGATGACTTGTCGATGCTCAGCTTTTTCCTTCTTGGGGGACTCTGTTTGGCCGCTTGTGGAGCTGGCCAGGTCCGGGCCATTGGACCTGGCCAGTTCTAGTTTCCCAACCTCCTGGGGCTGGGGGACCTCGAAAAGCCCCTCTTGAAGTGACCAACCTCCCCACAGTGGTAGCATGCGCCCTTTTGAGTGGTAGATGGGCTTGGCGATCTGGGTCGAGTTGTCGTGTTTGTGGAGCCCGGCGATCGTGTGGGGGACCTCCCGTGCTCCTGATCGACCTTGGGGGTGGAGCCTGGAAGGGCTAGCTGCAGCTGTCGTTTCATTTCTTTAATCACGTCTGCTACCAGGGCCTGCACTTCCTTCTGTAGCTGAGGAGCTTGTGTTGATGGCATGGCCGAGGCTATCTCTCTTCCAGGATTCTCATCAGCCCAGGAAATGCGCCTGACTTTCCCTTTCCCCTCCGTATCTCGACCCAGGATTGCTTTGTAGTTATACTCATGGCAACACATGGCAACCTGCTGATTTCGGAGCCCCTTGAGGAACGCATCCGCTGCCAGCTGTTCCTGTAGCTCTAGGTCGACCCCGAGGTAGGCTAGCGTGATGAGCCGGCGGACCTCTTCCGAGAACTCAGCCGAGGAGGCCTCCTTTTGCTGACGGACCTCGCTCAGGTTACGCCGCGCGGTGGAAGGTGGAATGTGCTTCCCATAGCGCTGTCTCAACTGCTCTGTAAGGCGCTGATAGTCTTCTCTGATATGTTCTGGCAGAGAACTGATCAACCGTACTGCAGGGCCTCTCAGCCGCTCGTGAAGCCTGTCCATTGTCGGCCCGCCTATTGACTATGCAGGCAGGGAAGTTCACGTTGACAGGGGTGGTGATGAACATATTAGAATTAAATGTTCTGTCTTCTCCTCTGTGCCGTCGGCGGGCAGCTGCTTCCATATCCGTGTATTCTTGGCCGTCTATGATGAACCTATTAGGTGTTGGATAATCACCTCTTCTGTCTTCTCTGTGAAGTCGGCGGCCAGCTGATTCCACATCTGTGTATTCTTCTCTGTCCCAACTAACCAATGGTGTCCTCCGGGAGTGTCGCTGGATCACGTTGAGGACAGGAGCAAACTCAGGGGCTTGTTGGGAAGCTGGGGTCGACAGTCCTCCAGCTGCAGTGTCCCCTTGGTGTGGGGTGCTGTTTGGAGAGAGGTTAGGAGGGCCCAGGACGGAAGCGGACGCCGCTCCCAGGTGTACGGTCGCATCTCCACCACCATTGTCTGCGCCAACAGGTTGCTGTGTTGTGGTTCCAGCCCCCTCCTTCTTCATTATCCCCACCTGCTGCGTCCTTAGCTGCTCATGCATTTGTTGCACTTCCTGCATTTGCAGCATAAACTGCGTTTGTTGTATTTGCATAAACTGTTGCTGTTGCGTTTGCATGTGTTGCATGAACTGTTGCATTTGCATCATTGGCTGTAGCCATACTGGTGCCTGCTGCTGCGGCCTCCCTTCCCCTTCAGCTAGCTCTCCCTGGTCATTCTCTCCGTTCTCCCCATCTTGTCTTTACCTTCCCTCCTTTTCTTCCTCCGCGTATCCAGGTTTGAACCGGCGTCCGCGCGCGATAAAAGGCGCCGAAACGCAGTGTTGACGTTCCGAAGCTAGCTAGCTAACTAGCTGTTAGCACAAACGGCTAGGCTACTGGACTGTTCCGAGACTTCTTCTGACAGACACAATCCCGTTTCATGACACCATTTGTCGCGGGCTGATATTTACAACACAGTGTTGACGAGCGGCGTGGGCGAATACACGATGCCGCGACACACCGGGTGGCCGTTAGCTACTGTTAGCTAGCGATAGCGGCTAGCGACCGCGCTATGCTAACCCGCCGTCCTGACGCTCGGTAGCGTACCGTTAACTTGATGTTTGTAGACTCACCCTTTTGGTGTTCAGCGACGAAAGGGGGTCTAACCGATCACCCTCTGGCTCTCTGGCTCTTTGCCGGTATGGGGGTTTGCTTGGGGCTGTAACCTGGCGGGTCCCGGCAGGGACGGGAGGAGCAGCTCGACTCACGTACACTTCCGGGTCAAGCTGGCTATCCCCGTGACAGCGCGTGCCCCCCACCCAATGGCAGCTTCCCTCTCTAGTAACCCTGACAACAGCCCCTGTCCCGACAATCTAGCTCGGTATTCGCCACAATACTGTTACACAGCGTTGTATAGTAATATTTAGCTCACTGGTATGTGTACTATACTGTCATTATACTCCGTTACACAGCGTTGTATAGTAGTATTTAGCTCTCTGGTATGTGTACTATACTGTCATTATACTCCGTTACACAGCGTTGTATAGTAGTATTTAGCTCACTGGTATGTGTACTATACTGTCATTATACTCCGTTACACAGCGTTGTATAGTAGTATTTAGCTCTCTGGTATGTGTACTATACTGTCATTATACTCCGTTACACAGCGTTGTATAGTAGTATTTAGCTCAGTGGTATGTGTACTATACTGTCATTATACTCCGTTACACAGCGTTGTATAGTAGTATTTAGCTCAGTGGTATGTGTAATATACTGTCATTATACTCCGTTACACAGCGTTGTATAGTAGTATTTAGCTCAGTGGTATGTGTAATATACTGTCATTATACTCCGTTACACAGTACTGAGACCATTCATGTCCACACAAGCAGAGATGTACCGTGTATGTGATCAGGTGTGGTTGTAAAATACGACTTCCTGTGCAGGAGGCTGTTGCGCAGCTATCCGCGCCCTCCGTGTTATGACTGAATGTGTCTTTGTGTTTATTTATGAGGCCGTTGTGTGTCGAGTAATGACGTCACAGGCCCCCGGGGAGAACGTTCAAGCGCAATGAAAACACAGGCGGACTGGTGAAGAGCCAACTGTCTCCTGGGCATATCCCTCTCCTCCTGCTGGTGCACGCGCAAGGAGTCACACGTGTGTGTACGCACTCGCACACACAGACACACACACACAGACACACGCACACACACAGACACACACACACACAGACCTCCGCGGTGATACACGGACCTGTAGGTGCAGCGGTGCTCGGGGCTTCACTTTGCAGCAGCAGCAGCACTGTATGCAGCGCCCGAAACGCTACACACCGGTTTACCACGTCACCAGGGAGCAGCTACACAACACCTCTGCTAAAACACAACCACAGAACCTGTGACGCGTGTCAATTCTTGCAGTACAGTATTTCTATTTTTTCCCTTGTAATCAGACTGAACAACCTTGTTATTTATTTGTTTATTTATTTTTGCGAGTCATCCCAACATGGCGGCAGGCAGCCTTGCTAATGCCAACACACGCGACTTGTGGGTCAGTGTTGTTAACACAGCTCTGTGGTCCTGCTTTCAAACCGCTATTCAATCATTACAATTAGTTATATATGCACATAACGCAGTGCTGCGCGGACACAACTACATGTGAATACATGTATTGCATTAATTAATGATATGTGAACACCTTTACTACAAGGGGCTATGATAAACTGGTGATTAAGTTATATTTAGGAAAGCCTGGCCAACCCCTTGTGTCTTTTAGCCTCTGTAGGCCGCTGCGCAGCACAGCGTGTTGGAGCTCGGAGTCGCTCCCTGTGCCGACAAGTCACCGTTATATCTGCTCTGTAAAGCAAAACACAAACTGGCCCTAAATCACACAACAAACCCACATCATTTCAATGTACATTGGATAGGAGCATTAGCGAATATTGTAGCGAATTCGGGGAGCAGTCCGAGATACCGTCGCCACAGCCGGGACGCGAACTCGTATCTCCCGCACCGCAAGCGACAACGTTAACCAGTCGACTAAAGGGTCCGACCCGTTAGTAAGGGACCAACGTGTCTACTTATCCATGCACGTTACACTATATATATATATATATATAGAGAGAGAGAGAGAGAGAGAGAGAGAGAGAGAGAGAGAGGAGGAGGATGACAGAAAGGAGACGAGAGCACGTCTCCTTTTGACCACACAGCCGTGGGGTCGCTCATCTCCTCCAACTCAAACGAAGTCCGCAGTTCATTCTGCTAAACCTCAGCCTCGTTTCTACCCACAATCCCCTTTGCTAACCCCGCCCACTCTCTTAAAGGGACCGTCTCTGGCCCGCATGGAGGATATGTAACCTGCAACACGCCCCCCCCCCAGAATTCACCATGACAACAAGAAAAAACAAATCAACGTGGCGGGGGACGAATAATGCGGCCAAAACGGCTCCTCTTCAAGTCCAGGTGAGCCGGCTTGAGGCGGTCCACCGAAACCCACTCTTGCTTACCACCGACATCCACAACAAAGTTCTTAGCCCCCGCCGCCAGGACACGGAAGGGGCCATCGTAGGGGGGCCGCAGAGGGGTACGGTGGGCGTCATGCCGGATGAAGACTACCCGGCCGACTGCAGGTCCTTGGGGACATAAGACTGAGGGAGGCCGTGCCGCGAAGTTGGGACTGGAGTGAAAACGCCGGCAGCGTCCCGGAACACAGCCCGTTGGCAGGCAGCAGACCAGGGAGCCGCACCGTCTGGGAGAAATTCCCCCGGGACCCTCAGTGGCTGGCCGTAAACCAGCTCTGCCGACGAGGACTGGAGGTCTTCCTTAGGGGCGTTCCGCAGGCCAAGCATGACCCACGGGAGCCGGTCGACCCAGCTACTGTCCGTGAGGCTGGCCCGAAGAGCGGCCTTCATAGAACGATGACACCGCTCACATAAACCGTTGCCCTGCGGGTTGTAGGCCGTGGTGCGGTGCAGCTTCACCCCGAGGCTTTCAGCGACTGCAGTCCAGAGCTCGGATGTGAACTGCGGGCCCCGAACAGAAGTGAGGTCAGATGGCGTGCCACACCGGGCTACCCAGGACCAAATGAACGCCCGGGCCACCTCAGCAGACGTGGTGGTTGACAACGGCATAGAGGCCCAGAATCCGTGACGCCGTAGATGTTCTGAGTGCCGCCACGGCGTAGTGGTACCGGGTCTCATCCACGGTGATGTTCCTAATCGCGAACTGGGCTTCGATGTGAGCAAATCATGCTGCGGCAGCCGGTTCCCAGAAGTCGGGCAGTTGGAGCGGTTTACTAACCCCGCCCACTGTCTTAAAGGGACCGTCTCTGGCCCGCATGGTGACTACGTAACCAGCAAGTAGGTCACCACAATATATCTAATATATGTATGAGATGAACCCAAGGTGTCTCATCTTAACATGACGGGGTTGATGTATGACTACATTTCTTGACATACCGTTGTGTACTATTCCTTTTTGCATACATGTAACTATATTCAAGTAGGGACGACAACTTGTGTGAGAGGAAGACAGACAGACACAGAGAGAGACAGAGGCAAACACTGTGGAGATCGGGTAAGAAAAGTTTAAAAAAAAACAATTATGAACTGCATCCAGCTCTGTGCACCTTCCACTCACTGGCCTGTGTAGATGGCTGTATGGATGAATGTATGGATGAATGTATGCATGAATGTATAGATGACTATGAATGAATGTATGGATAACTGTAGATGACTGTATGGATGAGTGTTAGGATGACTGTATAGATGGCTGTATAGATGGCTGTATGAATGACCGTATGGATGAGTGTATGGATGAGTGTATGGATGAGTGTATGGATGAATGCATGCATGAATGTATAGATGACTGTATGGATGAGTGTTAGGATGACTGTATAGATGACTGCATAGATGACTACATAGATGACTGTTGCTCGCTCCTGCAGATTTCTGGTTGCTCGCTCCTGCAGATTTCTCCTCTATAACATCAGGAGGATTCGGCCATTCCTCACCGACGAGACGTCACAGGTGCTCATCCAGGCTCTGGTCATCTCCCGGCTGGACTACGGCACCTCCCTCCTTGCTGGCGCCCCGGCATCGGCCATCAGACCTGTGGAGCTTGTTCAGAAAGCTGCAGCTCGTCTGGTGTTCAACCACCCTAAGTTCTCCCACACAGCTCCCCTTCTCATGTCCCTACACTG